>CM060321.1:1565298-1567798 GCA_030674155.1 Stramonita haemastoma | reverse complement strand
AAGTTCACCACCAACAAAATGATAACTTCTTTTTATCAAAAAAAAGTATTTGCTTTGCTTGTTTTCTTCTTTCCGAATCCTACACTCTCCCTCGAGATATGGGAAGGGGGGTGGGGGAGCTTGTAATTTTAATATCTTGCCCACATTTTGGAAATTCTATGCTAGAAACTCCCTCTATCTTATTCATCTTCTTTTGTTTCGGTCTTGTTTCTTTTTCTTCATGTCACCTCCATCTTGACTGGTTTTTTTTTTACTTCTTGGTCCATTTCCCTGCTCCGTTCTACAGAAAAAACTTGAAAGATAGCAATTCTTACTGCACAGAAAACCTGAAGAACTTCTCACTAACGAAAGATGAAAGATAGCAATTCTCTCCTATACAAAAGACTTGAAAGATAAAGTCTCCACACAGAAACATGAAAGATAACAATTCTCTACTACACAGAAAGACTTGAAAGATAACAATTATCTCCTACACAGAAAAACATGAAAGATAACAATTACCTCCTACACGAAGACTAAAGATAACATCTCCACAAGAAAGACTTGAAAGATAACATTATCTCCTACACAGAAAAACCTGAAAGATAACAATTATCTCCTACACAGAAAAACTTGAAAGATAACAATTCTCTCCTACACTGAAGTCAGATTCGTCGAGCCTCACTTGTCAGGCACTTAACAGCTGCAACAACGCATTTTTCCCCATAGGAAAGACAAAAATACTTGCTGTCGAGAATCTGCGTAGAACAAATTCTACACAATTCCTGAATAAGAACCAAATCTTTCCTTTAGCAACATCAACTTTTCGATTAGGGCTCTCCCAAATCTCGAATCTTGTTTGTTTTCTTTTCTAGCCTGTTGAATCGAAGCCCTTCCATTTGGTTTATCGTTGCCTTTACAGTACACTAGAGACAACTGAAAACTAGCTTGAATCTCTTCTGCTTTCAATCTCTTCTGGCTTGAATCTCCTCTGGCTTGAATCTCTTCTCTTTAATCTCTTCTGGCTTGAATCTCTTCTGCTTTCAATCTCTTCTGCTTGAATCTCTTCTGCTTTAATCTCTTCTGGCTTGAATCTTCTGCTTTTAATCTCTTCTGCTTTTAATCTCTTCTGCTTTTAATCTCTTCTGCTTGAATCTCTCTGTTTTTAATCTCTTCTGCTTAATCTCTTCTGCTTTTAATCTCTTCTGCTTTTAATCTCTTCTGCTTTTAATCTCTTCTGGCTTGAATCTCTTCTGCTTTTAATCTCTTCTGCTTGTAATCTCTTCTGCTTTTAATCTCTTCTGGCTTGAATCTCTTCTGGCTTGAATCTCTTCTGGCTTAATCTCTTCTGCTTTCAATCTCTTCTGCTTTCAATCTCTTCTGCTTTCAATCTCTTCTGCTTTCAATCTCTTCTGCTTTCAATCTCTTCTGCTTTCCATCTCTTCTGCTTTTAATCTCTTCTGCTTTAATCTCTTCTGCTTTTAATATCTTCTGCTTGAATCTCTTCTGCTTTTAATCTCTTCTGGTTAATATCTTCTGCTTTCAATCTCTTCTGGCTTGAATCTCTTCTGGCTTGAATCTCTTCTGCTTTCAATCTCTTCTGCTTTCAATCTCTCTTCTGCTTTCAAACTCTTCTGCTTTCAATCTTTTGCTTTCCATCTCTTCTGCTTTCAATCTCTTCTGCTTTCCATCTTTCTGCTTCAATCTCTTCTGCTTTTAAATCTTCTCTGCTTTCCATCTCTTCTGCTTTTAATACTTGCTTGAATCTCTTCTGCTTTAATCTTTCTGCTGAATATCTTTGCTTCATCTCTTCTGCTTGATCTCTTTGCTTGAATCTCTTCTGCTTCAATTCTCTGCTTCATCTCTTTGCTTCAAACTTCCTTCAATCTCTTCTGCTTTCATCTCTTCTGCTTCCATCTCTCTGCTTTCCATCTCTCTGCCTCAATCTCTTCATTAATTTGTTTCTGTAGGAGTACGCGTAATTGGAGATTCAGCTAGTTCTGTTTGTTTGTGTAAAGCAACTCTCTTTGAAGCACACCCTGTAGTGTAAGTTTCGTTGTGAGTTAGTTTTTAATTTTGTTGGTTATCCCCGAAATCAGAATGCGGTACCTACATGTAGGCAAGAATACGGTTGCGTATGCAAAACCACATTTGTGAACCATACAGTTCTAGCCGACGAATGAAAAAAAGAAAAGAAGAATATCGTTTGGTTTCATTCTCATTTTAAGTTTTAAATTGAAAGGATCAGTGGCGTTATGAAAGATTGTATTTGACAAGAATGTCTGCATGCGTATAAAAACCTGTGTTTGTTTTGAAAATGTTCTTTCTGTGCATATGCAGCTTCGAGGGCGTTCTTTTTTCCTATGGAAATATCTTACTTGTTTTCAAATCCTATGATTACACATATTTACACACGCACGCGCGCGCGCGCACACACACCACACACACACACACACGCGCGGGCGCGCGCGCACACACACACACACCAGAGAGAGAGAGAGAGAGAGAGAGACAGAGAGAG
>CM060321.1:1542798-1550298 GCA_030674155.1 Stramonita haemastoma | reverse complement strand
ACTAAATTAACAAACGAGCAATTAATAAAAGTGTTATGTTTGCATTGTATCAGGGAGATTTTGATATAACTAAAAGCAATACAATGAGAGGTATAATCCTCTTATCATTGTAACAAGACAGTGAACAATTAACTATTAATTAACACAATCATTCAGTGAGTGGCTTGTGTATTTAGCGCTATAACTAATAGAAAGAAAACACGCAAATGAGAAAATTGCCAACTTTATTGTAAAACGTCAGTATTCATTTTGCAAAAATAAAAGAAAACCAGTTTTCTTTTTCTGAAATGAGCCGATGAAATACCTATCTATCTATCTATCTTTTTTTTTTACTTTCTTTCTTTTCTTTTCTTTTTTCCTCTCTTTCGTTCGTTCTTTCTTTCTTTCCTCCTTTTCTTTTTTGTCTTTTTCTTTCTTTCTTTCTATCCTTTCTTTCTGCCTATCCGTTAAGCTTTCTTCATTCTTCTTTGCTTTTTTATGTCATTCTGTTATACTTACTTTCTTTCTTTTATTCTTTCTTTCTTACTTATTTTACTTACTGTCTTTCATTCTCTCCCTTTCTCTCTGTCTATCTTTTCCTTCTCCATTTACTTACTCTCAAACCAGTCTTTTAACGGTGTTGCAGTTGTACACAACCCATTGATTTTTTTAAGATCGAAAGCAAACTCTATCAGTGTTAAAAAAAAGAAAAAGAAGGGAAAGGAAGTTCAGAGGATTTAAGCTCAACAAGGGACTTAAACTTCTGAATTTTACGTCAGCGACACGCCAGGGTGGTCTAATTATCTCCACCTTTCCTTCTCGGGCCGTCAGACACGGTTTATCTCCCATCCCCAGAGATTCTTTCTCCTTTACCCAGCAGGATGACACAGAGAGCTGGTGTCTCACTGAGGGGGATTTGGATCTTAAAAGTTGGTCTGGCTGAGGGATTTTTCTTTTTTTTTTAACTGATCAGCCCTGGTTGAGAGCGTCGTGTAGTATTGACACCACGAGTGTGTTTCTGTGTTGGTCTGCGTGCTTGTGGGATGGGTGAGAGGCACGTTTCATGTTTTCTTCTGTGTGTGCGTGTGTGGGTGTGAGGAAGGGTGGGGGTGGGGGTGGGGGTGGGGATGGGGGTGGCGGGGTGTTTGTGGGGGTGGGGGTGTTTTTGTGTGTGTGTGTATGTGTGTGTGTGTGTGTTTGTGGGTGTGTTTGTGGTGTGTGTGTGTGTGTGTAATGTTGTATTTTTGTGGAGAGAGAGAGAGACAGAGAGAGAGAGAGAGAGAGACAGAGAGACAGACAGACAGACAGACAGACAGACAGACAGACAGACAGACAGACAGACAGTCAGACATACAGACAGACAGGAGAGGATGGGGTGTTTATTTTAATGGCCAGAGCTGAAGGAGCTTGTTCTATTTTGGATGTTAATGATAGAACATAAATTTTAGTTCATTCGTATTTTCAAGTAATAAATAGATAATTACACAATCAATAAGGGAAATAACGGTACCATTAAGATAAAAAAAAGATGACTGATTAAATCAGTGCATGGATGATTCTACTAACTATTCATTTGTTTATTTCTATTTCATTGATCTATTCATTCATTCATCCATTCTTTGATTCATTCATTCCCATTTTCTTTTCACCTTTTATTTATCTCTTAGTTGTTTCAAACCCATGAGGCCTTCCCACTATCACTCCAACTCTCCTCCACATCAACTTTCTGCACCAAATACGGCTTCATCTGGTTTCTCCATCGACACACAAAAAAACCCTACGCACTCCATGATTCCATATTCCGCCGTATGAAATATCATATAGCATGTCTCCATATGTCCAGAGTGGATACAGTTGCATCTATTTCCAGATTGATCTTTTCCCCACACACTGGCAATTTGCTAAAAAAAAAAAAGGGGCAGATTCAGAACTTTAAAAGCAAGCTAAAGATAGAGGTGTTTCCCAACCCTATGCGGACGTTGGGGAGCGAGGTGTCAGAGACCTCAGCTTCTCCAGGAGGCCAGCGGATTGAGAACGGTGTGGCAGTCATGTCTTCTTCCTCACTGCTTTATCCCGGGGGGCCGGGATAGCCTGGTGGTCAGAGTGATGCACTCGTGATCTGCTGACCCGGGTTCCAAGAGGATTTTTCCTCTAGAGTTAATATCAGTGCCGACTCTATCCCCCCTCCCCCCCCCAAAAAAAAGTCTTTTGGATGAGACTACAAACCGAGGTCCCGTGTGCAAATGCACACAGAACATATTGCACACACGTTAAAACTCGTTCCGCTTTTCGGAAGAGTAGGCCATTGTGGGCTGGTGGGAACGGAAGGCAAAATTTACAAAACTGCATACACACGTGGACTGGGTGTAAAAAAGAAAGTACGTGCATGCTTATTCTATTATCCTCGAAATAAAAGAAGAAATGAATAAAAAGATAAATAAAAAGATAAATAAGCAAATAAATAAATGAATACATAAATCTTCTCTGACCTTGGAGAGGACAGGTACCCATTTACAGCTGGGTGTACAGAGAGCACACTGTACTAAAGCCAAAGCGCGTAAACGGTCGGTCACCCATCCTCTTGGAAACCACGATCAATGCTGCTTAAAAAACCTTAGCTTGGGAAAAAGTGAATGCTCTGACCACTGAACTATCCCTTCCCCTCAGAACTTGACCCACCTACACATGAAACTAAGGGCATGACACTTGAGGTCTGTCCCTTGCTTTTGTACAGGAATGTCATAACTATGTACATGATGTATTGCAGGTATTAAAGCAAAAAGCCAGGTTACAGGAGCATAACTAGCTATCTTGGGTAAACTCAGATTCGCAGATCAGGTCGAGAGAGAAGAGAGAGAGAGAGAGAGAGGAGAGAGAAGAGAGAAAAGAGAGAGAAGAGGAGAGAGGAGAGAGAGAGACGAGAGAGAGAGAGAAGAGAGAGAGAAGACAGAGGAGACAGACAGAAGACAGAGACAGAAGACAGACAGACAGAAGAAAGAGACGGAGAGCAAGACAGACAGACAGACAGACAGAAGAGACATGACAGAAGAGAGAAGACAGAAGTAGGACGAGAAGAGACAAGAGACAGAGACAGACAGACCAGACAGACAGAGACAGAGAGAAAGACAGATGGACAGACAGACAAAAAGAGAACAAATAACGAGAAAGGAGAGACAGAAAGAGAGAAGAAAGAGACTGAGATCAACAGAGACAGAGAGAGACAGAAAGAGAGAAAGAAAAGAGACTGAGATCAACAGAGACAGAGAGAGACAGAAAGAGAGAAAGAAAGAGACTGAGATCAACAGAGACAGAGAGAGACAGAAAGAGAGAAAGAAAGAGACTGAGATCAACAGAGACAGAGAGAGACAGAAAGAGAGAAAGAAAGAGACTGAGATCAACAGAGACAGAGAGAGACAGAAAGAGAGAAAGAAAGAGACTGAGATCAACAGAGACAGAGAGAGACAGAAAGAGAGAAAGAAAGAGACTGAGATCAACAGAGACAGAGAGAGACAGAAAGAGAGAAAGAAAGAGACTGAGATCAACAGAGACAGAGAGAGACAGAAAGAGAGAAAGAAAGAGACTGAGATCAACAGAGACAGAGAGAGACAGAAAGAGAGAAAGAAAGAGACTGAGATCAACAGAGACAGAGAGAGACAGAAAGAGAGAAAGAAAGAGACTGAGATCAACAGAGACAGAGAGAGACAGAAAGAGAGAAAGAAAGAGACTGAGATCAACAGAGACAGAGAGAGACAGAAAGAGAGAAAGAAAGAGACTGAGATCAACAGAGACAGAGAGAGACAGAAAGAGAGAAAGAAAGAGACTGAGATCAACAGAGACAGAGAGAGACAGAAAGAGAGAAAGAAAGAGACTGAGATCAACAGAGACAGAGAGAGACAGAAAGAGAGAAAGAAAGAGACTGAGATCAACAGAGACAGAGAGAGACAGAAAGAGAGAAAGAAAGAGACTGAGATCAACAGAGACAGAGAGAGACAGAAAGAGAGAAAGAAAGAGACTGAGATCAACAGAGACAGAGAGAGACAGAAAGAGCAAGATAAAAAAGAAAAAGAGACAACCTAACAGAGACAGAGAGAGAGAGGCAACCAGAGACAGAGACAGAGAACAAAGTGGACAAAAAGAAAGTAAGCTGACTCTAAATCGTCCTCATCTATCATCTGATAGGGAAAAAAAATGTCTGCATGTAAAGAAAAAAACAAACAAAAAAACTTGAAAACTTTTTCGGATCATTTACAGGACAAAGACCCAGGATTTCTTCAGGGAAGATGTATTGGGGAAATTGAAAATCTGATGAAGCTTCAGGATTTATAGACAGCCGCCCTGGAAAATCCTGTCTGGAGCCATGCCCTACAGACCAGGGATAATCCCTGGGAACTGAGGGGTTTTTGGTCGTGGTTTATGTGGGGGTTTTTTGTTTGTAGAATCTCAACATCCCATAAGAAGCTGACACAGATAATTAGTTTGAGATGGTATTCCTTTGTGGATGGGTCTGAGCCATTTTAATGGACTGTTGTTTCAGAGAGGGAAGAATATAAGGATAAAGTTTAAGTTAGCAAAGTCTAGTTTAAGTTGTGTTTTTTTTTTTTTCCAGTTCAGATGGTGATGTAAGACTAACGTGTTATGGTTAATGGTTAGTACACATGCACTCATACGTGTGCGCAGGTGAGCATACTTACATACAACACACACTTACACACAAACACTTGCACACACACACATACTTACACACACACACACTTACACACACACACACACACACACACTTACACACACACACACACACACACACACACACACACACACACACACTCACAGAAGCACAAAAAGACAAAGGCATAGAAAGCATAACCTAAACCCAAACCTTTTCAAAACCCATCAACTGATAACAAAACATATCTATATCCAAACCAAAAAAACAATAAAAAGGCAAGCAAACAAACAAACAAAACAATCCCAAAATCCTTACCAACTCACAGTTCGACCGACGATCCCGCGCGTCGAAATGCGTCAGGGAAAAAAAAGATTTAATGGGGAAATAAAATGTGATGAAGCTTCAAGGCTTTACAGACAGCCACCATGGGAAATGCTGTCTGGAAGCCTACGCTCTATGGACCAGACGACTCATCCCAGGATACTGTGCTTTATGGTTCTCAATACCTCATAAAGCAGACGAGAGGCAATCAGTTTAAAATGCGCCTATTGCTTTGTAGGGCCTTGGACGGTTTTACTGGTTGGTTTGTTTTTGTTTGTTGGTTTGTTTTTCCTCTCTGTCTCTCTGTCTCTGTGTGTGTGTGTGTCTCTGTCTCTGTTCTCTCTTGTTGTCTCTGTGTGTCTCTCTTTCTGTCTCTCTGTCTCCTCTCTGTCACTCTCTCTGTGTCTCTCTCTGTATCTGAGATAGACAGACAGACAGACACGCACGCACACACCACACACCACACACAACACACACACAAACACACACACACACACACACACACACACACACACACACACACACACACACACACACACACACACACACACACACACACTACAACAACAAACAACATCTAACTACAATTACATATACATAATAATAATATACAAGCAAAACAAGCACACACTTACCTAACCCAAACCTTTTCAAAACCCATCAACTGATAACAAAACATATCTTATCCAAACCAAAAAAACAATAAAAAGGCAAGCAAACAAACAAACAAAACAATCCAAAATCCTTACCAACTCACAGTACGACCGACGATCCCGCGCGGCGAAATGCGTCAGGGAAAAAAAATTAATGGGAAATAAAATGTGATGAAGCTTCAAGGCTTTACAGACAGCCACCATGGAAATGCTGTCTGAAGCCTACGCTCTATGACCAGACGACTCATCCCAGGATACTGTGCTTTATGGTTCTCAATACCTCATAAAGAGACGAGAGCAATCAGTTTAAAATGCGCCTATTGCTTTGTAGGCCTTGGACGGTTTTACTGGTTGTTGTGTTTTGTTGGATGTTTTTCTCTGTGTCTCTTGTCCTGTGCTGTGTGTGTGTGTGTGTGTGTGTCTCTCTCTCTTGTCTCTGTCTCTCTGTCTCTCTGTCTTCTCTGTCGTCTGTCTGTCTCTGTCTCTGTCTCTGTCTCTGTCTCTGTCTCGTTCTCTCTCCTCTAGTGTAATAAGGCGGACTGGATGTAAAATAGCACGCGAGTGCCTATTCATTATCCTCCAATGAAGAATTTGATTTGATTTGATCTTTCTTCTCTTCCTCTCTTCTTCTCTCTCTTCTCTCTCTCGTCTCTCTCTCTCTGCTCTCTCTCTCTCTCTGCCTTCTCTCTCTCTCTCTCTCTGTCTCCTCTCTCCTCTCTCTTCTCTCTCTCTCCTCTCTCTCTCTCTCTCTCTCCTCTCTCTCTCTTCTCTCTCTCTCTTCTCTGTCTCCTGTCTCTGTCTCTGTCTGTCGTCTGTCTGTCTGTCTGCTGTCTCCTCCTTCCTGTCTGCTGTCTGTCTGTCCTCTGTCTCTCTCTCTCTGTCTCTCTCTGTCTCTCTCTCTGTCTCTCTCTGTCTCTCTCTGTCTCCTCTGTCTCTCGTCTCTGTTCTCTTGTCTCTGTCCTCTCTCTGCTGTCTCTGTCCTCTCTCTCTCTCTCTCTCTCTCTCTCTCTCTTCTCTCTCCTCTCTCTCTCTCTCTCTCTCTCTCTCTCTCTCTCTCTCTGTCCTCTCTTCTTCTCTCTCTGTCTCTCTGCTCTCTCTTCTCTCTGTCTCTCTCTCTCTCTCCTCTCTCTCTCTCTCTCTCTCTCTCTCTCTCTCTCTCTCTCTCTCCTCCCTCTCTCTCTCTCTCTCTCCCTTCTCTCTCTGTCTCTCTCTTCTCTCTTCTCTCTGCTCTCCTCTCTCTCTCTTCTCTCTCTCTCTCTCTCTCTCTCTCTCTCTCTCTCTGTTTCTTGCCGCAGCTCTGTGATTTACAACTGATGAGATGATTTTTGTGGCTGTAACCAAGGTTGTTTTTGTTTTGTCCGTCGTGAAGGTAGCTGCATTTCGACTGCGGGGATAAATTGGATACTAGTAGAATGTAAAGACTATGACAGAATTGTCTACAAAGTCTAGTTTTGATTTTTTTTTGTTTTTAGTGAAGACGATGTCATAAAACAAAGTACCATATCTTGTGAATATGAATGTGCGTACACTCGCGTGCGCGTGCGAGAGAGAGCGTGCGCCACAACACACACACACACACACACACACACACACACACACACACACACACACATGCAAACACACACACAAATACACACACATACACACAACACAGAAACACACAAGTACACAACCCACACTAACACATGCCGCGATGCAAGCATTTGTCAGACTACACCTATAGCTATGCTATCAAGCAGAAAAAATATCACATCCTCGCTATTAAACAAAGTATAAACATACACTAAACAAAACGCAAAATACATTCTCCAGTGCACTTGCAAAACAACAGCCAAATGTGTTCCCTGATAACATATTTTTTTAAGTACGTGAACCAAAACT
>CM060321.1:1532798-1537798 GCA_030674155.1 Stramonita haemastoma | reverse complement strand
GAAATGTCAATAAGCATTTATGTCAGATAACAATATATCCATTCTTCAGTTCATACTTATATATTAGAAGGAAGAAGAGATAGACAAGAATAACATGGATAAAAGGAACAAGGTTTTGTAAATTTTGTTCTTCTTCATTGTAAACACTGAGACAGCACAAGTGATGTCTATCATAATATGAGTGAAAGTTTCATTCTGTAGGTTTTTTTTTCTAAAATGAGGATCAGTGTATATAATATTTTTGCTTCTTCTCGCTGGCCAGTTTTCGTTAACCTTTGCTTATTATGTTGCTAAGTGTCTTTCCTGTGTATATTGTATCCTTTTATTTTGTGTGTGATATTTAAAACTAAAAACCAAAATCCGGAAACCATTTCTGTTATCATTCATTCCAATCTCCTTTCCGCCATTTTGTTATTTTCTATTTACTTCCCAAAGAGAGAGAGAGAGCAGAGACAGAGAGAGAGAGAAGAGAAGGAGAAGAGAGAGAAGAGACAGAGAAGAGACAGAGACAGAGAAGAGAACAGACAGACAGACAGACAGACAGACAGACAGACAGACAGAACACAGACAGACAACAGAACACTAACACTAACACTGAAATTATTTTGTCTTCGCTTGCACATCAATCAAAGGAAGTAATCGTTTAATACAAACGGGAATTATAAGAGTAAAATAGGTACATATATTATATACTATAATATACAAAATACACACCAGAAGAGAAAACAAACACAGAGATAACAGAAAACAGCCAGCAGACAGACAAAGAGACAGAACAGAGGCATTGATGGAGAGAGAAAGAGAAAGCGCGCGGGGTTTGGGGGAGGTGGGGGAGCAGAGGGTAAGGGTCACTGGTGAGAAGTGTGTTAAAAAAGCCACGGACCCTACTGCTCAGATTTAATGGAAACCCCCCTCACACCATAGGTCCCATATCTGACACCTTTGACAAAACAAGCTGTCAGCACCCCGCCAGTTTACATCGGACAAACAAGCCAAAACAAGCAGCTTGCAGGCAGACAGAGCATGCAAGACTTTAAACAAAAATGTAATCATAATTAGCATCCTCTGGTTATAGCACCAATGAAAGACAATGGGCAAAAGTGCAGTTGTTGTTGTTGTTGTTGTGGTGGGTGGTGGTGGTGGTGGTGGTGGTGGTGGTGGTGGTGGGTGGTGGTGGTGTTCTTGTTGATGCTGTTGTTCTTGTTGTTGTTGTTGTTGTTATGGGATGTTCCCCAGCTTATCACCCTGGGGTCATCTAGTATAAAACACACTCTTGTTTCACTCACCTTGCCATGGGAATCATAGCTGAGAGCAAAGTACGAACTGTATTGAATTGAATTGTATTGGATTGTATAGGAGCGGATGACAAAATTATTAAAAACCAGCATGTACACTGGTGTCGTGTTTAGATACCTTCCTTGAGGAAAATTCTCTCTCTCTCTCTCTCTCTCCTCTCTCTCTCTCTCTCTCTCTCTCTCTCTCTCTCTCTCTCTCTCTCTCTCTCTCTCTCTCTCTCTCTCTCTCTCTCTCTCTCCTCTCTCTCTCTCTCTTCTGTCTGTCTGTCTGTCTCTGTCTTGTCTCTGTCTCTTCTCTCTCTCTCTCTCTCTCTCTCTCTCTCTCCTCTCTCTCTCTCTCTCTCTCTCTCTCTCCTCTCTCTCTCTCTCTCTCTCTCTCTCTCTCTCTCTCTCTCTCACTCTCTCTCTCTCTCTCTCTCTCTCTCTCTCTTGCTCTCTTTCTCTCTCCCTCTCTCGCTCTCTCTCCACTTGCTCTCTTTCTTCCCCTTTTTTTATCTGGAAAGTACAACACGTATGTTTTGGACTCGCAGTTAATGATTCCATGAATATTTGCACGAACGTTACCAGTCCATGTTTCTATTTCTAAATTGCCTCCACATTCCCTAGGGGCCCAGTTCAAAGGCTTGTAGGTTTTCCATTGATGTCTTTGTCTTCTGCTCTAGCAGCCATGTTTTATTGTCGACCTCCACCACCACCACCACCACCACACCATCACCACCAACATATGGCAGCTTCTCGAACAATATGAGGTGACGTGGGCTCTTGGGATTTGAACCCATTGCACCAGAATCCTTGTTTTAGTGTGTTGTGTGGGAGAATGTGCTAAATGCTGTAGTGTGTAAATTTTGTGATAAAATGGATTGTGTGGAGGGTTTTGTTGTTTTGTTTTTTTTGGGGGAGGGGTTTAGGATTTGTGGTGTGTGTATTGTTTTTGTTGATGTTGATGTTGTTGTGTTATGCGTGCGCGCGCGCAAGCAAAAGAGTTTTTTTTTTATCTTATATCGAGGTAATGGAGTAAGCACTCTTACGCTTTTTACATCCAGTCCCCGTGTGTATGCAGTTTTGTAAATGTCAACTGTTCCCACCGGCACACGATGGCCTACTCTTACGAAAAGTGGAACAGGATTTGATGTGTGCACAAGATGTTCTGTGTGTGTGTGTGTGTTGTGTGTGTGTGTGTGTGTGTGTGTGTGTGTGTGTGTGTGTGTGTGTGTGTGTGTGTGTGTGTGTGTGTGTGTGTGTGTGTGTGTACACGTGTGTGTGTGTGTGTGTGTGTGTGTGTGTGTACACGTGTGTGTGTGTGTGTGTGTGTGTGTGTGTGTGTGTATACATGTGTGTGTTTGTGTGTGTACACGTGTATATGATGTGTGTGTTTCATGCTTATGATATAGATAGATAGATAGATAGTAGATAGATAGATAGATAGATAGATAGATAGATAGATAGATAGATAGATAGATAGATAGATAGATAGATAGATAGATAGATAGACAGATATAAGATATAGATATATAGTATATATGTGTGTGTGACATTGTGTGTGATCCATTTCTACTAGCTAGCTCATCTATATATCTATCTTTCCTAGTCACCCATTTCTAGTGAGTACATATCAATAAACTCTCATAATCGAAGACGAACACAGATCCAGACACAGAGATAACATTTGTACACTCTTTGCTAGGGATGGAAACTTTATTTTTATATATTACAATATCATATTGTTGTTAC
The DNA here is from genome assembly GCA_030674155.1 of Stramonita haemastoma. NCBI lineage: Eukaryota > Metazoa > Mollusca > Gastropoda > Neogastropoda > Muricidae > Stramonita > Stramonita haemastoma. Next base: position 1,534,772 of record CM060321.1, on the reverse strand, counting down.
TTCTGTTTCACACACACTGAACGTAATCAAATAATTACCAGTGCTTAGACTGTAGCCACACCAAGAATAAAAACCCGCAGAAAAACTGTTTTCTGTTTCTGAAATCATTTTCAATCTCCTCGTGGGAAAGTATATAATAAATAAATCCACATTTGCGCCGACACGTTTTCATACGCATGCATCAACACAGATTATCATACTGAACGATTTTCACACACATTCTCCAAATTATGTTGTTTCTACAACTGCAACTTCAGACGAACCCCATTCATGAGTGTTATAAAGCGATGCTCATTATAATGTAATAGTGTAATTATGAGAAGGATTTCGCCATTGTGAGAGCTTGGGAAACTATCAACGCTTTAGTTTTTTAAGCTTAAAATAACAGTTCCCCTCACACCCTACCCCCCCCCCCCCCCCCAACAAAAAGAACAGTTTTTATAGGATGTCCAAATCACAATAGCTATCATTGTCGTTACTTTTAAAATCCAGATCAATCCGAATGCATAGGCACGAAAGCAGACATTTTTTAAAAAATTGATAAAACACTTTCGTTTGATATTCTAACTGAGGCTGTCTTTTCCACCAGCCATTTTTCTCCCGCCAGACTCGATGCTTGGAAACAAAGAGAGACAGAGACAGAGAGAGAAGAGAAGAGAGAGAGAGAGAGAGAGAGAGGGAGGGAGAGGGGAGAGAGAGAGAGAGACAGAGAGAGAGAGGAGAGAGAAAGAGAGAGAGAGAGAGAGAGAGAGAGAGAGAAGAGAGAAGAGACAGAGACACAGAGAGAAGACAGACGAACAGAAGACAGAGACAGAGACAGAGAGACAGAGAGAGTATCAATTGTATAAAGCAATGCGCATTATAATGCAATAGCGCAATTATGATTTATTTGTGTAAATTTGAAGAACACTATGGCCATTGTAAGGGGAAACTATCAACATGATATGCTATTTCCTCCTGTTAAAACGTTTAAGAACGGTTGCTTAAAAAGGGTTTTGATAGGATATCAAGAATTAGGATATCATGCCATGGTGTGACCTTTAGAATCTAAATGCAAGGACAGGGAAATCAGATGTTGAACTTGATAAACCACTTTGGTTTCATGCCTGTCGAAACTGAGTTTTTTTCCCCACCATTTTCCAGGCAGATTCGATATTAGGAAATTAAGAGAGAGAGAGAGAGAGAGAGAGAGAGAGAGAGAGAGAGAGAGAGAGAGAGAGAGAGAGAGAGAGAGAGAGAGAGAGAGAGAGAGAGAGAGAGAGAGACAGAGACAGAGTAGAGAGACAGACAGACAGACAACAACAACAGACAGAAAACAACAGACGACAGACAGACAGACAACAGACAGAACAACAAACTACAGATACAAGACGAGACAGACAGACACACAGACACAGACAGATACAACAGACACAACACACAACAACAGAGACCACAGACCAACAGCAGAGAGGGGGGAGGTGGGCAGAAGATTTTGATAGGGCATGAATCCTAGTGCTTAGATTTAATGAAAACTAACTCTCACCGATCGCTAAGATTTCTGACACATTTGACAGACAAGCTGTCAAACAGCCTGCTGTTCACATCATCGGGAAAAAAAACACAGCCTTGCAGAGCAGATCATGTATGTGGTGTAATCATAATAATTATCCTCTCTGGATGAAGTACCACTGAAAGACACACACGCAACTGAAATGCTAATTTTGATGGAATGAATTTGTTGGGGAAAAAATATTGATCTTAAAGAGATCCATAACTTAGTATGAATATATTAACGCAACTAAAATGATAGTTTTGTTGGAACACTTTGTTGAAAAAAATCTTGACTTTAAGATAATCCATAAAATAGTATGAATATGTTTTATGACAGTGGAAAGCCTCTTTCTAAGGGTTTGTTTTTAAAAAAAAATAAAAAGGGTCTTGTTTAAAGACATCAGAAGTTAGAATAATTATGTTCATGGTAAGGGTAACCTC
>CM060321.1:1515298-1520298 GCA_030674155.1 Stramonita haemastoma | reverse complement strand
ACACACACACACACACACACACACACACACACCACACACACACACCACACACACCTAGGGGTGACGGATAGTCTAGTGGTCAGAACATTGCGCTGGCAATTTGACGACCTGGGTTCGAGTCCGGTCGAGGATATTTTTCTCCTGGAGTTAACATCAGTGCTGACTCCACTCTCCCTCAAAGTCCTTCGGATGAGACTTTAAACCGAGGCCCCGTGTGCGAACGCACGCAGAACACCTTGTGCACACGTTAAATCCTGTTCCACTTTTCGTAAGAGTAGGCTATCGTGTGTCGGTGGGAACAGATGACATTTACAAAAACTGCATACACACGGGGAATGGATGTAAAAAAGCACAAGAGTGCTCATCCCAGTATCTTTGATATAAAAGAATAAATAAAAATAATATAAAATAAAATGAATAAACGTGCAGTTTCGTACCTACTTCTTGACCCTAAAGATAGTTACTTCACTTATCTCGGAGAGGTAATGATCAACTCTGAAAATCGACAGAGCAAAAAGAAACCAACTCATATCATAAATCTAACTTGTGGATTTTAAATATTGCTAATATAAGACCAATGATGTTAACAAACTGCTACGACTTTCTCGAAAAATGTTTGTCTTTTATGATTTGAACAGAATAAATCTTGTGTTATTCTCTGTAGCCTTTCTTTTCTCTATCTGGTTTTTTTCTTTCAGCAAATGATGTGAAGGGGTCATGGTTAGAATGCCAAGAGGCTTTTTGTATCAATAAAACTAGCTTAGATAATTGGGTTTCTTGGTCGTAATAATATTGACTGGGTGATGAATGCTGTTAATGTGATTTGCTTTTTCTTGGGATATTTTTGTTTTATTTGTTCGCTTGTTTTCTTCGGGGTTTTTTTTTCCTCCTCTTTTGTCTTGTGTCCTTTTTTCTTCTTCTGTTCCTTCTTTTGTATTTATTCGTTTTCTTTTTTTTATCTATCTCTTCGTTTCTTCGTTCTTTCTGTATTCCTTTTCTCATCTGTCAATTCTCTCTGTTTTGTTTATACTTGATTTTTTTCCACTCATAAATTACAGTCGGATGAAATAATGGGTAATTTTTTTTAAGTCATTTTATTTTCTGTCTTCTCTTCATTGAAGTTTAGAGGTTTCGAACATTATTGCCTCTACGCGTGCGCTTGTATTTTTGTGTGTTTGTTGTGTGTGTATTTGTTTGAGGAGATTTTTCTCCTGGAGTTAACATCAGTGCTGACTCCAATCTCCCCAAAAGTCCTTCGGATGAGACTTTAAACCGAGGCCCCGTGTGCGAACGCACGCAGAACATCTTGCGCACATGTTAAATCTTGTTCCGCTTTTCGTAAGAGTAGGCCATCGTGTGCCGATGGGAACAGATGACATTTACAAAACTGCATACACACGGAAACTGGATGTAAAAAAATAAGAGCGCTTATCCCATTATCCTTGATATAAAAGAATAAAGTAAAAATTATAAAAAAATAAATAAATAAACGTGCACATCTTTTTCGTACCTACTTCTTGACCCTAAAGACACTTCACTTATCTTGGAGAGTTAATTATCAACTCTGAAAATCAACACACAGAGCAGAAAGAAACCAACTTATATCATAAATTTAACTTGTGGATTTTAAATATTGCTCATCTAAGACCAATGATATGAACAGATTCCTACGACTTTCTCGAAAAATGTTTGTCTTTTATGATTTGAACTGAATAAATCTTTTGGTATTTTCTGTAGCCTTTCTTTTCTCTCTCTATTTTTTTTTCTCTCAGCAACTGATGTGAAGGGGTCATGGTTAGAAATGCCAAGAGGCTTTTTGTATCAATAAAACTAGCTTAGATAATTGGGTTTCTTGGTCGTAATAATATTGACTGGGTGATGAATGCTGCTAATGTGATTTGCTTTTTCTTTTGGTTTTTTGGGGGATTTTTTTTAGCTTTGTTTTTTTCGGGGTTTGGGGGTTGTTTTTTTCTTCTTCCTCCTCTTTTGTCTTGTGTCCTTTTTTCTTCTTCTGTTCCTTCTTTCATATTTATTCATTTTCTTTTTTATATATTTATCGCTTTGTTTCTTCATTCTTTCTGTATTCTTTTTCTCATCTGTCACGTTTCTCTGTTTTGTTTATACTTGATTTTTTTCAACTCATAATTTACAATCGGATGAAATAATGGGTATTTTTGTAAAGTCATTTTATTTTCTCTCTTCTCTTCATTGAAGTTTAGAGGTCTCGAACTTTATTGCTTCTACGCGCGTGCGCCCCTATGTTTGTATGTCTGTTGTTTGTGTTTTCATTCGAGGAGATTTTTCTCCTGGAGTTGATATCAGTGCTGACTCCACTCTTCCCCAAAGTCCTTCGGTTGAGACTATAAACCGAGGCCCTGTGTGTGAACGCACGCAGAACATCTTGCGCACACGTTAATTTCTGTTCCGCTTTTCGTAAGAGTAGATCATCGTGTGCCGGTGGGAACAGATGACATTTACAAAACTGCATAAATACGGGAACAGGATGTAAAAAAGCACAAGAGTGTTTATCCCATTATCCTTGATATAAAAGAATAACATGAAGAAAAAGATAAAATAAATAAACGTGCACATTTTTTTTGTTACCTACTTCTTGACCCTAAAGACACTTACTTCACTTATCAAAGAGAGGTAATCATCAACTCTGAAAATCGACACACAGAGCAGAAAAAAAAAACAATTTATATCATAAATCTAACTTGTGGATTTTCAATATTGCTAATATAAGACCAATGATGTTAACAAACTGCTACGACTTTCTCGAAAAATGTTTGTCTTTTATGATTTGAACAGAATCAATCTTTTGTTATTCTCTGTAGCTTTTCTTTTCTATGTATATAGTTTATCTCTCTCAGCAAAATAATGTGAAGGGGTCATGGTTAGAAATGCCAAGAGGCTTTTTGTATCAATAAAACTAGCTTAGATAATTGGGTTTCTTGGTCGTAATAATATTGACTGGGTGATGAATGCTGCTAATGTGATTTGCTTTTTCCTTGGGGTTTTTTATATTTTTTTTTTTTAGCTTTGTTTTCTTCCGGTTTTGTTTCGTTTTTTTCTTCTTCCTCCTCTTTTGTCTTGTGTCCTCCTTTTTCTTCCTCTGTTCCTTCTTTTGTATTTATTCGTTTTCTTTTTTTTATCTATCTCTTCGTTTCTTCGTTCTGTCTGTATTCCTTTCCTCATCTGTAAAGTCTCTCTGTTTTGTTTATACTTGATTTTTCCCCCTCATAATTTACAATCGGATGAAATAATGGGTAATTTTTTCAAAGTCATTTTAAATTCTATTTTCTCGTCATTGAAGTTTAGATGTCTCGAACTTTATTGCCTCGACGCATGCCCCCGTATGTTTGTATGTTTGTTGTTTGTGTTTTCATTCGAGGAGATTTTTCTCCTGGAGTTAACATCAGTGCTGACTCCACTCTCCCCAAAAGTCCTTCGTATGAGACTATAAACCGAGGTCCTGTGTGTGAACGCACGCAGAACATCTTGTGCACACGTTAAATCCTGTTCCGCTTTTCGTAATTGTAGGCCATCATGTGCCGATGGGAACAGATGACATTTACAAAACTGCATACACACGGAAACTGGACGTAAAAAAACACAAGAGCGCTTATCCCAGTATCTTCGATATAAAAGAATAAAATTTAAAAAAAATAAAAAATAAGATAAATAAACGTGCACATTTTTTTCGTACCTACTTCTTGACCCTAAAGACACTTATCTCACTTATTTTAAAAAGGTAATCATCAACTCTGAAAATTGACACACAGAGCAGAAAAAACAATTTATATCATAAATCTAACTTGTGGATTTTCAATATTGCTAATATATGACCAATGATGTTAACAAACTGCTACGACTTTCTCGAAAAATGTCTTTTATGATTTGAACAGAATCAATCTTTTGTTATTCTCTGTAGCCTTTCTTTTCTATGTATATAGTTTTTCTCTCTCAGCAAATAATGTGAAGGGGTCATGGTTAGAAATGCCAAGAGGCTTTTTGTATCAATAAAACTAGCTTAGATAATTGGGTTTTTTGGTCGTAATAATATTGACTGGGTGATGAATGCTGCTAATGTGATTTGCTTTTTCTTGGGTTTAAAAAAAAAAATTATCTTTGTTTTCTTCGGGGTTTGTTTCGTGTTTTTTTTCTTCTTCCTCCTCTTGTCTTGTGTCCTCTTTTTCTTCTTCTGTTCCTTCTTTTATATTTATTCATTTTTTTTTTTTTTTTTTTATTTCTTTGTTTCTTCATTCTTTCTGTATTCTTTTTCTCATCTGTCACGTTTCTATGTTTTGTTTATTCTTGAATTTTTTCTCACTCATAATTTACAATCGGATGAAATAATGTGTAATTTTTTTAAAGTCATTTTATTTTCTGTCTTCTCTTCATTGAAGTTTAGAGGTCTCGAACTTTATTGCTTCTACGTGTGTGCTCGTGTGTTTGTGTGTTTGTTGTTTGTGTGTTAGTGTGTTTGTGTACGTGCAACATGTTCTGTGTGCGTACAATTTTTGTTTCGATTACTTACTATTCTGTGTCTCCGCATATTGGTGCTTGAAAGTTTTACTACCTTCTAGAGTTTATTCAGCTTCCATGACCTTCTTAGCTACTTTTTTCCGATTGTGTATTGTGTTCATAGCTATCATTCTTTACTGAATTCAGATACTTGTTGTTAATCTTCATTTTTTTCTCGTTCTAAACTCTAAAGTAGGCAAATCAATCATAAAGACAGGAAGAAAGAAAAGATTTATTATAAACGGAAACTAATCACAAAAGAAAAGAAAGTAGGAAACAAACAGAAAATCTGGCAGAAACATCAATACAAGCATGAAAATAAAAAGTATTCCTGTAGCAGAAACAAAAAAGTATTTTCACGGAACAGCGCGAGCCTGAAGAAACAGAAGCCTTAGCAGAAACATGAAGGCCAAAAAGGACCATATAAACCTGTAAGAAAGATTAAAGCTAAAAAATTAAAAAGAACTGCCTAA
>CM060321.1:1492798-1512798 GCA_030674155.1 Stramonita haemastoma | reverse complement strand
TTATCCTTCTCTTTTTTGTTTTTTTCTAATTGATTTTTCCTTTTCGCCATATTTTTTTTGTTACCTGTTTATTTCTTCTTTTTTTCTGTCTGTTTTAATGAGTGGGATTTTTTTTAAATCTCTTTTCCTTTTTCTTTCTTTGTTTCTTGTTTTCTTTAATACTTTTGTGTGTTTTTTTCTGTCTCTTTTATTCCTCTCTTTATTTTTTTCTTTTCTTTTTTTTTCCTGTCATATTTTTTTTTTCTTTTCTCTCTTTCTTTCTTTTGTTCTTTTCTTTTTCTCCATTCTCTGTTTCTATTTTCTTTTCTTCTCTTTCTTTCTTCCTTTCTTTTCTTTTTCTTTCTTTCTTTCTTTCTTTCTTTCTGTTTTCTGTCTGTCTGTCTTTCTTTGATCCTCTCATTCTTTCTTTCTTTATTTCTTTCTTTCTCTCCTCTCCATTCTGTGTTTCTTTTTTTTTCTTCCTTTTTTCTTTTCTTTCTTCCTTTCTTTCTTCATTTCTTCTCATTTTTTCTTTGTACCTTTTATCCTGTCTTTCTTTCTTTGTTCTTTCCTTCTTTCTTTTTTTGTTTTTGCTTTTTCTTTCTTTCTTTCTTCCTTTCTTTCTTTCTATCTTTTTTTTCTTCCTTTCTTTCTTTCATACTTTCTTTTCTTTCTTTATTTCTTTTCTTTCTTTCTTATTTTCCTTTTCTTTATCCCTTCCTTTCTTTCTTTCTTTCTTTGTTCTCTTTGTCTTTCTGTCTAACCCTTAAATTCCTTTTGTTTAACTCTTTTTCCTATTTTTCTTCTATTGCTTGTCACTTTGCTTCTTCTTCTTCTTCTTCTTCTTGATTATTCATGGGTTTTCTTCTTTCTAGTTACATGTGTTATTAAAATCATTTTTCTATCATTATTTCTTCATCTGTTTTTTTTCTTCTTCTTTTTTTTTACTTCCTTTTATTTATTTATTTTTTTTTTAGTTCTTCTTTCTGTTGTTTTTTTCTCTTCAATAAGTTTGTTGTTCTTTTTACTTTATTCTATTTTTTTCTTGGTACTTTTTTTGGGATACTTTTTATGTTCTTTTGGTTTGTTTTCTTTAAATATTATGTAATTATTTTTTTCTTGTCTTGTCTGCTTTCCTTTTTCCCTCTCTGTCTCTCACTCTCTCTGTCTCTCTTTCTAGTTACATGTGTTATTAAATTCATGAGATGAGACTTTAAACCGAGGCCCCGTGTGTGAACGCACGCAGAACATCTTGCGCACACGTTAAATCCTGTTCCGCTTTTTGTCAGAGCAGGCCATCGTGTGCCGGTGGAAACAGATGACAATATTTACAACAACAAAAAAACTGCATACACACGGGGACCGGATGAAAAAAAGCACATGATTGCTTATTCTGTTATCCTCGATATAAAAGAATAAATAAATAAATAAATAAATCTCTCTCCATGTCTCTCTCTGTCTGTCTCTGTCTCTGTCTGTCTGTCTGTCTGTCTGTCTGTCTGTCTGTCTGTCTGTCTGTTCTCTCTCTCTCTCCTCTTCTCTCTCTCTCTCTTCTCTCTCTCTTCTCTCTCTCTCTCTCTCCTCTTCTCTCTCTCTCTCTCTCTCTCTCTTCTCTCTCTTCTCTCTCTACTCTTCTCTCTCTTCTTAGACTTCCCCTTTTTCTTTCTCTTCAGAGAGCTCTTCTTCTCTTTGTCCTTTTCAGACAATTTTCCCCCTTCTTTTCTGGTTTTGTCTTTCTATTATGCAATTGGGTTGAAAAACAGACGTCACACTTTCTTATCTATGCTAAGCTGTTTTGTTTCGTTCGATCCCTCCTTCCTTTTTTCCTTCCTTCTTTCCTTCCTTCTTTCCTTCCTTCTTCCTTTCCTCCCTCTTTCTTCCTTCCTTTTTTTTTTTCTTTCTTCCTTCCGTTTTTCTTTTCTTTCTTTCTTTCTTTCTTTTATTTTTCTTTCTTCTTTCCTTCCTTCCTTCCTTCCTATCCTTCCTTCCTTCCTCCAATCATTTATTCTTTCCGTCCTTTCGTCTTGATATCCTTCCTTCATTTCTTTCTTTCCTCCTTTCTTTCCTTCTTTCTTTTCCTCCTTCTTCTCTTCCTTCCTTCTTTCTTTCCTTCTTTTCTTCCCTCCTTTTTTCCTTCCTTCTTTCCTTCTTTCTTTTCTTCCTTCTTTCATTCTCTCTTTCTTTCCGTCTTTCTTTTCCTCCTTCCTTTCTTCTTTCCTTCTTTTCCTTGTGGCCTCGTTGAGCTGATTCTATGCGTAGTACTAGTTGTCTGCCCCAGTACAATACAATACAATACAACACAATACAATACAATACAATACAATACAATGCAATACAATGCAATACAATGCAATGCAATGCAAAACAATGCAATGCAATGCAATGCAATGCAATACAATGCAATGCAATGCAATGCAATACAATGCAATACAATACAATACTGTTGAAAGAGAGGGAGGGGGGGGGTTGTGCGTAGAGGAACCATTGAACGGGAAGTGCATAGAACATGTATAAACTGTATTGCAGTGAGAGATTTTATATTTTTCTATCTGCTGTGTGTCTTGTTATGAAGTGTGTTATTCATGTATGTATTTATTTATTTATTCTTATTTATCCAGGATAATGGATTAAACAGTCATGTGCTTTTTTACATCTAGTCCCTGTGTGTATGCAGTTTGATCAATTTTGTCATTCGTTCCAACTGGCACACAATGGCTTACTCGCGCAAGATGTTCTGCGTGCGTTCGCACACGTGGCCTCAGTTTATAGTCTGATCCGAAAGACTTTTAGGGGAGCGTGTGTGTTTATTCATTTATTATTTTATGCGAGGATAATGGAATAAGCACTCATGTGCTTTTTTACATCTGGCCCCGTGTGCATGCAGTTTTGTAAATTTTGTCATCCGTTTCAACCGGCACACAGTGGCCTTCTTTTACGAAAAGCGGAACAGGATTTAACGTGTGCGCAAGATGCTCTGCGTGCCTTCGCACACGGGGCCTCGGTTTATGGTTTCATCCGGAAGACTTTTAGGGAGTGTCATACGGACAGGCAGACGTACACAAGCATGCATGCATGCATGCATGCATGCATGCATACATACATACATTCATACATACATACATACATACATACATACATACATACATACATACATACATACATACATACATACATACATACATACATACATACATACCTACGTACCTACGTACCTACGTACCTACGTACCTACGTACCTACCTACGTACCTACGTACCTACGTACCTACGTACCTACGTACATACATACATACATACATACATACATACAGACAGACAGACAGACAGACAGACAGACAGACAGACAGACAGACAAATATGACTAAAAGTGTTTTACAAACGTAAAATGATGAAGTGCAAGAGTCTTCTGTTCGGATGAGTTCTTCAAATTATGCGCGTGCACACACACACACGCACGCACACACACACACGCGCGCGCGCGCGCGTCCGCGCACGCACACACACACACACACAAATACACACACAAATACACGCACACAAATACACACACATACATATCCACATACACACACGCGCGCGTGCGCGCGAACGCACGCACGCACGCGCACGCGCACATAAGCTTAATCTTTTACCCTCAATGAAAATAATTTTGACTGGATTTTTTTATCATCTCAAAAGGAGTTAGACAAGGATGCATTCTCACACCTCACATTTTAAACATATTATTCACTGAGCAAGTCATAGAGAAAGTCTGATAGTGAAAACAAGGGCCTGAGGATAGATGGAAGAAACATAACACATCTGCACTTTGCTCATGTTACAGCACTACTAATTGATTTTATTTATTTATTTATTTGTTTATTTATTTATTTGTTAATTTATTCATGTATTTATTTATTTATTTGTTTATTTTATATCAAGGATAATATAATAAACACTCATGTGCTTTTTTATCCAGTCCCCGTGTATATGCAGTTTTGTAAATTTTGTCATTCGTTCCACCCGGCACACGATGGCCTACTCTTACGAAAAGTGGAACAGGATTTAACTTGTGCGCAAGATGTTCTGCTTGCGGTCGCACACGGGGATAGTCTCATCCGAGGGACTTTTGGGGAGAGTGGAGTCAGCACTGATATTAACTCCAGGAGAAAAATCTCCTCGACCGGACTCGACCCAAATTGCGAGAGCAATGTTCTGACCACTAGGCTATCCGTCCCCTCTTGATAACTTGACCAGCATGAAGAAAGCTGTACAAATAAAAAACCATGCGCTGAGAACCCAAGATACAAAACCTCATGAAGACTGTCTTTCAAGGCAAGACAGAGGCTAAAATAAGAAAAACAAAAACAAAAAAGGCAGACCACCATCTCTCTCTCTCATGGGCAACGTCACCAAAATCGTGTGACAGGAGAATCCATGAAGTCAGCAGCAAGGCCAGCGAAGACAGGAGCAAATAGAGAAGGGGGATCATGTCTGTGTCATTAGGGGGAGATTTGAAACTTTAGGAGGTGACAACCCTGATAGGGCCTCTGTGTTTGATAGGGTATTAAAACACCAAGGCTGGATTGGATTGGATTGGCGTCACAGGGTGCGGCGGCTAATGTCGTATTTAGTGTGACAGGTGAGATTTTCTCCTGCCTATCTTTTTAAATATTTTATTGTTTTTTCGTTTTATTGCTTTTCTTTTTTTTTTTACACTTGTTCTGCGTTTTTTTTTTCTTTTAAGTTATTCATTTTTCTTCTTGTCAGCATTTTTAGCTTTCTTCTTTTTTCTTGACTTTTTGTTTCGGATTACTCGTGTTTTTTCTTTCTATTTTTTTGTCGTTTTTATCTCTTCATCTTTCCTTTTTCTGTTTTTTGTTATTTGTTCTGCATGGTCTTCTTTCTTTCTTTCTTCCTTGCTTGCTTCTTTCCTTCTATCTTTCTTTCTTCCTTCCTTCCTTCCTTTCTTCCTTCCTTCCTTCCTTCTTTCCCTCCTTCCTCCGTTCCTTCGTTTCTTCCCTCCTTCCTTCCTTCCTTCCCTCCTCTCTTCCCTCCATCTTTCAATCAATCATTTCGTGTTATGCTCTCGTCCTCAATTTTCATTTGATTTCTTTTCCTAGTTCAGCTGAAATAGCATGCCAGAGAAAATGTCAACATAAATGCTTAAGTCAAAATCAAGGTCTAATACAATAGTATTCACAGCATGAATACCACAACACACACACATACACACTCACACACACACACACACACACACACACACACACACACACCACACACACACACACACACACACACACACACACACCACACCACACACCCACACACACACACACACACACACACACACACACACACACACACACACACACACACACACACACACACACACACACAACACACACACTTTAAAAAAGCAAATCGATGCTTATTCAATGTACCATCTGGAAATAAAATTTTGATTTGATTTCACACACACACACACACACACACACACACACACACACACACACACACACACACACACACACACACACACACACGCATGCACGTACGTACGCACGCACGCACGCACGCACGAGTACAGTATACACACACACTTCTTCCTCGATCGTGGCAGAGATTAAATTTGACTATAGCTGATAGCCGGCACTTTCTCTTTTTTCCTTCCTCGTCTTGAGCTTCAAGGCTCACCAATGGTGACATTTTTGTGTATTCAACCGCGTTTTTATAATTAATTAATCTATTTAATTATTTATTCATTTATTTATATATTCTTTTATATCGAGGATAACGGAATAAGCACTCATAAGCTTTTTCTTACATCCAGTCCCCGTGGTGTATGCAGTTTTGTAAAATATCATATGTTCCTACCGGCACACAATGGCCTACTCTTACGAAAAGCGGAACAGGATTTAACGTTCTGACTTAACCAGCAGTTAAAACTGTGAACCCAGAATAGAAAGATATCAGTTTCTATATATATATATAACTAATGATACTGATGACTCTTATTACTGCTAATACATGACTAAAATTGAACACACTTATTATTTTTCAACAGTGTCACCCATGATTTAAAGGCAATGAAACTGCTGTCTTTTGTCTGATTTATTTATCCTCTTAGGATCTTTATATGTCGATATTTGAGGTCATGTTCACTAGGACAGAAAAAAAAGTTTAGCGACATTTTATTCATTAGTAACATTTTATATTTTTAATCCTTTATCGCAAAAAAATTGAGTATTGGAAAATCCCCTTGGTAGCTCGAACCCCGAACCAACAGGTACTTGAGCGTAATGCTCAAGGGGACGGGATAGCCTAGTGGTCAGGACATTGCGCTGGCAATTTGACGACCCGGGTTCGATTCCCATCCGAGGGGATTTTTCCTCTGGAGTTAACATCAGTGCTGACTCCACTCTCCCTCAAAGTCTTTCGGATGAGACTATGAACCGAGGCCCCGTGTGCGAACGTACGCAGAACATCTTGCGCACACGTTAAATCCTGTTCCTCTTTTCGTAAGAGTGGGCCATCGTGTGCCGGTGGGAACAGATGACATTCACAAAACTGCATACACACTGAGACTGGATGTAAAAAAGCACATGAGTACTGAATTAAAAAAAAACGAAATGATAAATAAACCAACAGGTACTTGAGCTCTTCTGTTCAGCAATTTGGGTTAATGAATACTGTAAGTCAGCAGTCAAACAGTCTTACTGAAACTGTTATCTATGACAAGAACGGTGAAGTCAGCAACCATTACAGAAACGTAAGGTTGTTAGAAAAAAAATGTGTTCAAGTAAATCTTGCTTCAAGTGGTTTTGTTAAAACTGAAGACAAAAGTACAGGTCTGAAATCGTAAGGTCCTGGGGTATTATGCCTCTTTTATAAGTAGACATACTTTTTTGTGTTTTGGAAATGGAAAAATACTAAGAGAAAGAAATTAAAATCGTAATTGGCTTTTTTTCTTGGTTAAGGGGGAGTAAGTCTATCCAACAGTTTTGGGTGTTTTGGGGGGTTATTTTTATACTTTGTATCAGCCCTCAGGAAGAGATATTTATGATGTAAACTGATAAATCTGTTTTATCAATGAGAGACAGAGACAGAGACACAGAGAGACAGAGAGAGAGAATAACAGAGAATGACAGAGAAAGAGAGAGAGTATATTCTGTCATGAATGTATGACATCCCCTGAAAAGCAAAGAAACAAAAGATATGTTCAATTCAATTGCTTCAATTTTCTTGTTTAATCGTAGCTTAAGCTATTTGCATGACAAAATAAAGCAAGACCTCGTGTGATTTTGCATAGAACTTTGAAACGAGTACAGGTTAAAAGCTCATCCGTACAGACATAGAAATGTAATTCAAGAACCAGTATAAACTATAAGGAGATGACGCCTATGACATTTGGAGCCTATAGAAGTGCTAAGAGTAGGCCATCGTGTGCCGGTGGGAACAGATGACAATTACAAAATTGCATACACACGGGGACTGGATGTAAAAAAGCACACGAATGCTTATCCCATTATCCTCGATATAAAAGAATAAAATAAAAAAATAAATAAATATTGCCATGAGGACGTAAAATTCACCCTTTTTCCCATGATGTAGCATTTGGGGGTGGGGGTAGGGGTGGAACATAGTGTACCCTTAGGAAAAGGAACATATGGTAGGAGGGGGGAGGTAGGATAGTGAGGGGAAAGGTGGGGAAGGGAGGAAACAGAGGATGAGATGGGGGGTGATAGAAACTATGGTTGAGGGTTGTGTGTGTGTTGGGGGGGGGGGGGTAGGGGGGTAGGGCAAATGTTAAATAGGGTCTGTGCGTGGTACAGATCGTGATTGGGGAAGGAAGATTAGGATCATTATCCCTGATTTGTCCATCAGCCACCTGCGCTGTGAGGTCAACTATAGGATTAAGGTCTCGTTAAGCGGCTTACACAGCTAAGTTTTCCGGGTTCATTTGTTTGTATTTTGTTTGTTGCACGGTTTTTTCCCCCGTCTTCTAATTCTGTGCAGCGAATATTTCTTTAAACATTATTGAAATATTACCCACAACAAAATAAAAATAATAATAATAATAATAATAATAATAATAATAATAATAATAATAATAAGCATGCTGCAAACAAAGCTTTTCCATACAGTTTTAGTTTCTTCTTGATGTTTTTAACGCTCAGAAAACCATAATTTTTGTGTCTGTCATTATGGGGGAAAATTGCGCTTGTTTTTGCCATTAATGCTCCTAACAAGTCAGACCTAGTGTGTCTGCACGTTCTGGCAACTGGGAGAGACAATTATGGGTTAGCTAGCATTTTTCTATATGACTTTTTGTATCAATCGTGTTGTGTTGTATTGCAGTGTATTGGTTGTTTATTCATGGATCGTCACGTCTCTAGATATTTTATAATTCAATAACTAATAATTATGTACGTTGCATACATTCGCAGTTCGGATTTTACTTATGTGTCCCTTCTTGCTTTCTAACTAATTTGCTTATGTCTTTCTGACTTAAGGTTACTTAGAAACTTGAAAGTTACTTAGGATACTTAAAAACCAGTCTTTTGGTTTGCTCGAATCTAGTGTAGGAATCTGATGGACAGAGACAAAAAAGAGAGTTAATACCAGCCGACATGGCGCAGTGGTAGCATCGTGGGTTACGGACTGCAAGGTTGCGTGCAGGCTCGAATCCCATAAGAGCACAGGGATTTTCCAGACTCCAGCCGGCTCCTACCCAGAGTGTGTGTGCTGTGGATTCATTGGGAAGACTGTGACCATAATCGAACTTTGTACACACTACGGATGCGAGTTTGAGAGAGTTGGTCAAATTTACTTAACAGTGCAGGTATCTGTATCTCTCGGACAGGATATAATATTATAATAGTAAGCGTATAGTACAACTCTGTTAAGTAGTATCAATGCACATGCCCTTCCATAGCAGCAGCATTACATAATCCCCATTACCACTGATACTCATGCAATGAACAAATTGCCTCTGATTCCATGGCCCCAGCTTGCTCTGCTCTCATTATGACCTCAAATTTGGTTTCCCCATACACCTCCCCCACCCTTACCTCCACCTCCAATCCCCACCCCCTCCCCAGAGAATGATAAAACCTATACAAAAAACCCAATCCATCAGATAACAAGGACAATTCCATACTATCTCCTTCATCTTCATCCTTCATCTTTCAGTCATCCAATTTAAAAAAAACAGAACATCGCTCTATATAACACAACAAGAGCCAATCACACAAAGCATAGATTCTACAGTAGCCACAGTAAAAAAAAAATTTAAAAAAAGTAAAAAAAAATAAAAGGGACCACGGGGACACTGAGTCATAACCAAAAAGGTCACAGACCTCAATCAGAGGGACCCCTACAGGGACACAAAGCTCTCTGTGACCCCTTTTGTATCGCTTCTGTAAGAAGGTGGCCCCATAGGGCTGTATGCCGGTTACATTCTGAAAAATGCTGTCCCTTGCAATCAAGATGGACTCCACGATAATGAGCAACCTGGACCTTACCCAAGAGTTCTCTGTACTAGAATTGCAAAGAGATTGCTGCTGGCGAGATTTTAATCAAAAGAAAAAAAAAAGAAAAAAAAGGAAAGGACTTGTGGCTTGTATGTGTGTGTGTGGGGGGTGGGTGTGGGGTGGGTGGTGTGTGTGTGGTTGTGGGTTTTGTGGGGTGTGTGTTGTGTGTGTGTGTGTGTGTGTGATGGAGAGAGAGAGGGCGGAGAGAGGGAGACAGACAGAAACAAACAGAAAGACAGAGAGAAACACTGACACAGAGATACAGTCAGACAAAAAAAGACAAATCTAGACAGATAGTTAGAAAGATAGACAGGCAAAGACTGAGAGGGAAAGACAGGAACATAGATAGACAGCAGACAGACGGAAAGAAAGGTAGACAGATAGACAGGCAGGATGACAGACCCGACAAAATGTATGTTTTTTTTTATCTGACTGTGTGTTTGACCATGACAATGTTTGTTCTTCTTGTTCTTGTTCTTCTTGTTCTTTTCTTTTCATTTTCATTGTTCTTGTTGTTCTGTTGTTGTTCTCTTGTTGTTCTTCTTGTTGTTCTTCTTGTTCTTTTTTCTGTTCTTCTTGTTCTTCTTCTGTTCTTTTCTTCTGTTCTGTTTTTTCTTCTTCTTCTTCTTCTTCTTCTTCTTCTTCTTCTTCTTCTTCTTCTTCTCTTCTTCGCAATTCTTCTTCTTCGCAATTCTTCTCTTCGCAATTCTTCTTCTTCGCAATCTTCTTCTTTCTTCTCTCTTCGCAATTTCTTCTTTGCATTTCTTTCGCAATTCTTCTTGCAATTTCTTGCAATTCTTCTTCGCTTGTTCTTTGCAATTCTTTTCGCAGTTCTTTGCAATTCTTGCAAGTCTTCCCAGTTTTTCTTAGCAATTTTTCCTCGTAATCTTCTTTGCAATCTTCTTTGCATTCCTCTCCTTCGAATTTTTCCTAAAAAATAAGAGCAGGACATTGCTGAACATGAACTTTATGCAGCTGAAAGAGCATTGAAAAGGTAAATCTGCAGGGCCATATGTATCATAGGGGAGTTCTTTAAAAACTGCTTCATCTCTTGTGCTGAAGCTAACAAACTTTTTCAATAAACATTTTCGTCAGGCCAAAGGCATGGTTCTCACCCAAAAATGCCAAAAATGCTGCCACTGAAAGACATTATTCCATAAAACTTATTTCTATTTCATTTTTTTTTTATTGAATCTTTGATAAGGCGGATACAAACTTTATGGACTTCCCTTGCATCCTTTAAATAGGATCCCCAAACATAAGGCACAAAGATTCACTAGGTGCTTATTTTCTCCAATTTTTCTCAACATATATTCTAAGCATATCTTCTTTCTCTTTTTATCATTGTCTTTAGACGCAGCTTCAAAAGGCCCAAGAGATATCAAATATTCTTGTGAATGCAATTGACACTTTTAAATTCTGAAAAGTGTCTTGCTGTAAGGTACCACAGCAGATGAAGTTTCAATTACTGCAGGGACCTCTGATACGTTCTCATCCAGGAGCTGAAATTCCAGTCGGGTCAGGCCAAAGGCATGGTTTTTAACCCTAAAATGCTGCCACTGAAAGACATTATTCCATAAATTTATTTTCGTTTCAAATTTTGTTATTGAATCTTTCACAAGTCATTTTCAAAATGATAGAGAAGTTTTTATGAGCACATGTATTCGTCCACTACTTTTTCCTCAATTGACCTTAACCTGTGTCATGGACAGAATCTGGAATATCTCCTTTAAATATTTCCAACAAGCTATAAAGCTGTTACACAAAGACGGATAACTTCTGGTTAAGACTTTGTTGAGATGAGAAATAAGCGGCTACCTTATAAAACGTATAAGATGCCACCTTTTTGCATAAAAGGAGCCAGAGATCATGGGCTTCATCAGTATGTTTTTTCCTGTACAAGTATGGTTTTAGTGTTGCTTAGGATAATTAGGGAGTTGGTAATGAGAAAATGTGTATCAAATTGCTAGAGGAATGGTTAACTACTGTTTATGTTCAAGAATGGACTGAAAGTATCCACAGTCACGAAAGTATACCATGTACTCGGCAATTAAATCTAACTTTTCTGTGCCACTTTTTCTACAAAATGTTAAACATATAAAAGCAAGGAATGCCCTGATACGATTACGCCTCGGTGTATATCAACAACAAGTACATAAACTGCGTTTCAGGAATAATTTATCAGAAATAGACCTTCTGTGTCCGATTTGTCAATGTGGGACAGAAACAAATCCGCTTTGTATTAGTGTGCCCAGCATACGCTGACATTAGAGAACAGTTTATTGCAAAAAAGTATTACAATTGTCGATCATTGTTTAAACTAAATGACGTTGTGTTACTTGCATCTGAAAATAAGCTAACCATCAGTCGTCTTCTAATTTCATTATGAAAGCATTTGATAAGCGCAGCATACTATTAGCAGAGAAAGTTTAAAGAAAAAATATGAACTCCATGTATTTATTTTGTATCTTTTGCTGTGTTTTGCAATTTTGTGCTATGTACACCCAAGTGATATGGGCCATAGACATAATCATTAAATAGTTTAGTGTCAGATTCAGTGCCTCCCCCCGCCCCCGCCTCCCCCCTCTCTCTCTCTCTCTCTCTCTCTCTCTCCTGTCCCCCCCCCCCCCCCCCCCCCTCTCTCTCTCCTTTCTCTCTCTGTCCCCCCCCCTCTCTCTCTCTCTCTCCCTCTCTCTCTCTCTCTTTCTTGTTTCTATATTGTAACCTCCCCTCTAAATCACGCCCACACACCCTCCCTCCCTCCCTCCCCCCTGTCCCATCTCCTGACCCCTCCTATCTGTGTGTATACAGTCAAGCAGCAGTTTTCTGTTTTATATCCAGCTCAATTATCTGAACAACTAACCAATTAGCGCTGCATAAGTCTAAATCATTAACGTGTGTGAGACTAGGACCAGCTTTTTTTTTAGACTCTTTAGAATTATTGTTAGTACCCTGCAATAGTCTGCTTATCTACTGCTGATGAAGTTTTGTTTGTTTTGCTGTTGTTGGGTTTTTTTAGGGGAGGAGCAAGAGATCATGGCCTTTGGCCTTGGGTGTTGTTGTTTTATTTCAGTGTGCAGCAGTATTTTCAATCCCTATTTATTACGTATAGCTTGCTAGCTGCCTACTCTTGGAGTGTTCATTTGTGTTGTGTATTGTATTGTGTGTTGTTGGGGGTTTTGTTTGGGTTTATTGGGGGGGGAGGGGATTGTTGGGGGGGTTGTTTGTTTTGGGTTTGTTTTTGTTGGGGTTTTCTGGGGGGGGGAGGTTGTTTTTGTTTTTGTTGTTGTTTTTTAGAGGGGGTGGATGTAGAAGCGTTTGCAGGACTCGTCAGTAGTTTCCACTGGCTGGAGAAAAACACCATCAATTAGTTTTTCTTTATTTATTTTATTTTGGGTATAATGAATTGAGTACCCAGATAATGTTGTTTTTCTTTCAAAGTTCAGTCCCTGTGTGAATTTTGTCATCCGTTCCCACTAGAACACAATGGGGGCCTTACTTTTCCCCCCAAAACCTGAACGGTGTGTGTGTGTGTGTGTGTGTGTGTGTGTGTGTGTGTGTGTGTGTGTGTGTGTGTTTTGTGTGTGTGTGTGTGTGTGTGGTGTGTGTGTGTCTGTGTCTGTGTGTGTGTGTGTCTCTGTGTGTTTGTGTGTGTGTCCTCTCTCTGTCGATATGTCTGTCTGTCTGTCTTCTGTCTGTCTGTCTGTCTGTCTGTCTATCTCTCAATCTGTCTTTCTCCCACCCTAACCCCCCCTTACCCTGTTCGTCACTCCTACACGCTCCTTCTTCACTCCTGTCCCATTTTTGTACCTGTCTTACCTGTGTGCAGTACACTGAAGCAGCAGCAGCAGCAGTGAACTTTCATGGCCCAGCACTGTGAACAACTTCCAGTTAGGCGGTTTGTGCTATCAGGTCTGCGAGACTGGAATTTGCCCTTTACCCTGTAATCTGGCATTAGGCTGATAATCTGCTACTAATGAGCTTTTTTGTGTGCGCAGCAGTCAAATCCCTATTAATTATACTATAGCTTGCTGCCTAATAGACTTCCTTGTACTGATTCGTGAAAACATTTGGTTTGATTCCAGTTTGGGTTTGTTTTTTTTTGCTAGGAGCAAGGGGTGGGAGGGGAGGGGAGGAGGTGAATATCTGGCGAAGGATAAGAAATTTTCTTTTCAGGAGAGACATATCTTACTGTGTGCAGACGACGTAGCTCTGTTTTCAGTGACACCATTTGGGTTACAAGAGCAACCGAATACTTTTTTATGCTTTTCTTTTTAAATAGTATGCAGTTAACTTTAAATATTGTCATACATCAGTGGTCAGAGCGCTTGCTTTCCCCCAGCCATTGTTAAGCAGCGTCGATGTGGTTACCAGTTGGATGGGTGACCGTTTGTGCGCCTTGGCTTCAGTACAGTTCCCCCAGTTCACCCAACTGTAAATGGGTACCTGCCCTCTTTAGGGTCAGGGAAGGTAAAGCAGCGAGGGAGAGGAGATGGACGCCGCCCTCAACATGCTGGCTCCTAGAGAAGCTGAGGTATCTGGCAGCTCGCTCCTCTACGACCACACAGGTTTTGGGATCTTTACCTTACCTTTTTACCTTTTGTGATGTCTTAAATTTTCGATCCCTGGTCACGTATATAAAGTTTGCCGATAGTGAGATTTTTTTTTCGTTTTCAACCGTTGTAACCCACAATTAAGGTTGCTGCATTCTGACCTCGGGGATGAATGTTTTAGGAGGCATTTTGTTGATTTTTTGGCCTTCCCGAACCATCGTTTTATTCCATGTTGCTTATAGTGCCACTAGATACAAAGACTGTATTTGGCCCGTTTGTGGCCACACTTCTACTGTCAACAAAAAGTTTCATTATAAGAGCAGACATTGATGTGTTTCTGTGCCATTATTGAGCATCCTATCGTTATCCAGCTATACAGATTGTTGTTGTTGTTGTTGTTGTTGTTGTTGTTGTTGTCGTGATGTTGTTGTTTGAACATGTTCCATAGCTTAACACCTTAAACGTCACCCAGAAAAAGTCATGCGCTCTGTGTAACTCGTCCTGCCTGGAGATGCATGCATGACCGTTTATAAATATCTAACCACTAGGAGCCATACTTCGACTTCAGAGGAATTTTTCCTTTAAATGATAGCACAAAACTAACCACAGGCAAAGTAGCATTAACCGTGGTTACTCAGCGAAGAGGTAATCGTTTGCACACCATGGCTTCAGTACAGTTTTCCCGGTTCACCCAGCTGTAAATGGGTACCTACCCTCTTTAGGGTCAGGGAAGGTAAAGCAGCGATGGGGAAGAGATGGACGCCTCCATCAAGATGCTGGCCCCTAGGAAAGCTGAGGTCTCTGACATCTCGCTCCCTAACGACAGCATAGGTTATAGGAACACCTTTACCTTTTACACATTTCATGCTAAGAACTTGTCATGGCTGAAGAATCTCTCAGCATAGTATTCCACAGCCTATCAACATTTTAACATTGACCTTGGCACTTTGCTTACATCAATAACTGACACAGCGATTGACCAGGACCAAGAACTGAACAGACAAGAACTGAGGCTTTATGAACAGCAAATATCTTTATTTTTTTGTTTTCTTTTTCTTTCTCACTCAGCAAATAAAGTTTGTGGTTTTTTTGCCACGAAAGTATCGCCCGATTAAGATTGTTTCTGCTTGCTAATTGCTACACAGAGTAGGCTACTTTATCTTGTAATGCTTATCCCCACTTTATCCATTTAATTAAGCATTTGTATATACATCAGACTTAGAAAGGCTAATTGCCTAGACAAAGGAAGATGCTTTATCTTACAGTGCTTTTCCCAACTAGGCCTATGTGCATTTGTAGCCTCTCGGCAGCATTGATAATGTCCCCTTAACATAGCTACGCCAGCTGTCCCCATCTAACTAAATGCTTGGTTGGTAAATGAAGCAAAGAGAAAAATATGTACCGGTTAGTAAATTAGCAGGGAGAAGAATATATAAACAGGTCACGTAACCAGTTTCTCATTCAGCCTAGCAACATTTTGTGTCATTATTCTTTTATGTGTGTGTATAGAGAGAGAAACAGACAGACAGAGACAGACAAACAGAGACAGACAAACAGAGACAAAGACAGAGATAGAGACAGACAGAGGCAGGAAGACACAGGCAGAGACAGACAGACAGGTGGACAGAGAAACAGAGAGACAGAGAGAAACAGAGAGACAAAGCGGGCAAAAGAGCAGTAAACTCTCGCTTTGTGTTGTTAATAACTGCAAAGATAAATCCTTAATTTTGTTGTTGTTGTTGGTTGGTTGTCTTTTCTTTGTCAATTATCACTGACTTTGAATACACATTTTATATACACACACATACACATACACTAAACATTCACCACACACACACACACACAACACACACACACACACACACACACACACACACACACACACACACACACACACACACACACACATCAGGCACACGTTACACCACCTGTTCAGCTATTCTAGAGTAGCATCTTGCGACCACTTAAATCACTTTCGCTTTCGTAAGGTAGCACACGTGTGCCGGATGGAAAAAGAAGCACTATGATTGCTTATAATACTGTTATCCCGGGACCGTATAAAAAAACATATGATTGCATTATTCTTTATCCTGATATAAAAAAGAATACAATAAATAACATACACACACACACACACACACACACACACAACACACACACACACACACACACACACACACAGTTACAGGCACTGGTTCTCCCAAACCAAGTGGTCAAGGGGCTATTCTGTGGTAGTTTCATGTCCACCATTAGTATCCACTTATCTGCTAAATGTCACTGATGAAGTCTGGTTCATTAGGCTTTGAAAGCAGCTGCCGTCAGCTAATTGGCTAAATTGGTCAATCATCTGAAGGTAAACAACCTTACAAATCTGTTCTTGTTATTAGTTTGCTGCTCTGGTTTTTATTATAAGAGCAAAACACGTACTTGATTGTCATTGAGTGGGCTTTCTCCTTGTGCATTAGTGTATGGATTGGGTTGCTTTTTCTAATTTCTAGACACGGACACAAACACAGACACAAACACACACACACACACACACACACTGACACTAACACTAACATTAATACTAACACTGATGCACATACATACATACATACATACATACATACATACATACATACATACATACATACATACATACATACATACATACATACATACATACATACATACATACAGACAGACAGACAGACAGACAGACAGACAGACAGACAGACAGACAGACAGACAGACAGACAGACATACATACATACATACATACATACATACATACATACATACATGCATACATACATGTGTATATAAATGCAAAAGCATATATATGTATGTTAATATTACATATATATATAAATCATATATAATATATTATGTGTGTATATGTGCGTGTTTGCGTGCGTGCGTGCGTGCGTGCGTGCGTGCGTACATACATACATACATACATACATACATACATACATACATACATACATACATACATACATACATACATATATGTGCGTGTTTGCGTGCGTGCGTGCGTGCGTGCGTGCGTACGTACATACATACATACATACATACATACATACATACATACATACATACATACATACATACATACATACACTCTGACTCTGTCTGTCTGTCTGTCTGTCTGTCTGTCTGTCTGTCTGTCTGTCTGTCTGTCTCTCTCTCTCTCTCTCTCTCTCTCTCCTCTCTCTCTCTCTCTCTCTCTCTCTCTCTCATCCTGACCACTGAATGCGCGGTCAAGAGGCTAGTCTGTGGTACTGTTTTATGTCCACTGTGTCCACTTATCTCATTATCGCCACAGGTGAGCTCCCTTTGATTAGTAGCTTGGCAGCAAGCTGTAGTCTGCTAACTGGCTTCTTTGACAATTACCTGGGGATGAGAAAAAGTTCTGTTGCAGCAATTAGTCTGTTTCTCTGGCTTTCCTTATAGGAATAAAGACGTAGTTTACTACTTTTGTCTTGGATCATTTAGCCTCTGCATTAGTGTATGGTATAGTTTTTAGAAAGGCAGAACAGAGAGAGGAATGGAGGGAACTGGTTGTCAAGTCTTCAGGGGTGACCCCATGGTCACAAGACTAAGGGATAGATAGATAGAATAGTTTAGGTAATATCTCCCTCTGTCTCTTTCTGTCTGCCTGTCTGTCTGTATCTCTATCTGTCTGTCTGTCTCGTCTGTCTTTCTCTCTCTCATCCTAATCTCTGAACATACGGTCATGGGGCTAGCCATTCTGTGGTACTGTTTCATGTCCTCTGTGTCCATTTGTCTCCTTGCCACTGATGAGGTCTCCTTGATTAGTACCTTGGCAGCAAGCTGCCGCAAGCTAATTGGCCTCTTAGTCAATTACCTGGGTGGAAATCACGTTATGTATCTGTTCTGGTGATTATCCTTGCTGGCCTGGCTTTCATTATAGGAGTTTATCTCGTGGCAGTGTTGTTGGGGATTTTTGGTTTTAATTTGTTTTTTAACGTTTCTTTGTTGTTGAGAGTGGGAGTCTTTTGGTTTCCTTGGGTTTTTAGTTGTTTTTGGGGGGTCTGTGGGTTCGTTGTATGATGTGGGGGAGAGGTATTTGCTTTTTTAGGAGGGAAGAGGTGATTTTCCATTGGCTGGAACTTCAAGATAATTTACTTCAAATTATTTGTATGCTTTCATTTTTGCCCACAAGTAAGGTAACAGCACTCCAAATTTGAGTATGCATGCTTAGTATAGTCTTGTTTTAGTGTAACAGAGTGGACATTGGCCCATGTGATATCCCTTCTCCGCTCAGATTCTCAGTAGGTACAGCTAACCAGCTAGGATGTGACCTCTGCAAAGGGGTTGCTTATAATTATTTCTATCACCTACCATGAAGGCATAGATCTAGAGTTTACAAAGAGTGGTTTTCGAGCACCACCCAAGGAAACAGAGCATCGCGCAATTCACAGGTGTGTCCCGATTTAGTAACATAACGCTGCGACAGGGTTCTGATTGCATGGGAGGTAATCTACTTACCACCCCATCACATTAGTAACCCAACAAACGCTGACATGAATTACTGGATCTTTAACGAGCACATTGGATCTTTTGCAAGTGTATATATACACGAAGAGAAATAAGGATCTGGCAGGCCTGCAATGAAATTGACCTAAGTGATCTTTAAAAATAACCCTTAAATTAATTCCCTTGATGCACAGATATTTTGAAGAGGAGCAAGCACCGGATCAGTAGAGATGACGTAATAGTCTTGTAAAGGGGAGATGGAAAACGTGTTTGACAGATAAAAAGCTCCACTTGTGTGTATTGCGGTTTGTGTGTGTGTGTGTGTGTGTGTGTGTGTGTGTGTGTGTGTGTGTGTGTGTGTGTGTGTGTGTGTGTGTGTGTGTGTGTGTGACAGAGAGAGAGAGACAGATACAGAGAGAGAGAGATAGAGAGAGGCCAGTCCACTCTCTGATGTTGTCTTTCCATCGTTTTCTCTGTCTGCCTTTTCGTCTTCCTCCTTTACTGTTCCCTGTAGGACAGTCTTGGCCAGTCCAGACGATTCTGTGACGCCTGTACTGCTTAAATTATGTTTTTTCACTAAGTCAGGAGCTCTTCATATGGTCCGATGGTGTTTTTCATTCTGGTTTTCGCATCCTTTTCATTGATGTGATCCCTGTATGAGATACCTAGGAGTTTGTGAAAGTGTCTCATCTCCATGGCCTGTATCCTTCTTTCAATGTTTGCTGATATGGTCCACTTTTCAAATGCCTACAAAACTATGGATATAATCGGGGAATGCACTACTCTGATCTTCTCCAGAGGCCGGTGATCAGCATAACGTAAGTTTGTTATTGTCCTGCCTCCAGTGCTCACTGTTCCCTCATAATTTTCAAGTGGGTCAGTCATTATTCTCTCTGAGAAAATATTGAAAAGAGTGGTAGAGAGCAGACATCCTTGGCGTACTCCAATTGTGGTTTGAAACCAATTTCTTATGTTGCGGCCATAGTAGACTGTGCTGGTTGCCTAAATGCTTTGATAAATATTGTTTACTAATAATAGAAAAAAAAGACAAAAATATAGTAAGTAGGAAGATCACTAAACACCAATATGCAAATCTACTACCCACAGCAAATCAGTGTTGAAAAAAGAAAGGTAAACGGCAAAACGTTCGCGACCAGCAGAACTGAACTTGGAATTTCACTGTTGGTCCGCACGTGCAAATGGTGTCTGTTGAAGTAGCCAAGGTGAGCTGATTTTTCTCATGTCCTGTCACACGACCAGATAGCCCGCTGCTGTGAAGACGTTTCACTTCTAGAAAAGATATAAAACTGCAGAAGGCTTGAACATCAAATAGCATTTAATACAACTCCCAATGAAGAAGGAAAACTGGTAAGTGTTTTTTTTTTTAATTTTACGTAAGAGGAAGAAATCAACATCAGCGAATGGACAAGCCTAGAACTCAACAAAATTTTGAGAAAGGCAGAACAGAG
>CM060321.1:1472798-1485298 GCA_030674155.1 Stramonita haemastoma | reverse complement strand
AGTTGTGCCCTTCGTAATGCGTTAATTGGTATTTTAGTGGTTTGCTTCGTATGAAACTAGTTGATATTGAGGCATGAAGTTATTTCCTTAATTTTGGAGTTAATTGTATCTCGGGATACGTTTGTGTTCAGTGAGTTAATTGTATCAAAGTATGAAGCTTTTTATTATTGAGTTTGTTGGTATTTTCATTTTTCATACCACTTTAAGTCACGCCAGATTTTTCCGCGTGAAATTCGAGCTGCTCTCCCGGGGAGAACACGTGCGCGTCGCCACAAGAACAGCGCCAGCCGTTATATTTTTTCGTTCTGCAACTGCATTTGTTTCCCAAGGTTTTTTTTCTACAGAATTTTCCACTGAAAACTCCTTGTCGCCGTGGGTTCTTTTTACATGCGCTAAATAGTAACACACGGGACCTCAGTATATGGTATCATCCAAAAGACTAGCACCAAGACCACCACTCATGGTCGAATGGATGGGGGAAAAGTTTTTGGCCCAAACAGGGATTAAATCACCGCACACTTCCGACCCGGAATTTTTGCTTTCTAGGTAGGCACGTTACCTCTAGACAACCGATCCACCAGTATGAAAGCAGGGAGTTCTTTCCTTACCCGAGTTACATGGTATCAGGGTATTTTTCTAAGTATTAGTGGGTAATTTTTTTTTTATTAAAGTATAAAGCTTACTTTATTAAAGTATAAAGCTTACTTTATTATAGATAGTTGGAATTAAAGTTCCTTCTTTTATACAGCATTTGTTGTAATAAGCCAAGACTTTTCTTCATATCATGTTGGCGTCAAAGCACCAAGTTTTTTTTCTGCAGTTAGTAGACATAAAAGAATACAGCTATTTCCTGCAAAACTCTTAAAACTTAATATGCATTTCGTTTCCTCAATTTCGAGTTTGCATTAAAGAAGTTATTTCCTTCACAATGAATAATTTGGTGTCAAAATTTATCTCCTTCCGATTAAGTTTCTTAGTAATATTGTATAAAGGGTTTTCTTTCAGATTGAATTCATATTTCTAAGTACAACGTTACTTCTTTGATTTCGAAGCTAGCTGGCGTCAAAGTAAAGAGGTTTCCAGTCTTCATATTAAATCAGTTGGCACACAGACCAAAGAAATATTCTAACTGGTTGTTTTTAAAATCGAAGTGGTCTAACAGTACTGTCACTGGCTTACGCTGTTATCATATTACCCTGTCTACATGCCGACAAAAGTTAAACCTTAAATTCCATATAAAAACGATTTACGCGTAAAGCGATGCAACTGTAAATGTAGGACGCTTAGAGAGCTAATATGACTAGGATCTTGTCATCGTCAGTCGCACAGTCAACTAGTGTTTCTCATATGAGCGAAAATACGTTGCACTGCCGTATTAAGCCCTGACAAGTCCGACCCGGCACATCCAACTTAGAGAATAGGATCCGACATTAATTTGTAGTGTTGTAAATCGTCGCTAAAGTCATCACTGGTCGCATAATTATGTTCACTGTATCAATCACTTCCCCTTGATTTTGCTGCGATCTGCTAAGAAAAAACAACTGTGTATAAGGCGAATGGTGGATATTTAAGGAAAACAGTATTGACCTGATTCGACTTTTTCCCTGTAGTGGTGTTCCCTTGTGCTGGTAACACTTAATTTCTAACCCTAGTTTTTTGTTTTTTGTTTTTACCCCATGCTGCAAACACTAACGCTTGACCACCCTGGTCCTAACTTTATTAATGAAGACTAACACTGACCTGCTAACTTCCAGTTGTGCGGCATGGGGAACCAGTTAGACAAGGGAACACCAGTACAGGGGAAGAGGAGTCTGGTCTTACTGGCCAGTTGAAAAACATTTTGTTTTGTAAATTACCGCGATAGTGGAAAGATTTGTAACAGAGAAATGACAGGAGAAAAAAAATAGCGCTAAGCTTACTCTTTAATGGTTTTATTGCAAGAAAACAAAGCGTGTGTTGTAGGGGAGTTAATCCAGTATTTCTCAGACTGTGCCATTGTAAAGTTTGCATAACAATTTTATTTTTCAAAATTACCTGTCGGTAGATTTAAATAGATTGGTTTTCCTCTGATGTAGTTTTTTTAGGTTGGAAAACGCCACCCACTATAGCTAAAAAAAAAAAAAAAAAGCCAGTAACAGGACTGTCAACACATAAGCATTATCCCATCTCAATGCAGGAATACACCCCCCCCCAAAAAAAAAAAAAATAAATAAATAAATAAAAATAAAATAAACAAAAAGCAGCCTTTCATAGACTTTTCTCATGTCTCTCTATGCTATGTCAGACTATTTAATTTATCTCTTATAAAGTGTTCGCGCTTGATATTAGTAGGCCCCTTTGTTCTGATGTCAAGCGATGGGTGGTCCAGAGCTAACGCGCCTGCCTAGAAAGCGAAAAGTCCAGGTCGGAGTGTGCGGTGGTTCGAATCCCGTTTGAGCCCAAAACTTTTCCCCCATCCATTAGACCATGAGTAGTGGTCTTGGTGCCAAGTCTTTCGCGTGAGACGATAAACCGTGGTCCCGTGTGTTACTCATTAGTTAGCGCACGTAACTAAAAAAAACAAAAACTGCGGCAACAAGGGGGTTGTCCCTGGGAAAATTCTGTAGAAAAAAGTCACTATGATAGGGAAACACAGTTGCAGACAGGAAAAAGAAAAAAAATGGGTAGGTTTTGCTTTTGTTGCGATGCGCTCTCCCCGGTGAGGGCAGCCGGAATTTCACGCAGAGAAATATGCTGTGACATAAGGTGGTATAAAATAAATAATTTAAAAAAAGAGAAAAATAATAAAACTCCTGCCTAGAAAGTGAACAGACCGGTTCGAAGAGTGCGGTGGTTCCATCGCTGTTTATGGCCGAAACATTTTCCTCCATCCAGTAAACTTTCAATGGTGGTTTGGGTGCTACCTTTCGGTTGAGACGACAAACCGAGGTCCCGTGTGTTACACATAGTTACATAATTAATTAGTGCATATAAAGGAACCAAAGGCAGCAAGAAAGTTGTCCCCGGCATTTTTTTTTATAGAAAAAAGCCACTCCGATATTGAAACAAATTCAGTTGCAGATAAAGAACAAAAGTAATGAGTAGTACCAACATTTAGACTGTAAAATGGTTGTTCGTAAAAAAAGGCATTTTTTTTATCAAACGATCAATTGAAAAAACTCTGGTGCTGAAAGTGTTTGTTACATTCTGAAATAACATTGAAAATAGCGGCATAAAATCATCAAATTATATCTTATAATTATGAGCTGGGCTGGGCCTTATTTGAGGGCTTCTTTTCCCCTTTCATGTTTTAATAGTTCTAAAACGAAACTCAATCGTGTAGGGGTTGATAGGTGGGTTTTTTATATTTTGTTTTGCTTTTTATTTCTTTATTTCCTAGTTTAATAATATATATATATGTATATATATATATATATATATATGTATATATATGTATATATGTATATATATGTATATATGTATATATATGTATATATATGTATGTATATAATACATGTATGTATGTATATATATATATATATATATATATATATATATATATATATATATATATATATATATATATATATATATATATACTGTATGAATACAATTGTGATTATGATACCCTCCCCCAATCCTCTCTCCCTCCTAAAAAGACAGAAGGGGGGAGGACAATAGGCACATAGAAAAGCAGAACAATGCATATTTTTGAAGCGAAATATTATAACTTGACATGAGAATGGATAGAAAAAAGTAAGCATTTAACACTACCACACACACACACACACACTAGAGCAAATATAAACCCAGACAAAATGTAAATCCCTTGTACATGTATAGAGACGCAGGCAACAGCACACACTAGAGCAACAATAAACCCAGCCGACTGTTCACCGCAGCTGAACTTTAGTAGAACGCAGGCAGCAGTTTACACTGGGCAATTATTGTTCCGACACTAGGTAAGATAAGACTTGTTTTCATTCATTGAAAAAGTAAACCAACAAAGGATGTAATAAATATGGATTGCATTTTTTCCGGCCCGATGGAGATATGTATGAGCATGAACCGAGAAGTAGAGGGGAAAACATATAATACAAAAAGTTAAAAATGGTGATCCACGATCTATATGCAACTGAGGCCCTTTTTTCAAATCTTTTTCAAAGAAAGCAAAATCTTTTTTTTTTTCTGTTTTTTTGTTCTGGCGACCAGTTAGTGATACTTTGACACTGGGGTGAGCAGAGGATATCCATTATACAGTGGTATTTGCCTATGTGGCCGTTTTTATTGTATTTTTGTACTATAAAATGTTTATCCTTTTTTACGATTTTTTTGTAGTTTGGGGATAAGTTAAGCAGAATGGCTGGCGTCCTCAGCACAGTCTGGTTTACTATTAGCCTTAAGGAATGAAATGATTTAGGAAGTGTCATTTAATGTTAATGTTCAGGTGGATGGGGTTAGATATTTGAAAGTATTAGGAAGTGTTGGTTTTGAACCTGAAGTTGATAGTTACTGGAGGCACTAAAACTGAATGAGGTGATAGCCCTGCTATGGCTTTCGTGGTTGGTAGGGCTATAAACAATATGGTAGGGTATGGTAGAGATGTGGAGAGGGCGGGGATGGGGGGAGGGGCGGTGAGGGGCAGGGATGGTTCTTAGTATTCTCGCGAGGAGGGGGGGGGTGGTTGTTTTTTTTTCGGGGGCGATGAAGATAGACGTGAAAAGCACTGACAAGAAATAAGAGATGGTTTTCCATGTTTTTTTTTCTTAATAGGTAAATATTGATCTACTGAAGAAGTGTGTGTGTGTGTGTGTGTGTGTGTGGTGTGTGTGTGTGTGTGTGTGTGTGTGTGTGTGTGTGTGTGTGTTGTGGTCAGTCATGTTGCCGTGTCAATGCTTCGTTAGGGTTACTTTATGGGTAGTTTGACACTTGGGTGTCTGCTTATTTGGGTTTTGGTTTCAGCTTTTATTCGACCTCAATGGTATAGTTAGTTTTGCCAGAGCATGGTCTTTGAATTTTTTTTTTTGCTTTCAACCAGGGAGACGTTTTATTGTGATAACTGTATTTTTTTAATTAGAATTTTACAACCTAGCTGATTTTTTATTATGATTATTTTGTTATATTAGAATTGTAAAAATCATGTATTACTCATAATAGCAGTCACATGAAAATATTAGTACATATGAACTGTCTTTTGATTCTATATTTTTTCTTTTATTTCAAGGATAATGGAATAAGCACTTATGTGCCTTTTTACATCCAGTCCCTGTGTTTATGCAGTTTTGTACATCAGTATAGTCGTCATCATCATCATCATCATCATCATCATCATCATCATCATTACCATCAGCAGTATCATCACTATCATCATCATCATCATCATCATCATCATCAGTATCGTCGTCATCATCAGTATCACCATCAACAGTATCATCATCATTACCATCATCATCAGTATCATCATCCTCAGTATCAAAATCATCATCATAATCAGTATCAGTATCATCAGTATCGTCGGTATCATCATCATCATCGGTATCATCGTCGTCGGTATCATCATCGTCGGTATCATCATCATCATCATCATCATCATCATCATCATCACCATCATCATCATCGGTATCATCATCGGCATCATCGGCATCATCATCAGTATCATCAACACTATCATCAGTTTCATCAACACTATCATCAGTATCATCATCACTGTCATCAGCATCATCAGTATCATAATTATCATCATCACCATCATCATCATCACCAGTATCATCATCATCTTCATCATCACCCTCAGTATCATCTTCATCAGTTTCATCACCCTCAGTATCATCACCTTCAGTATCATCACCATTAGTATCATCATCATCATCAGTATCATCACCATCAGTATCATCACCATCAGTATCATCACCATCAGTATCATCATCATTAGTATCATCACCATTAGTATCATCGGTATCATCACCATCATCATCGGTATCATCACTATCAGTATCATCATCATCTTCTTCATCATCATCAGTATCATCAGTATCATCACCCTCAGTATCATCACCATCAGTATCATCATCAATATCATCACCATCAGTATCATCACCATCAGTATCATCACCATCAATATCATCACCATCAGTATCATCACCATCACCATCAGTATCATCACCATCATCATCAGTATCATCGCCATTAGTATCATCTTCAGCACCATCAGTATCATCACCATCAGTATCATCACCATCAGTATCATCACCATCAGTATCATCACCATTAGCATCATCTTCATCAGTATCATCTTCATCATCACCATCAGTATCATCACCATCATCATCAGTATCATCACCATCAGTATCATCACCATCAGTATCATCTTCATCATCACCATCAGTATCATCATCTCCATCAGTATCATCACCATTAGTATCATCACCATCAGTATTATCATCATCATCAGTATCATCATCATCAGTATCATCATCATCAGTATCATCACCATCAGTATCGTCACCATCACCATCAGTATCATCACCATCACCATCAGTATCATGACCATCAGTATCATCACCATCAGTGTCATCATCATCATCATCATCAGTATCATCTTCATCATCACCATCAGTATCATCTTTATCAGTATCATCTTCATCATCACCATCAGTATCATCTTCATCAGTACCATCTTCATCATTACCATCAGTATCATCACCATCAGTATCATCACCATCAGTATCATCACCATCAGTATCATCACCATCAGTATCATCACCATCAGTATCATCACCATCAGTATCATCACCATCAGTATCATCTTCATCATCACCATCAGTATCATCATCAGTATCATCATCATCAGTATCATCTTCATCACCATCATTATCATAAGTATCATCATCATCACCATCAATATCATCACCATCAATATCATCATCATCATCAGTATCATCACCATCGGTATCATCATCATCATCAGTGTCGGCATCATCAGTGTCATCATCATTATCATCACATCATCAGTACCATTATCATCAGTATCATCATCATCAGTATCATTATCATCAATAACATCATCAGTATCATCATTATCATCATCATCATTGTCATCATCATCATCGTCATCATCATCATCATCATCCTCGTCGTCGTCATCAGTATCATCATCATCAGTATCATCATCAGTATCATTATTATTATTGGTATTAGTATTATATTATAATTACTAGTATTATTATTATCATCATTATTATTATAACTATCATTAGGAACGCTTTTTGTATTGCTGGGTGCTGGTATTCTACTGATAGGACTGTACCTGTTTATGAATGTAGCTCTAGAAGAGAATGATATAGATCCATGTGCAGACTCTTCATGCTAGGGTGTAAATAAAATCAGTCTGTAGTTTTGATTAAAATGTCACTGCTGCAGTCTTTTGATAGCATTGGATTCTGCCCAAACTACACTTTTATCTTTAGTTTTCAATTTCTAAAAAAAAGAAAGAAAAAAAAAGGAAAGGAAAGTCAGTGCTACCTGCACTCTTTGAAAAATCAGTGTCGTTTTGCTAGATAGAATTATATATTTACATTAACAAACATTTTTTGTCTATCACTTTTGTGTGAACAGATGCAAAATTGAAGACCAGAAATCATTAGTTGTTTGTTTTCTCGTCAATATCCTTGTCCGGTATTCAGATTGTTCTTGGTATTGAAGTTTGGGTTGTTTTTTTCTCTGGAAACATTTTTCATAAGTTTGCTGTAATCAATTTTCAAATGTGCAATGCTTTTGTGATTTTTGAATGCGAGTAAGATTGAAAAGTATTTCTTCTGTATTTCAATTATATAATTAGGTTTTGGAAATCTTAACTGCTGTATTTTTTTAATAGTTTTTTTTTACCTTTTCTAAACATTGATTTTTTCTAAAAGATTATATAGCGCGTATTAGTGTGTGTGTGTGTGTGTGTGGTGTGTGTGCGTGTGCGTGTGCGTGTGTGTGTGCTCGCGCGCGTTTGTGTGTGTACATTTTCACGATTGTTTAAAAAGTGAGCGCGCATTTTTCTTCAAATCAAAACAGAAAGGACATGTGGCCAAAACCGATAACTTACATATGCTACAAATATAATTCATTAGCGCTTAATGATGCTGATACTTCAAGGTTAAGATGTGTTCAGGTCTTAGTGTTTATTTAATTTGGATTAGTTTCTAGTACGTACACTAGTTTGCACGCTGTCGACTACATTTGCATTGCGTTTGGCTATTTTTTTCGATTTTACGTTTTTACTTGTTTTACGAAAATGTGGTATTGCGGACTTGGATTTATTCTAGATTATGTATAATTTAAATCTTTTGCAAACAAAAAGTAATGTATGTCTCCAATTGTATTTTTTTTCCACCTGTGCCAAAACAAAACCAATCTATATTGATTGTCATACAATCTCCCGTTTTCCTTGAACATTTTTTTGTGGTTTTTTTTTCTTATCCCTTAGCTAGAGCTCTGAAGTTCACCAATAGAGATTTTGCGTATACAACCATTTCGGCCTACTATGAAGGTAGCTGCATTCCGATTTCAGGAAGGATGATAGTTATAGAAGCCTTTCGAAAGTATTGCCAAAATTGACAAGACCCCAGATACTGCTGGATAGTATACTATTCGTTGTTGCCCAAAAAAAATCACTGATAATATTCACTTTTTCAATAGACATTTATTTAATAATGTATTGCGACAGTTTCTTCCCTGAAACAATCTTAACTTGAATTTCTTTTTCGTGTCTTTTAATTCAGTCTCCAATCTATCAATATTTCTAAATTTTCTTCCGAGTTTCAAAACTGTTTAACTCAAAAGATTACTGTATATCCACAGTTTTTGCGTAATATGTTATATAGTTGTATTTGTGTTCTTCCCTGGCAAATTTCAGAAACAAATATGTAATGATTTCCCTGTTCTCGGTTGCATTCTTGGCTTGTGATTTCTGTATTATTTGCTTTGTGTATCTTTGTAAAGATTGCACACAGCTCAACTAGTTGAAATAAATTTTTACCTACATTATTTTGTTCATATAGTGCTCATAACTTAAGTTTCCCTCTACATCAATATCATCTTTAACAAAAATACAGTTAGTCTTACCCAATATTTAAAACAAAATGCAGTTGTATGCTTTTTGGACTCTTTTGCGAGAGAGGGAGGGGGTGATTTGGAATTTTTGTTATTATTGTTGCTTTTTACGAAATTGTTTTCTTTTCCGTGAGTAAAATTTAATCTGTGTTATATATTCATGTATAGGTCGAATGCAAGCGCTTTGATTTGCCTTTTGCAAGATATAGCGCTATATGAATTCTATGTATTATTATTACTATCATTATTAGTATCATTATGTTTTTGTAGATGGCAAACATTTAAGTGATGTGTGTAACTGACAAAATCTGGGAACTGGCTAGGAAAGAATACACAGAGATCACTAAACAATCTTGTCGTTTACACATGCTCTTTCAGCTGACTTTCTGCGCTGTGTTTTTTTTTCTTCGTTCCTTTTTTTTCTTTAGTTTTACTTTACTTCTTCTGTTATTTTTATTTTCTACCTTCTCTGAATTTTTTTCTGATTTTTTTTTTCATTCTGTGTTTAAACCCTTATTTTGCGTGGGTTTTTTTGTTTTGTTTTTGCTTTTTGTTCCTCGGTTAGATCTTCTAGGTTCACTTACGGTGAAATTTTGCGTATTTGAACATTTAACCCAACAGTGCAGTGAGGTGTTTTTTGTTTTCGTTTTTTCAAATGGATGTATATCTTATTTATTTCATTCTTTTTCTTCTGTCTTATTTTCGTTTTTCCTACTTTTGTTCTGATCCAGATCTTTCCTTGCTTCCTATGTGTTGAACTCTTTCTATGATGTATTATGCATTACTTGCGTAGAGGGTAAAAGGTTGAGAACAAGTGTGCAACTGACACGGTCAGGAAACTGACAGGCAAAGGGACTGTACACAGAAACTCAACTTGTCGGTTGCAAACATTGTGTGAATTGACATGTCTTTTGGTTTTTTTTTCTTTGTTTCTTTCGATTTTTTCTTTTTCTTTTTCTGTCTTTCTGTCTGTCTTTCTTTCGTTCTTTCTTTCCTTCTTTCCTTCTTTCCTTCCTTCTTTCTTTCCTTCTTTCTTTCCTTCTTTCTTTCCTTTTTTCTTTCTTTCCATTTTCTCATTTCTTTCTTTCTTTCTTTTTCTTTCTTTTTCTCTATTTTTCTTTTCTTTTGTTTTCTTTTTTTCCTTTTTTTTCCACCTAAAATTGTATTGAAATAAACGTGTTTGTTAAACATGCTATTTGAAGTGACATTTGTTCTCTCCTTTTTTCTTTTTTTTCGAGTGTGAATGTGTACATGTGTGACTGCGAATAAATGTGTCCGTGCGTGCGCGCGCGTGTGTGCGTGCGTTCGTGTTTTTATTTTTATTTTTATTTTAATCTTTTATGTCGAGGGTAATGGAATAAGCACTCGCGTGCTTTTTTTCAACCACTCCCCGTGTGTATGCAGATGTTGTAAATCTTGTAATCTGTTTCCACCGGCACACAATTGCCTACTCTTACGAAAAGAGAAACAGGATTTAACATGTGCTTAAGATGTTCTGCGTACGTTCGCACACGGGGCCTCGGTTTATAGTCTCATCCGAAGGACTTTTGTTCGTTCGTGAGTGCTCGCGCGCGCGCGCGCGCGCGTGTGTGTGTGTGTGTGTGTGTGCGCGCGCGCGCGCGCCAACTTTGCATGGCTCTTCTGTCATTGTTAGACATGTGGCCAAAGGACCGCTGCAAGTAAAAACTGATGAAGATTGGTGAGCGCGCGCACACACACATACACACACACAACCCGCGCGCACACCCACACGCTCGCGCACACGCTCGCACACACGCACACGGGCACACACGCACGCACGCACGCACGCACGCACAAACGCACGCACACACGCACACACACACGCACGCAGAACATCTTATGCACACGTTAGATCCTGTTCCGCTTTTCGTAAGAATAGGCCATCTTGTGCCGGTGGGAACAGATGACAATATTTACACAAATGCATACACACCGGGACTGGATGAAAAAAAAGCACATGAGTGTTTATTCTATTATCCCCGATATAAAAGAATAAATAAATAAAATAAATGAATAAACACACAGCGACAGACACATACGAACACACACACGAACGCACGCAGGCACACGCGCACACGCGCGCACACTCACTGAGGACAGGAGTTGTAGAGGAGATTTTTCTCCTGGAGTTAACATCAGTGCTGACTCCACTCTCCCCCAAAGTCCTTTGGATTAGACTTTAAACCGAGGCCCCGTGTACGAACATATGCAGAACATCTTGCGCACACGTTAAATCCTGTTCCGCTTTTCGTAAGAGTAGGCCATCGTGTGCCGGTGGGAACGGATGACATTTACATAACTGCATACACACAGGGACTTTATGTAAAAAAGCACAAGAGTGCTTGTTCTACTATCCTCGATATAAAAGAATAAATAAATAAATAAATAAAATGAATAAACACACACACACACACACACACACACACACACACACACACACACACACACACACACACACACACACACACACACACACTCACACACACACTCACACACACACACACACACTGACATTTTCAGTTTCCTTTCCCAACATCTTGCGCACACGTTAAAACCCGTTCTGCTTTTCGAAAGAGTAGGCCATTGTATGCCAGTGGGAATGGAGGCAACATTTACAGAACTGCATACACACAGGGACATAATGTAAAAAGAAAAGCACACTTGTGCTTATTACATTATCTTCCAAATAAAAGAATAAACGAAAAGAAGAAAAATTGAAAGAAAAAGAAAAAAAAACAATGTACGCATGTTTCAGCACCAGTATCATTTATTTTATTTTCTCATTAATTTTATTCTTTTATATCGATGATAATGGAATAAGCACACACGTACTTTTTATAATCCAGTCCCCGTGTGTATGCAGTTTTTGTAAAACGTGTCATCTATTCCCACCGGCACACGATGGACTACTCTTACGAAAAGCGGAACAGGGTTTAACGTGCGTGCACGATGTTCTGCGTGCGTTCACACACGGGGCCTCGGTTTATAGTCTCATCCGAAGGACTTTTGGGGAGAGTGGAGTCAGCGTTGATGTAAACTCCAGAGGAAAGATCCCCTCGACCGGGAATCGAACACGGGTCGTCAAATTGCGAGCGCAATGTTCTGACCACTTGGCTAGCCCGTCCCCCAGCAGCCTGTATCTGAAATCAAAGCCCCCAGTTGAGGGCAGACTGATGATGGAAGACCAGACACACAGGGTGGCAGAATCAACACGCTGTGTGTGTGTGTGTGTGTGTGTGTGTCTATGTGTGTGTTTGTGTGTGTGTGTGTGTGTGTGTGTGTGTGTGTGTGTGTGTGTGTGTGTGTGCGCGCGCGCGCGCGCGTGTGTGTGTGTGTGAGAGAGAGTGTGTGTTATTGTGTGTGTGAGAGAGTGTGTGTATGTGTTTATTTTTTTTTATTTA
>CM060321.1:1450298-1462798 GCA_030674155.1 Stramonita haemastoma | reverse complement strand
GAATTTTCAAAGCTGACACTTTAACTACGAAGACAAAATCCTACAAACCGGAGAGCGATCAATAATGAGAAATGTAACTAATTTCATATCTGAAAATGTCAATTGCGAAAGCAAAACCTTAAGAACCATGTAAAAACGAAGAAAATCATTACAACAATTACTTTTTGTTAATGTCGATGCATGATGTGCTCTATGATGCATCTTACTCGTAATACTGCCAATTTATCATTTTAATTTTGGACCATGTGTTGTTTAGAATCTTTTTTTTTCCTTTTTTTTCTTTCTGGGTGTTGTTTCTTGTCCTTTCAGTAACATCTTTTGAATCGCCATCATCTTACAGCACACACAACAATCACACCCAAAACAACTCATCACAAGACAAGAGGACGGGTAATCTGGTAGTTAGAGCGTCGCGGTTGTGCTGGCGATCTGAGGGCCTGGGTTCGAGCCCAGGTTTTAGCCACCACTGAGGAGCCTGTTTGTGGTATGTTTCCTCTGGAATTCACATCATAGCTGACTCAACTCCCCCCCCTCGCCCTACCCCCCCCCCCCCCCCCCCCCCCCCCCCCCCCCCCCCCCGCCCGAAATTCCTTTGGGTGATTCTAAAGACCAAGATCCCGTGTGTGAATGTACGCAGGATATTTTGCACACACGTCAAAACCTGTTCCGCCTTTTGAAGGAGAAGGTCATTGTGTGCTAATAGGAACGAATAACAAATTTTACAAACTACATGTACACGGAGACTGGGTGTAAAAATACTGCATGGGTGCTTAGTTGGTTATCCTTGAAATAAAAGAAAATGAACTAATAATAATAACTAAGGATGATAGTGTCTTGTATGTTGTTGCTTTAGCTTCTGTTGCTGCTGTTGTTGTTGTTGCTGTCGTTATTGTTGTCGTTGTCCTCTTCGTAAATGTAGTATTGTTGTTGACTATTCCTTAGTTTAAGCTTGCCAGAGGACTCATTCAAAATATGCATCCACAAAGGGAATTAAAACACTGGCAGGTGTGCACTCGAAAGTTGATATACGAGATTGTTAAAAATCCCTACCCTTGATTCCCCTGACGCTGCCTAGATTTGAACCCACGACTTCATAGACCCATGAAATTGAAGTGAAACAGTCTTAACCACTCAGCTATGGCGTCCGTCATCTCATCATATATTGTTGTTGTTGTTGTTGTTGTTGTTGTTGTTTTTGTTGTTTGTTTGTTTGTTTGTTTGTTTGTCCGTCGTGTTCGACGATGACCTCCAAAACAGCAGAGGAGGCAGATACTGTTTCGGAAATTGGGCAGAAATTTGATTATAGTGGAGATGCCTTGCCCACAGTACATCCCCACTCTCTCGGCCAAGTGCATCGTGTATAACACAACACAAAAAAATCACATAAAGAAACTTTTTCACAGGTCGCAGAGACTTTTGGAACTTGTTTTTCCTTCCTAAACAGTACAACTGAACTGACCAGTGCACAAGTTCAACTGGAAAAAAAAATCTTCCAAGCAAGCTCAAGAAGTTTTAAGACTGCCAAACATTTCTTCAGCGATTTTTGTTCCTAAAGAGACATTAACTTGGAGTTTTTTGTCTTACAAAATGGTTGAACTGCACTGACCAGCGTACAAGTTCAACTGAGAAAAAAAATCACAGTCCAGCCAAGCTTAGAAAGTTTTAAGACTGGCTGCAATTTGTTCTTCAGCGATTTTTTGTTCTCAAAGAGACATAAATCATTTTCTGCGACCACTCATTATTTTAGGAGAATTACCTGGATTCTATTGACCTCACAACATTGTAGCTTAGAAAATGGATAAGTTTTCTATATCTTTCATCGTTAGGAGATTTCAAACAAGATACCTTCGTAGTCGGAATGCGGCTGCCTCAATGGTTGGGGATAGAGAGGGGGGGACGGGATGCATACGCAAGAATCTCAGCATTGGTGAACCTCCGAGCTCTCACCGAGTGAGACATCAACCAAGCCTGTGAAAGCACTAGATGATACTTTCGTGAGAAGGGTAGCCTAGTGGTCAGAGCGTCACGTTTGTGATTTTTACCTCCCGGGATCGAGCTTGGGTTAGAGCCAGCACCGAGACTCCTGTTCAAGGGGATTTTCCCCTCTGACTTAACATCAGTGCTGATCGTCCCCACACTTCCAAAAGTCATTCAGATAAGACTGTAGACCGAGCTTTTGAGCACACGTTAAAATCGGTTCTGCTTTTTGGAAGAGTAGGCCATTACGTGCCGGTAAGAAAGAAATGACAAAGAATATGTTATACATGCACGCTGCTGGTGTCGTGTTTATACATCATCTCCGTTGTGGAAATGCCAGCTACATGAAGGAAAAATGGTTATATACACTGAAAACAAAAATATGCCCGTTGGCTAAACCTTGGATCTCTAGTCGAGAAATTGAAAAAAATAATTATTTCATTTTATCCTCTCCTATTCCTGATTTGTGAGATGGGGTTGCATGATGTCAAACTATCAAGT
Source organism: Stramonita haemastoma (assembly GCA_030674155.1). Lineage (NCBI taxonomy): Eukaryota > Metazoa > Mollusca > Gastropoda > Neogastropoda > Muricidae > Stramonita > Stramonita haemastoma. The sequence goes on along the minus strand of CM060321.1, from coordinate 1,460,320 downwards.
GTATCTGGTCAAATAATTCTTTTTAAGCGAACTCATCTTGGGTACTTTTTGTCTGCCAAAAGTCATAGCAGAGTGGTTAAGACCGTTCGACTTCAATCCCATGGATCTATGAAATCGTGGGTTTGAATCTCAGGAAGCGTTTGGAGATTTAATGGTGGGAAAAATTTTACAATTTCTCTGGTCAACTTCAAATGCAGACTTACCAGTGTTTTAACTCCTTTCCTTTCCGTAAGAGTAGGCCATCGTAAGCTGGTGGGAACAGATGACATTTACAGAACTGCATACACACGGGACTGGATGTAAAAAAAAAGCAGATGATTGCTTATTCCATTATCCTCGATATAAAAGAATAAATAAATATAAAAGAATAAATAAAAGAATAAATATAACACATACAAAGGACCAAATATGCACATTAAGGATCCTGTAAATCATGTCAGTGGTCGGTGGTTAGGGAAACACGAAAATACCCAACATAATTATATTCCCGAAGTTGTAATGCAGCTACCTTCATATCATGGAGGGCAAAACGGTCGCATACACAAAATCTCATATTTGAGTGAATCTCAGAGCTTTTAGTCCAGGAATGACAGACAAGTCTATGGGGGAAAAAATATAGCTTTAGTAGTTTTTTTTTTTTCCCATATTTGAAGGATTCGTGATTAGGTTTCGTGCCAAGACTAAGGCAAATTAATTTCATCTAGCCGTAGTTTACCCGGGAGTAAGAATGATTCGATTTCTTTTCAACTGTGAGAAATGTCAAGGGATTAGAGTGTTATAATATACTTGGTGGTTTAGAGGTAACGTACCTGCTTAGAAAGCGAAACGTCAGAATGTCATCCCCGTTTCTGCCAGAAACTTCTCCCCCCCACGTCCACTAGACCTTGCGAGGTGGTCTGGGTGCTAGTCTTTAGGATGACACGCTAAAGCAAGGTCCCATGTGAGCAACAGGCATTTAGTGCGTGTAAAAGAACTCACGGTGTTGTGCGTAGAAAATTTCTGTAGAGAAAGTCACTCTAATAGCGAAAGAAAAACGCATACAAACAGAAAAAGAAATAAAACAATAATGGGAGGCGCTGCTCTGTGTGGGGGCGGGCTCTCTACAGAGAAGAACAGCCCGAAGTTCACGCAGAGAAATTGGCTGTTACTTGAAGTGGTATACAAATACAAATACAAAACGTAGGCAACAAAATACCTGGTTTACAATCAGACTAGAAACTACATTTTTTCCTCCAAAAAAAATAAGAAGACTAATGACAAGTGTTCTAGAGAATGTTTTATAAACATGTCTAAAGATGAAAGTAAAGGCTGTGAAATAAATGTCATGTCAATTCTAGAATTTACAACAACAATTGTTTCCTATATAAAGTTTTGCTGATATTTGAACTGTGAGATTCTTGCGTGTGTGACATCTTTTTTAAAATCATTTTTTGGTTCCCACCAACTAGGTAGTAGCATTCCGACTTCGGGGAAGGTGTTTAAACACACCTGTGTGCATGCGTTTCTTTTTTTTAAGTTTTGTCATCCGTCGTACCAGCACACAATGGTCCACTTCTCCAAAATGCAGAACGGGTTTTTAACGTGTGCGCAAGATGTTCTGTGTGCATTTGCACACTGGGCGTAGGTTTATAGTATCTTCTTTCTTAAAAAAAAATATAACGACTCGCTCGCTCTCTCTCTCTCTCTCTCTCTCCTCTTCTCTCTCTCTCTCTCTCTCTCTCTCTCATCTCCCTCTCTCTCCTCTCTTCTCTCTCTCTCTCTCTCTCTCTCTCTCTCTCTCTCTCCTCTCTCTCTCTCTCTCCTCTCTCTCTCTCTCTCTCTCTCTCTCTCTCTCTCTCTCTCTCTCTCTCTCTCTCTCTCCTCTCTCTCTCTCTCTCTCTCTCTCTCTCTCTCTCTCTCTCTCTCTCTCTCTCCTCTCTCTCTCTCTCTCTCCTCTCTCTCTCTCTCTCTCTCTCTCTCTCTCTCTCTCTCTCTCTCTCTCTCTCTCTCTCTCTCTCTCTCTCTCTCTCCTCTCTCTCTCTCTCTCCTCTCTCTCTCTCTCTCTCTCTCTCTCTCTCTCTCTCTCTCTCTCTCTCTCTCTCTCTCTCTCTCTCTCTCTCTCTCTCTCTCTCTCTCTCCTCTCTCTCTCTCTCTCTCTCTCTCTCTCTCTCTCTCTCTCCTCTCTCTCTCTCTCTCTCTCTCCTCTCTCTCTCTCTCTCTCTCCCCTCCTCGGCTGAAGGGCTCAAAGATTTTTGTAGACGATGATTTCTCCCAAGCTGTTAGAGAAATTAGACGCAAACTGACCCCATATTTGAAGAGTGCCCGAGCAGAAGGAAAGAATGTGAGAATGATCTTTGATCATTTGATCATTGATGGTGAAAAGGTGACCCTCAATGATCTCGAAAGAAACAAATAGCTTGTTGGCCGGCCCATACACACATCTGTCTGTAGAGGTAATTCACAGGGGGTAGGAAAAGTAAACTTACACCGGGCGTAAAGTCTCAGTTAGATAGGACTAGACCTAGACCTACTCCAAAGGAGCTTTGTGCTGTAACCAGCAAGAGGGGGCTTTGTGCTGTAACCAGCAAGACGGGACCTGGCTTTGCTGGGCGAGGAGACAAAGACCGCAGTAGGCTAGCCCTAAACCTAACCCTACATAGGCCGAATGATGTGTCATCTGGCTTTAGACCATGTTTAAATGAAGAGTCCTCTTTAAATAATGATTTTGGTACAGTTGATAGCATTAATTTGATGTCTTGTCATATTAGTGGAAGTAGTGAAAATGTGAGTTTAGATGATGTAGTAGATAAAGTAGAGTGTGGCAATACAAATCAAGCAAATAAAACTTTTTCATTTTTGTCCTGGAACGTAAATGGATTATTTTCAAAACTGGCCGATGGAGATTTTGTATCTTATGTGCGTAGCTTTGATTTTATTTGTCTGACAGAAACGTTTTTGGAAAATATCCAGCCAGATGCTTTTAGTGGCTATAAAGCCTTCTGTAAGGCGGCAACTAAAGTTAGCCATCAAGGGAGACGATCAGGGGGAGTAGTTTGTTTGATTAAGAATGAGTTATCTGCTCTTGTAAAATATTTAGATGTTCCATACCCTAACATTTGTACTTTTCTCTGTGACAAATCTTTATTGTGTACTTCAAGAAATGTTTTGCTTGTATGTGTGTATATCCCACCTGAAGGCTCTCCTTTTTATAACATGTTTGATAATGATAGTGGGATTGCTATGTTGGAAGAATATTTAGCTGATTGTGTGGTTGCTTTGGATGAAGTTGATATAATATTGTGTGGAGATTTAAACAGTAGGACATCAAACTTTTCTTGCCATCATGTGGCAGATGATTTTATCTCAGAGCTCCAAAGCAAAAGCATGTCTCTTAGTGGTAATCGTTATTCTGAAGATTCTGTTATAAATAATTATGGTAAATTATTATTGAATATGTGTACTACATTTAGTTTACAAATTCTGAATGGTGTATGTAATGGTGATCAGCAGGGACGCTATACGTACATTTCTGATGGAGGATGCAGTGTTAATGATTATTTTTTAGTGTCAGATGATTTGTTCTCTCAGATTTTTGTCTCATGTCGTTTGTTTGTTGCTGAACGTTCTGATTCAGATCACCTTCCTGTGGAATTACATATTAATCCATTGTATAAAACTTATGTAATAGCCGAAGAGCCATCTGTTGTGGAAAAGTTTGTGTGGGATGAAAACAAACTCTCAGCTTATAAAGATAATCTTTGTGAGGAAGACATGCATGTAACTTTTTCAAATGCCTTACAGATGATTGATGAGAATATTAATGAAGCTCTAGATTTGTTCAATAGTTGTATAAAGTCCAGTGCTGAATGTATGAAGAAACAGGTACATGTAAAAAAAGGTTTATCAAATGCAACATGGTTTGATAATGAATGTAAAAGTATGAAGTGCAGGGTAAGAAAATTATTAAAGACTTACCGGAAAACGTTAAAGAACGAAGACAGAAACTTGTACTGTGTTTTAAGAAGGGAATATAAATACATGCTAGAAAGGAAAAGGAAACAGTATAATATGACATTACTTGCAGACATGGTGTCTTCAATCTCTTCTCAAGTCCAGTTCTGGAAAAGTGTTAAGAAGGCATCATTTAGAAATAGTCAACCTAAGAATAATATATCAGTTGACAGTTGGTTTCAACATTTCAAAACCCTGTTGGAGAAAGACTCATCAGACAACTCCATGAATACTAATGTTGACTATGATGAAAGTGAGGAAGATTTTGATCGTCCAATATCTAAAGGTGAAATATATTGGGCACTTAGAAAACTAAAAAATGATAAAGCAGCAGGTCCTGATCAAATCATCGGAGAATTGCTGAAAAATGGAGGTGAAGATGTTGTGCTTTTCCTTCTAAAATTATTCAACAAAATCTTTGAGGATGGCCTTTTCCCAGATAATTGGACTGAATCTATAATCCTAACATTACACAAAAAGGGCGATGTTGATAACCCTAATAACTATAGGGGAATTTCTCTTAGTGATATAAGTAGTAAGTTGTATAGTACTATCATTAATAATAGATTACAGGAATGGGTTAGGAAAAATGATATTACAGGTGAACACCAAGCTGGTTTTAAGAGAGGATATTCCACTATAGATCATATGTTTACTCTGCTTGCGTTTGTACAGAAACAGTTTGCTCTTAACCGTAAGCTCTATGTGGCATTTATTGATTTTGAAAAGGCATTTGATTCTGTTAATAGAAACTTGTTGTGGCCTATTCTCCTGAAAAATGGTGTGAAGGGTAAATTATTACGATGTTTGAGAGCCATGTATCAGAATGTCAGAAGCAGAATAAGATGTGGTACTAAACTGACTGATATAATATACTGTACCACTGGTGTTAAACAGGGTGATGTATGTAGCCCTTTACTGTTTTCGGTTTTTATTAACGAGTTAGCCAGAGAAGTCATCAATAATGGTAAACATGGTGCCACTTTCCCCCAAGATGCCACAGAATTATCTATTCTTCTACTTGCTGATGATGTTATCCTACTATCTGAAACAGTTGTTGGCTTACAAAAGCAATTAAATAGCTTGAGCAGTGCTGCAGTGGCACTTGATCTTAAGGTTAATCTGAATAAGAGCAATATCGTTGTATTCAGAAAAGGTGGTCATTTAGCTGCTCATGAAAAATGGTTGTACAATGGAAAAGTCATGCCAGTGATTAATGTATATAAATACTTAGGAATCTGTTTTTCTACAAAGCTTAGTTTCACAACTGCATGTAAAGATCTGGCAAGTCGAGGTAAACGAAGTTTGTTATTGGTTTTGAGAAAATTACGAATATTGAATAATAACTCCTTTGATTTGTTCATTAAGATATTTGATGCCCAAATACAACCCACTGTGTTATATGGTGCAGAAATATGGGGTTTGGATGCAGCTGCAACACATTGTGAATCGGTGCACCTCTTTGCTTTAAAACAGTTTCTAGGCTTAGATAGACGTACGCCCAATGATCTTGTGTATAGTGAAACTAATAGATATCCTCTCTCCGTTAATGCTGCTGTAAGATGTATTAGATACTGGATTAAGATTCTATATATGGATGAGAATAGGTTACCTTTTAAGTCTTACAAGATGCTTTATGATCTAGACCTCAAAGGGAAAAACAACTGGGCTACACAAATACGTACCTGTTTATGTGAACTCGGTTTTGGATTTGCTTGGCTTAATCAAGGTGTTGGAAATTGTAGAGAATTTATAAACGCTTTCAGGCAAAGACTGATTGACTGCAGGTGGCAACAATGGAATGACCATATACAAACCAGTGAAAGATATCAAATGTATAGACAATTTATAAGTACTCATGATATTAAACCTTATCTCAAGCTTGATATGGACATTCATTTGAAAAGAATTATGTCTAAATTTAGACTTGGTGTATCAGATATAAATGTTCATAAATTCAGATACAGAGGATATAATGTTGATGACACTAGGTTACTATGCCCATTATGTAAGCAAGCACCTGAAGATGAAGTACATTTTGTGTTATGTTGTCCAGTGTTAGAGGTTGTTAGGCAGAGTTACATCCCTGTAAAATATAGTAGGCAGGCTAATTCTTTTAGACTCTGTTTACTTATGGCGTCAAGTCAGCCTGAAGTTGTGCGCAGCCTCACTTTATATTTGTGTAAAGCTTTCAAAATAAGAGATACTTTATTATCGTAAGTCATATCTTTGTAACTGATGTTGCTGCTGTATAATAAGTCCTTTTGTTGTTATTACTGTTGTCTTAATCCAACAACAAAATACCAAAGCAGTTTGGCAACCCCCTTCATGTATGGGCCAATGGCCTTTTTGTGAATAAAGTTTTCGAGTTCGAGTTCGAGTTCGAGTTCTCTCTCTCTCCTCTCCTCTCCTCTCTCTCTCTCTCTCTCTCTCCTCTCTCTCCTCTCTCCTCTCTCTCTCTCTCTCTCTCTCTCTCTCTTCTCTCTCTCTCCTCTCTCTCTCTCTCTCTCTCTCTCTCTCTCTCTCTCTCTCTCTCTCTCTCTCTCTCTCTCTCTCTCTCTCTCTCTCCACACACACACGTACACACATCGATGAAGAATGTCATCAAGATAATAAACTTTTTAAAATTCAAAAAGTCAAAACCTTAGCTGAGGAAAATATGTTAACGCAGATGAAAAACAAAAAATGTTCTCATCTTTTTGACTAAACCAGCACCGGTGTTTTATTTTTGTTCTGAGCAATCGATTTTTAACTGTAGCTTTTATACTGATCTCTTTGTCATTTTGTCTAAGTGACTATTAAAAAAAAGAATTGAGGCGATGAGGAGATGCTAATGGGCTGGAAACCATGGTGTCTTTTAGTACATAATAAGTCTACATATATGTATTGTTCATGTACTGTCTACCCACTGCGAAACGGTTCATTCACCACGACCTTCAATGTAAAGGTAAAGGTAAAGATATCCCATAACCTTTGTGGTCGTAGGGAACGGGGCATCAGAGACCTCAGCTTCTCTAGGAGCCAGCATGTTGAGGGCGGCACCCATCTCCTCTCCCTCGCTGCTTTACCTTTCCTGACCCTAAAGACGGCAGGTACCCATTTACAGTTGGGTGAACTGGGGGATTGTACTGAAGCTAAGGCGCGCAAACGGTCACCCATCCAATCGGTAACCACGCTCAACGCTGCTTAACCTTTGCTTGGGGAAAGCGAGTGCTCTGACCACTGAGCTATCCCGTACCCAAGAAGTAAAAGTTTGATTTAACTTTGACTTTGACGTTTGACTTCAATGTACCATTTAGAAATGAAAGTTTGACTTTGACTTTGTTTTCCCTTTGGAACCCCTAAGGTCAGAGCACCTGCCCTCCCGCTTTACTGAGTGTGGATGCCTGGCAGACGTTTACCGTTATGCCCTTTCACTTGCCTCCAGTGCAGGTTCCCTTGTTTCACTCACAAGTAAACAAGTACCTGCCGTCTTTAGACACTGGAAAAATAAAAGCTCATAGAGAAAGATGTGTGAGAGAGAGAGAGATGATTTCGATTTGATTTGATTTGATTTATTCTTTTATATCGAGGATAATGGGATAAGCACTCTTGTGCTGTTTACATCCAGTCCCCGTGTGTATGCAGTTGTGTATATGTCATCTGTTCCCACCGGGGCGGTGACGGGCTGTAGAGTAGGTATCATACCCAAAAATCTCATTAGTGAACTTTGGAACTCTAGCCGAGGAACGATTAAAAAAAACACAAAAAATACCTGATAATTCTGCTAAGCAAACTCCCATTGTTTGTCTATACTTTCTGGGGTAAAAAAACTAAGATTTTCATTAACAGGGGGGGGGGGACAGGGCAGGGTCCAGAAAAGGGAGGGGGAGGGGGTTGTCTCAACTGAAGAAACTGTGGTTGATGTACATGCCAAGACCAGACAGAATTTAATTCTCTCCAGCCACAGTTTATGGGGAGTAAGCCTGATTCCATTAGTTTCGGAGTGATAAAAATGCCAGAGAGTGCATGAAAATGGGATCAAGACATTTTTTTGCTTCTTTCACAATTAGAATAGAAATTGTTGTTTTACCTTGTAGTTAGGACCAGGGCAAGAAGCGTTATTACCAGTGTGATATTATTGAATGACTAAAAAAAAAAAAAAAAGTTGAATGCAAAAGAATAGAGTTGTATCATCAAACTTCTTTGACCTCGTAAAGAGTTTACAACTAGCTTATTTTTGGGGTGCAACATATTCTTTTATGATTGATTTTTGTTCACATGTAAACTGAGATATACATCTTCATTCGAGCTTTTTTTTGTTCTGTTGTATTGTTGTTACTGAATGTTGTTGTTGTTACGCTCGCTATTCTTGTTATTTTTCGTTGCTGCTACTTTCTGAAAGAAACAGTGTCTGGGTTTTTTGTTTGTTCGATGGTTGGTTTGTCTGCGTGGATTTCTTTAACTATATATATATATTAAAAATATTATATCCTAAAACCGAAAATCAACCAAGTTCAAATGTAAATATCTGAAGACAAAATTTTGGGGTCATTTCTTGGATCGCATTTCAACCCCAGAGTTAAAAGTAGCAAAAAAGAAAGGTGTCCCAAAAACCTATGGGATTTGTTGAGAATCGAGGCGTCAATGACTTCACTTCTGTATAGCCACATATTGAGGGCGGCGCCCATCTCTTCTCCCTAACTGCTTTACCTTCCCTGACCCTAAAGAGAGCAGGTGGGTGAACTGGGGACTGTACTGAAGCCAAGGCATCACAACAGTCACCCATCCACTTGTAACCACGTTCAATGCTGCTTAACACTGGCTTGGGCAAAGCGAGTGTTCTGAACACTGAGTTATCCTGAACCCAGGCAAATGACACTCAACTAAGGTCCTTTAAAAAAATTTTTTTATTTTTTTTTTGGGGGGGGGCTTTCTGCTGGAGCAAATTGCTTTAACTTTTCAAAGATTTTATAAAGACTGAAGACGAAGATAATTCGATGGAAGTATAGGTATAGGTTGTATATTTAGTTGTGGTAAGAGAATTACTTTCCTACCAAAAATGATTTTAAAAAAAAGAAAGAAAGAAAACCGTTATACGTAGTGTGTGTGAGTGTGTGTGTGTGTGTGTGTGTGTGTGTGTGTGTGTGTGTGTGTGTGTGTGTGTGTGTGTGTGTTGTATGTGTATGTGTGTGTGTGTGTGTGTGTGTGTGTGTTGTGTGTGATGTGTGTCATGTATGTGTATGTGTGTGTGTGTTGTGTGCGTGAGTGTGTGTGCGTGTGTGTGTGTGTGTTTGTGCGTGCGCGCGCGAGTGTGTGTGTGTGTGTGTGTTTACGAGTGTTTGTGTTGTGCTGTGTTGTGTTGTATTATGTGTGAGTGAGTGTGAGTGAGTGTGTGTGTTGTGTGTTGACATACACACACACACACACACACACACACACACACAGCAAACACAACACAAAGAGGCGGGGAAGACAAAGACACAGACAGAAAAACAAACATACAGACTGACAGACACAAGATAAATAAATCACTGCATGCTGGTAGTGAACCTAGATACAAAGAGGAAGAAGGAAACGAGCAAGACGGATTGCTTATTTCACTGTCAAGTCATGTAATTTGCACTCCCCCCCTCCCCCCACCTACCCCCCTCTCCCCCCAAACCTCCCCCCCCCCCCCCCCCCCCCCCCCCCCCCTCTAAACATTGTCTACCCAGTTTTGTGTCAATCGTGGAGTTCTTCTTTCGTATTATGTGATCTTACTCCTGTTTCTCAGAATTCCATACCTTCTTTCCTGTTGTTTCTATTTTCCGATCTCTACCATCCTGGATACTGACCTTCGTAGGTTGTGAATATTTCTCCAAGCTAAATGGGTTTCCATTTTCTTCTGTTTTTATGTTGTTTCTGATGGAAGTGCCTCGTGTCATGTGATAGAATATATGGCCTAAAGTACGCGCGCGTATCAACGAACGCAAGTACGCACGCACACACAACCCTTCACACACACGTGGTGGGCGTGTGTGTGTGTGTGTGTTGGTGGTGGGTGTCGTGCG
>CM060321.1:1440298-1442798 GCA_030674155.1 Stramonita haemastoma | reverse complement strand
TTTGGAGCTGAAATCAATTGTTGAGTACCAGAGCACCTGTATCATTCATTCAATTGCAGAGGTTAATGAACGTTTGGTGTGTGGGGGGTTTGTGGGTGTGGGTGGGTTGTTTTGATTTTGGTTGAAAGCTTAAGGGGGGGTGTATTTTTGTTTGAGGGTTTTGTTTGTTTTTAGTGGTGTACTGACGTCAATTTTTTTTTCAGTTCAGAGAGAGAGACACAGAGAGAGAGAGAGAGAGAGAGAGAGAGAGAGAGAGAGAGAGAGAGAGAGAGAGAGAGGAGAGAGAGAGAGAGAGAGAGAGCGGGGGGTTGGGGGGTAGGGGGGTAGGGGGTAGAGAACACGCCCTCCCAGGAAAAAAAAAACAATCCACTACAGTGTCATTAATGGTGTGTGCAGAACCTGTTTAGAGTGATTTCTTGTTTTGTACTCCAAATGATACCAGCAACAAAATCCATATGCATGTCATGTTTACTTCAGTGTTTCGTTTTTTCAGGAAGTCCTTTTCAAATTGTTTTAGGTTAAGTAATGTTTCCGTCAGCACAAAACATGACAACTGATGCTCTGTTTTGTTTTTGTTTGTTTTTGTTAGGGGGGGGGGGTATCTTGGTTAGGTTTTAGTTGGGATTTTTTGGTTTTGTTTGGGGTTTTTGGGGGAAGGGGTTTGGGGGCGGAGCCTATTCTTGATGGTTGTACACTATCCACATAAAAGAGACCAAATATGTTTTATTGGGTTTGTTCATGTAACAATGACAATGTTTTATGTAATATACGTTTTGACATCTATCTAGAATATCAAAAGCTTTATGATTTTCTGACATATCTTTCATAGATAAACGGGCTGATAAAGAAAGAAGGTTATCTCTCTATCTCCTTCAAGAACGCCTAGCTCTTCTATAGGATAAGAAGAATGATATCAAAATACCATTCAACGTCTTCGGTTTTTCATAATAGGCCCCTTTGTAATTCTATCAATAAAAAGGTAAAGGTAAAGATGTCCCATAACCTATGTGGTCGTATGGGTGAAAGGCGTTAAAGACCTCAGCTTCTCAAGGGGCCAGCATATTGAGCGCGGCGCCCATCTCCTCTCCCTCGCTGCTTTACCTTCCCTGACCCTAAAGAGGGCATGTAACCATTTACAGCTGGGTGAACTGGGGGAATGTACTGAAGCCAAGGCACGCAAATGGTCATCCATCCACTTGGTAACCACGCTCGATGCTGCTTAACCTTAGCTTAGGAAAAGCGAGTGCTCTGACTACTGAGCTACGTTTTCGGTTCACCATGATAAACCCCTACATATTTCCATCAATAAACTAAGCATTTTTGTGGTTGTGAATATGACCAAACCGATGTTAAAAACCTCTTTTTGGAGCACCACACAATTTGTTAAGCCTAAAGTAAATAACTCCACTTTTATAGCCTTTTTTAGTTTTATTTTATATCAGGGATAATGGCATAAACACACCTGTGCTTTTTTTCATCCAATCACTGTGTGTATGCAGTTGCGTAAATATTGTCATCTGTTCCCACCGGCACACATTGGCCTACTCTTACGAAAAGCAGAACAGGGTTTAACGTGTGCGCAAGATGTTCTACGAACGTTCGCACACGGGGCCTCGGTTTACAGTCCCATCCGAAAGACTTTTGGGGAGAGTAAAGTCAGCACTGATGTTAACTCCAGGGGGAAAAAATCCCCTCCAACGGGAGTCGAACTCGGATCGTCAAATTGCCAGCGCAATGTTCTGACCACTAGGCTATCCCGTCCCCCTATTATTCAGATATTCAGTTCAGTTATTCAGATAACGACAAAATGTGAACATAGAGTTCTCAAAATATCACTCGACTAAGTGGCAGTAACCACGATTTTGGTGTTTTCTATTTCCATACGATTATAATACACGCCAAAAAAAGTTTGTACAGAGAGAATTAGCCATTTGACTACAACGTAAATTCATTCTGTGAAATCATAAAAGGCTTGTCACACCAATGCTGGATCTGAAAAAGCAACAACAATAACAAAAAGGACAACAACAACAATAATAACAACAACAATAACTACAATAACAACAACAACAATAAGCCGGTCCCTGACTCCTGTGATTTCGAATTTTTCCCCGTTTCTTGGCTAGAGCTTCTAGACTGATATATATATAATAGTATATATATATATATATATATATACTATATATATATATATATATATATATATATATATATATATATATATATATATGTATATATATATATAATCGCAATAAACACTCCCCTGAGGAAGGCGAAAGCCGAAATATTGGGAAACTATATATATGCTGGCTGTTTACTTTCGCTATGTGTATTATACATTATAGTATTATATATATATATATATATATATATATATATATATATATATATATATATATATATATATAATACATCATACATATATATATATATTATATCTATCTATCTATCTATACTATCTATCTATCTATCTATCTATATCTATCTATCTATCTACTAT
>CM060321.1:1435298-1437798 GCA_030674155.1 Stramonita haemastoma | reverse complement strand
TACTCGCGGAGGTCAATAAACTCAGAACATTGCTCAAAGACGTCACACACATCACACCATGACTGTCTCTCTTGAAATATGATCTGGAAGAGATTGAGCCAGCTTTGTTACAAGCAGAGTCAGAATAGTGGCGTATTCATGTTGATGGCACTGGACTGATCTTAGAATGTGGTCAATGCCCTCTCACTGTGGTCAGTGCCCTTTTTGGGTATGATCAAAAACAGTTCTTAGAGGAATTTTCTATATTGTCATGGTAGGCTTTTTTGTTGTTTTGTTTTGTGTCTCCATCTGTTTGCAATGTGATTCTTACGAGATTATAGGTCTGAAATGTTTGGGGGATTGAGGGGGGGGGATCAATCTGGGGTTATAAGCACCATCATTACTGGATAATCATTACTGGATACATTTTCCCCATCTATTAGACACTGATTGGTGGTCTGGGCGCTAGTCTTTCGGATGAGACGATAAACTGAGGTCCCGTATGTTACACATCACTATTTAGCGCACGTAATAGAACCCACGGCAACAAGGGGGTTGACCCTGGCAAAATTATGTAGAAAAAAGCCACTCTGATGGGGAAACAAATACAGTTGCATGCAGGAGAAAGAAAAAAATGGGTAGGCGCTGCACTTGTGGTGACGCACTCTCCCCGGGAAGAGCAGCCCGAATTTCACGCAGAGAAATCTGTAAACACACACACCACACACACACACACACACACACACACACACACACAACACAATTCGTACACACACACACACACACACACACACACACACACACACACACACACACACACACACACACACACACACACCAGGGGCGAAAATTCCATGACACTATGACACTGCTGGCTATTGTCAGGCAGGCAGAGAACAGCCCTGACAGGCAATTAATCAGACAGGGAGCAGAGTGCACACATCCACAACCTCAAACAATGCCAGAAAGTGCGCGAAAGATCAAAGGTTTTCAGGGGGGAAATGTGACACGCTATAACATTGTCGAGGTGGCTGGGTTGATTGATTGATTGATTTATTCTTTTATATGGAGGAGGATGGAATAAGCACTCTTGTGCTTTTCTACGTCCAGTCCTCTTGTGTATGCAGTTTTGTAATTGTCATCTGTTCCCACCGGCACACGATGGCCTACTCTTACGAAAAGCGGAACAGGATTTAACGTGTGCGCAAGATGTTGTGCATGTGATGTTGTTGGGTGACTGTTTAGGCACCTTGGCTTCAGTGCGGTTACCCCCCATCCCCCCCTCCCCTCCTCCTCCTTCCTTCCCTCCCTTCTTCACGCATCCACGTAGTTGTAAATGGGTACCTGCCCTTTTTAGGCTACACACCGGTATTAATTTTGTCTACTTTTCCTTCTATTTTTTTTTTTAATATATTATCACTCTTGCATGTGCACTGCACGTACTAAGGCATCCATAGATTTTTTTTAAAACTTTTTTTTCAGAAAGACTAGCCCCTGATTCAAATCGCAGGTAATGTTACACAAATTTGTTAGGTCTGAACTTTTTTTTCATTTTTCAGCAAACACTGTACCTCCTCCTCACTCATTTGTCGTCTGCTAGCTTCCTAACCCCCAATATATATGCATGCGCGGGGTCAAGGGTGTAGGAACACAAGCAATCCTCATTTTGATGATCATTTCCAACGTTCTCGTAACTAACTGGTATTGTTCTATATCCTCAATCCCCCAAAACAAATGCACAGTGCATTTTTTCATATTTAAAAAAAAATCTGTGAAAACCAGCAAAACATTTTCCGACCCGCACTCCATAGAAGTGCATTTTTTCATATTTAAAAAAAAAAAAATGTGAAAATCAACAGAAAAATTTCCGACCCGCACTCTATAGAAGATACTACTTCACCCCACACATAACACCGGAGTGTAACCTGATTAGGGTCAGGAAGGCTAAGCAGGGAGGGAGAGGAGATGGGCGCTGCCCTCAAAACACTGGCCCCTGGCTAGCGAAGCTGGGGTCTCTGACATCTCGTTTCACAATAACCCCATAGGTTATGGGAACGCCTCTTAATTAAAAAGAGGTGAAAAGGTGAACGAGATGACAATTACAAGCTGAAGCATCGCTATTGTTTTTCCGTTGTTGTTGTAGTTGTGCGTTCCCCAGCTTAACATCCTAAGGGTTACCCACAACAGGTATTCTAGACTCCCTCACCTCATCAGAGAATCACAGTGTATAAATGCACACGGAATTGTATTGCATGCTGCACTGATTGCCTTATTGTGAATGCTGAAATATAAGCGAAACTGATAAAAGTGTTTATTCATAATCTTCGAAATAAAACCATTTTATTTTTTTAAAAATGCACACTGAAGAAAAAGTTTTCGTGCATGGGTATCTTCGAATTCCTCACCACATAGGCAGCCATACTCTAACTTCCGAGAATGGGTGACGTTGAATATTGAGACATCTGTTGAACCTCTGCAGAACATTGATACATATCCGCAGTCCCTGACTGAATTCTGGAAA
>CM060321.1:1410298-1412798 GCA_030674155.1 Stramonita haemastoma | reverse complement strand
GCTCTGACGTAGGTACTGAAATTCGGGGTGGGAGGTATTGGGTTGTGTGTGTGTGTGTGTGTAGAGAAAGAGAGTGGGGGGGAAGGAGAGGGATATATAAATATATAATGTATATTCATATATCAAATATGTGTGTGTTTGTGTGTGTGTGTGCGTGTGTGTGTGTGTGTGTGTGTGTGCGTGTGCGCGTTTGCGCGCGCGCGCGCGCGCGCGTGTGTGTGTGTGTGTGTGTGTGTGTGTGTGTGTGTGTGTGTGTATGTGTGTGTGTGTGTGCGTGCGTGCGTGTGTGTGTGTGTGTGTAAGTGTGTGTGTATAGATTTGATTTGATTTATTTTTTTTTATTGAGGATGATGGAATAAGCACTCTTGTGCTGTTTTTCATCCAGTCCCCGTGTGTATGCATTTTTGTAAATGTCATCTGTTCCCACCGGCACACGATGGCCTACTCTTACGAAAAGCGGAACAGGATTTAACGTGTGCGCAAGATGTTCTCATATTTCTCCTGAGTGATAATCGGATTCCTCTTGCCAAAGAGAGAACTCAAATCAACACAAGTGTCCATTTAAAATGATTGCTCTTGTTATGGTATGTGTCCCTAAGTGAGCCACTTTTTTTCGCAGAATTTTTTTCTCTGAGACGCTCTTCTTGAAGCTGTGGGTTCTTTTACTTGCGCTGAATGTGAGTTGCACATGAGACTTTGGTTTATTGTATCATCCAGAAGTATACCACCAATTAAGGTCTAGTGGAAGGTGGTAAAGTTTCAAATGAAGATCAAACTTTTGACTGTCCACTTTCTAGGCAGGTGCTTTTACCACTAGACCACCGACCAGAGTTAGACAAGAAAAGCAACAGAAAGGAGTTTTTTTGTATTTTGTATATTGTACCACTTTATGTCACAGCAGATTTCTCTGCGTGAAATTTGGTCTGCGCACCCCGGGGAGAACACGTCGCCACAGGTGCAACGCCTACCCATTTTTTTTCTTTTTTCTGTATGCAACTGTATTTGTTTCCCTATAGGAGTGGCTTTTTTTACAGAATTTTGCCAGGGTCAACCCCCTTGTTGCCGTGGGTTATTTTATGTGCGTTAAATAGTGATGTGTAACACACGAGACCTCGGTTTATCGTCTCATCCGAAAGACTAGCGCCCAGACCACCACTCAGGGTCTAATGGATGGGGGAAAAGTTTTGGGCCGAAACGGGATTCGAACCACCGCACACTCCGACTCGGACTTTTTGCTTTCTAGGCAAGGTGCGTTACTTCTAGACCACCGATCCATCCAAGGAGTTGATGGTTCTCTCGTGATAGTAATCACAAGCTAGGAACTGCCAAGACACACCTAAAAAAATCAACGTGTGGGCTGGAGATTCATTTTATAAAAAAAAAAAAAACCACGATAGACCAAAAAAGATGCTAGAGAGATTTGGCCAGCGAAGATGAAATATTTTTAAAAAATGACACTAAAGTCTGGACAGATTTGCTCGTCAAACAATCCTTAAAAGACTCCAAAAGTGAACGAGGGAGAGGACCAATCAAAATCTACTTAAGATTCCCACAACACCAACGCATCAACGTGGGTGGGTGGGTGGAGGTTGTGACGATGCCAATATCTTCTGCACAGGGCGTTGAACTACCAACCTTTAACAGAAACGATTCCAGACTTCTGCCTCCCCGCACGCACTCAGCAGCAATCTCAAGAAGAAGAAAAAAGATGATGATAACGCCAATAAAGGCGTAGAACCAGAAAATGGCCAGTTTCAAAATAGAAAACATTGAGCCACAACAATTTTTTCTCTCTCTAGAGAAGAGAGGAGAAGAGAGGAATTAGCATCGTGACTGTGGAGGTGCAGCCCACAATGACTGATCGAAGATGATGACGAGAGTTAGATGACTGTTTCTGTGGTGTAGAGCGCTCGTAAGGTTTTGATTTGGGGGTTTTTGCCATTGGGAGAGAGATATTCCTAACGTTTTCTGTTCAGTATAGTACCCTTTTCACGTCAGCAACTTACATGTACAAGCATAAGTATGTCATCTTGCATGGGAGTGGACACAGACAGAGAGAGAGAGAGAGAGAGAGAGAGAGAGAGAGAGAGAGACAGACAGACAGACAGACAGACAGACAGACAGACAGACAGACAGACAGACAGACAGACAGACAGACAGACAGAGACAGAGGGAGAGAGAGAGAGAGAGAGAGAGAGACAGACAGACAGACAGACAGACAGACAGACAGAAAGACAGACAGAGACAGAGACAGAGAGACAGAGAGAGACAGAGAGAGAGACAGACAGACAGAGAGACAGACAGACAGACAGACAGACAGGCAGACAGACAGGCAGACAGACAGAGATCAAAAGACCCCTAAAATATTTTTTTAAGAACGGGTTAAGCAATAAGCTTATTGCTGAGGTAATTACTATAACTTGCCATGTGAGGCTGCTTGTTGATTTGCATTATTTCACAACACCCTTTTGTGTCGATTTTGTTTATAGCTATTAGCTGA
>CM060321.1:1385298-1405298 GCA_030674155.1 Stramonita haemastoma | reverse complement strand
TGTGTGTCAGATATTGTAAATAAAGATGGGTTGCAAGATGTGTGTGTTCCCTCTTCTACTCTGACTGATAATGATAATAATGTGAATTGTTCCCCTTTATTTAAAACATCAAAGTTTTCTTTTTTACATTGGAATGTGAATGGATTATTATCAAAATTGTGTGATGTGGATTTTGTGTCATATGTTTGTTCCTTCGATTTTATTTGTCTGGTTGAAACTTTTGTTGAAGATTTTCATTCATCAGTTTTTGTTGGTTATGAGATGTTTTGTAAACCTGCCACTAAACTTTCTGCTCAAGGGAGACGATCTGGTGGTCTTTTGTGTCTTATTCGACGAGAGTTATGTGCCCTTGTGAAACAGCTGGATGTGAAATCTGATATTTTTTGTGCATTCATAATTGATAAATCATTGTTTGGTACAATAAAAAATGTATTGTATGTAGCCATTTATGTACCACCAGCTGACTCACCATATTATAGAACTTTTGATATTGAAAATGGAATAATGGTTCTGGAAGATTTTCTTTGTGACTGTATGCTTTTTTGTGGTGATGTGTATGCCATATTGGGAGGGGATTTTAATAGCAGAATATCTCATTTTTCTTTAGATTTGAAGGACAGCCATGCACCATTTATAGATCAACATCTAAGTGGACCTCTTCATACCAACAGAATGTCACAAGATAACGTGTAAAATCATTATGGTAAAATGTTATTGAATATGTGCACTGCATTACATTTATATATTTTGAATGGTACGTGTCATGGCGACCGTCAGGGTTGCTACACGTATATATCTGAGACTGGAAGCAGTGTCAATGACTATTTT
This sequence comes from Stramonita haemastoma, assembly GCA_030674155.1. Classification (NCBI taxonomy): domain Eukaryota; kingdom Metazoa; phylum Mollusca; class Gastropoda; order Neogastropoda; family Muricidae; genus Stramonita; species Stramonita haemastoma. Next base: position 1,404,470 of record CM060321.1, on the reverse strand, counting down.
ATGATGTCACAAGATATGTTTACACAATTCTCTGAGGATTGTGAAATGAATGTTGCTGAAAGGTGTGAATCTGACCACATGCCTTTAGTGCTTTATATTAATTTTCCTAAGGAAAACATAAATGATGAAAAAGGGGAAAAAACTGAGTGTGTGATTGAAAAGATTGTCTGGAATGAAACATATTGTGAAGTGTTTGATAGGGTCATGGACTCAGATGAGATACAGCAGAGATTAAGTATGGCTAGTAATCTGATTGATGTCAACATTAACCAAGCTCTTGATGTATTTAACAGTTGTATGAAAGATTGTGCTGATTGTATGAAAAAGCAGATAAACATGAATAGAAAATATAGTAACAGAGATTGGTATGACATGGAATGTCGTATAGGTAAAAGAAATGTTCGTAAATTATTAAACAAATATCGTCGCTCTTTATCTGTATTTGATCGTGATCTTTACCGTACAGCTAGGCGTGAATATAAACAACTTTTGAAGACAAAACGTAAACTGTTCAATAATGCCTTGCTAGATAAATTGATTGCCTCTGTTGATAGTCAGAAAGAGTTTTGGAATGTAATGCGTAGCATACAGAGTAAAAGAAAGCAGCCTGTTAATAATGTTAGTCTAGACGATTGGTTTAAACATTTTCAGAAATTGCTTGAAACAAATGATAATGCTCATAATGATACAGGTAGAGAAGAAGGAACTGATGATAGTGATTATAGTGACGATTATTTTAATCGTCCAATCTCAAAAGAAGAAATAATGTTAGCTTTGAGAAAACTGAAAAACCAGAAGGCAGCTGGCCCTGATGGTATCATTGGAGAGATGATAAAAAATGCTTGTAAAGTGGAGTTGGTAATGAACTTTTTTGTACAATTGTTCAATGCTTTATTTGATAACGGTGTGTACCCTGATAGTTGGACTGAGTCTATTGTTCTACCTTTGTACAAAAAAGGCGATGTTAACAATCCAAATAACTACAGGGGAATTTCTTTGTGTAACATTAGTAGTAAATTATATAGTGCAGTTATTAATAGAAGACTTCAGGAATGGGTAGAGGAGAATAACATAACTGGTGAATTTCAGGCTGGGTTTAAACGAAATTACTCCACTGTGGATCACATGTTTACGTTAATGGCGTTTGTTCAAAAGCAATTTTGTTTGAATCGTAAGCTGTACGTGGCTTTCATCGATTTTGAGAAAGCCTTTGATTCTGTTAACAGAAGCATACTGTGGCCTATTTTGTTTAAGAATGGAATTCGGGGGAAACTGTTTAAATGCATTATGAGTATGTATGAATTTGTAAATGCTAGAGTTAGGTGTGGTGCATCATTAACAGATTATATAAACTGTACAGCTGGTGTCAAACAAGGAGATGTGTGTAGTCCTATTTTGTTTTCTTTGTTTATCAATGAGTTAACTTTAGAAGTTATTCGTAATGGCAAACATGGTGCACAATTCATTGATGATACTTTGGAAATATTTTTACTCCTTCTGGCTGATGACGTAGTATTAATTTCAGAGACAATAGTTGGGTTACAAAGACAATTAAATAGTTTAGAAAAAGCATCAGTCTCACTTCAGTTAAAGGTAAACATGTCGAAAAGTAACATTATTGTATTTAGAAAAGGAGGGTATCTTGCAGAGCGGGAAAGATGGACATATAATGGAAGCGTTATGCCAGTTGTAAATGTCTATAAATATTTAGGAATATATTTTTCAACACGGTTAAGCTTTTCCTTTGCATGTAGAGAATTAGTAAGTAGAGCGAAGTATCTTTTATTGTGTATTTTAAGAAAATTAATGCAACTGAATAATGATTCTCTGTCGTTGTTTCTGAAGTTGTTTGATGCACAAATTCAACCTATGGTGCAGTATGGTGCTGAATTATGGGGCTTAGATGCAGGTGTGGTAGAAATTGAGAAGATACATTTGTATGCATTAAAGAAATTTCTAGGTATATCAATCCAAACACCTAATGACTTAGTTTATGGGGAAACTAACAGGTATCCAATAAGTTTAATTTCCATGGTTAAGTGTATTCGTTACTGGCTGAAACTGTCACAAATGGAACCACATAGATTGCCATATAAAGCTTATAAAATGTTAATGAATTTAGAAGCAAGAGGTAAAAAAAACTGGGTCTCAAACATAAAATTAAAGCTATATGAATTTGGTTTTGGGGTTGTGTGGGAAAATCAAGGTGTAGGGGACATAACTGGGTTTATTCATACATTTCGGCAAAGACTGGTAGATTGTAGATGGCAGACTTGGTCTTCACATATTCAAGAGAGTGATCGATTTGATGTGTATAGAATGTTGAACCCATTCCATTGTGTTCCAGTTTATTTATCTATGCCCTTAGAAAGACATATGAAACGCTTAATGACTAAATTCAGATTTGGTATTTCTGATATATATTTACATTCTTATCGTTATAAATCTGTCAATGATCGTAATTTGATGTGTCCATTGTGTCATGATGCACTTGAAAATGAACTTCATTTTATTTTGTCTTGCCCGGAGCTAAAAGAGCTGCGAGAACAACTAATTCCTTTGAAGTATTTTCAACAGCCAGTGTTGTTCAGATTAGTGATGCTGATGACGACTCCTAATGAAAATATTGCAAAAAAACTTGCTGTATACTTATACAAAGCATTTAAAGTACGCAGTATGTTGTCAACATAATAATTATGTCAGTCTGTGAAAACTTACAAAGTGTGTGTGTTTCTATCTTGTATGTAAACCCCTTCTAAGGGGCAATGGCCTTTGTGAATAAAATTATCCGAATCCGAATCCGAATCCGAATCTCTTTCTCTACTCGCTGATCTCACTTTCTGCTGATCTTTCAGTCTGTTGGTTGTCTTGGTCTGTCTGGGTTTTTTTTTTAAATTATTTATATTCTTTTATATCGAGGATAATGGAATAAAACTCATGTGCTTTTTTGATCCAGTCCCCGTGTGTATGCAGTTGTGTAAATATTGTCATCTTCTCCCAACGGCACACAATGACCTGCTCTTACGAAAACTGTCTGTCTGTCTGTCTCTCTGTCTCTCTCTGTCTGTCTGTCTGTCTGTCTGCCTGTCTGTCATTCACTTCACCTGCCTGTATGTGGCCTGCCAAAACCCGCCTCACCAAGTTAACAAAAAAAAATCCACGATGCCACCAGTGTCTTTGGGTGGGTTAGCTGGAGTTTCTGTCAAGTTGTTTACAAGATCACAAGGCTTCCAGCTTTAGAATCAAGGGGATTTTTCTTCTCTTACGTCTTAACAGATTTTTCTTTCCTTTTTTTTTTCTTTTCTTCTTGCTACCAGCGCCTCTTTGTCTCTCCACACCCCCTCTTCTGTATCTCTTTGTCTTTGTTTTTTTTTCTCTGTTTCTTTGTCTTTGCCTGTGTGTGTGTGTGTGTGTGTGTGTGTGTGTGTGTGTGTGTGTGTGTGTGTGTGTGTGTGTTTATGTGTGTGTGTGTGTGTGTGTGTGTGTGTGTGTGTGTGTGTCTGTTTGCCTGTGGTGAGCTTCTGTGTGTGTGTGTGTGTTTGTGTGTGTGTGTTTGTGTGCTTGTGTGTGTGTGTTTGGGTGTGTGTTTGGGTTTGGGTGTGTGCGTGTGGGGAGGGAGGGGGGTGGTGCGTGCGTGCGTGCCTCTATGTGTGTTTTTTCTGTTTGTCTGTCTGTGTCTGTCTGCCTGTCAGTCTGTCTGTCTGTCTGCCTGTCTGTCTGTCTGTCTGTCTGTCTGTCTGTCTGTCTGTCTTCTCTCTCTCTCTCTCTCTCTCTCTCTCTCTCTCTCTCTCTCTCTCTCTCTCTCTCTCTCTCTCTCTCTCTCTCTCTCTCTCTCTCTCTCTCTCTCGTTCCATTTTGGGGTTTCGGGGTAAAGATATCGTTTCCTTTCTATGCAAAGGCTTTCATATTCTTTTGGCAGTTAGCATCATTTGTAAAGGGGGGAGGGAGGGGGGGGATTTCCGATGTTTGCTGTTGTTGTCGCTGCTGGGTTTTTTGTTGTTTGTTTATGGAAATGTTTTGTTTGTTTATCTGTATGTCTGTCTGTCTGTTTGTTTGTCTCTTTTAGAGAGGTTTTTCTGTAGTAATTTTTTTCTGTTATTACTTTGGTTCTGTTTCTAATTTCTTTCTCACTTTTTTTCTCTCTCACAGGTATTCTTTCTTTCTGTCGTATTTCTGTTCTTTTTTTTCTTTTTATTACTTCTTGTTTTTTTTCCTTATTTCCTGTTTTCTTTCTTTCTTCCGTTCATTATGTCCTTGTTAGTTTTTTTATGCTTTTTTCGTTTCTCGTTTATCTATTTTTTGTTTCTTTTTTGTTTTGGATCTTGTTTCTCTTTTTGTTCTTCTTCTTCTTTCTTTCTTTCCTTTTCTTTTCTTTCACTTTGGTTTGGTTTCTAGATGTCTTATCTTCTTTATTTTTCCTTCTTTTTTTCTCTCTTTCCTTTGAAGTTTTTTCCTTCTTTCTCTTGGGTGTATTATTTTGGGTTTTTAAAAATATTTTTCATGCTGCCATTGTAAAAACAAATGCTGTAGTTCGTCAGTGGTTTAGTAGTGTACATATTACCCTACACTATGCTACACTACACCACACTACACTACACTACACTACACTACACTACACTACACTACACTACACTACACGACACGACACGACACGACACGACACGACACGACACGACACGACACGACACGACACGACACGACACGATACGACACGACACGACACGACACGACACGACACGACACGACACTACACAACACTACACTACACTAAGCTTCACTACACAAGTGACTACACTACACTACACTACACTACACTATACTACACAATATCATGCTCCACTCCACTCCACAAAATCACACTACACTACACTACACTACACTACACTACACTACACTACACTACACTACACTACACTACACTACGCTACGCTACGCTACGCTACGCTACACTACACTACACTAAACTACACTACATTACACTCCACTCCACTACACTACACTACACTCCACTCCACTCCACTCCACTCCACTCCACTCCACTCCACTCCACTCCACTCCACTCCACTACACTACACTACACTACACTACACCACACTATCTTGCATTACACTACGCTTTATTGCACTGCACTCCACTGTATGTGCCATAGCATGAGTCTCGACAAAAGCTTTTGGGGTGTTTTCTTTATATCAATACATGGATTGCCGGGGGGGGGGGGGGGGGGGGGGGGGGGGGGGGGCTTTCTCATCTTCTGTGAGCCATATATTCAGAGATTTATTTTCTTTTATTGCAAGATGATCAATGATGATGAGGATAATGTAACAATGTTGCTGTTAAATTACATCTGCTTTGATACTTCGTGACAGGGCTGTTCTCTACGCTTCTTTATAATAATATTATATCCCGGCGTCAACTGGACTCCAAAGATACAGACACCAGCAGTGCTGGTCAGATAATTGAAGCAACACTCTCAAAATCGCATCAGTACAGTGGATGAAGATCGACTGTGTGGTCCCAGCCATCCTTATGAACCAACAGCACACTCACTCTGAGTAGGAATCGGCTGGAGTCCGAAAACATTTCCATGACTCTTATGGAATTCGAACCCACGGCCTTAAAAACCGTAACCCGAAGCGCTAACCACTGCGCCAAGGCGGCTGGTTAAAAGGCTTTTAGATCCATTCTCTGTTTTTTTCTGATCATTTTCCCGTTTTCTTTTCTCTGTTTGTTTGTTTCTTTCTTTCTTTTTCTACTAATTTGTCAACCAGTGTGTACTTACAGACACGGCCATTTTTCAGGAGGGATGAGTGAGAGAGCTTTTTTTTTTTCCTGGGTGGGGAAGTGGTAATGTCTTGTTTGGTTGGTTGGGTGGTTGGTTAGTTGGTTGGTTGGTTGGTTGGTTGGTGAGTGGGTGTGTGGGTGGGTGTGTGGGTGGATGGTTGGTTGGCTGGTTGGTTGGCTGGTTGGCTGGTTGGTGAGCTGGTTGACATGCTGGTTGGTGGGTTGATTGATTTTTTTTGTTGCTTCTTTATTCGCGTATTCCTCCTGCCTTAAATTTTGTCTGCCTTGTCTTTCTTGTGTGTGTGTGTGTGTGTGTGTGTGTGTGTGTGTGTGTGTGTGTGTGTGTGTGTGTGTGTATTTGTGTGTCTGTGTGTCTACGTGTGTCCCTGTCTCTGTGTGTCTGTATGTGTATAAGTGTCTGTGTGTGTCACTGTGTGTGTTTGTGTATGTTTATCTCTCTTGCTTGTTCATTTGTTCGTTGTTGTGGGGAGTTTTGGGGTTTGGTGTTTTGGTAGTTTATTTTGTTAGGGATTGTGTGTGTGTGTGTGTGTGTGTGTGTGTGTGTGTGTGTGTGTGTGTGTGTGTGTTTGTGTGTGTGTGTGTGTGTGTGTGTGTGTGTGTGTGTTTGTGTGTGTAGTAGGGGGACTGTTTTGTTTTTACTTGTTTGTTTGTGTGTTCACGTATTTTAGTCAAAGACTGAGTTTTTATTCTTGTTTCCTTTGGTTTAGTTTAGTTTGGTTTGGTTTGGTTTGGTTTTTGTTTCTGTTTGTAGATTTTGTCTATTTGTTTGTTTGGTGGAGGTAAGATACAAGCAATTCTAGTTAGGAAGGAAGGAAGAAAGAAAGAAGAAAGGAGAGTGATTGATTAGGTCTGGAGAGGAAACAGACTGTGTTGTTTCCTCCTGTCTCAGTGTTATCTGTCCTGGGCATCAAAGCTGACGTAGGGGGATTTCTGGCAGTGTATTGCATGTGCGTGCTGGTGTATAGCAGGCAGCAGTCTGTAGGCAGAGAGGAAGCTAGGCTATAGAACAAGGCCTTGGCCTGGGGCATCGCCTTTTGTTGACAGCCTGAAAGAAACCTGAAGAGACGGATGAGAAGAACTGAACTGAGTGAGGGTTGTATTGGCGTGGTTTGCTGTTTGCTGGTGTCATAGCCCACATGTGTGTGTGTGTTGGGGGGGGGGCGGAGGGGGAGGTGGAGGGGGAAGAGGGTGGGGGAGGGGGTGTGGAGTGGGGTGTGATGGGGTGGGTTGGAGTGAGGAGTGTGAAAGAGTGATGGTGAGGATGATGAGGAGAAAGTTGTTGAGATTTGTGTGCGTGTGTGTGTGTGTGTGTGTGTGTGTGTGTGTGTGTGTGTGTGTGTGTGTGTGTGTGTGTGTGTGTGTGGTGTGTGTGTGTGTGTGTGTGTGTGTGTGTGTGAGTGTGTGTGTGTGAGTGTGTGTGTGTGTGTGATTGTGTGTGTGTGTTTGTTTGTGTGTGTGTGTGTGTGTGTGTGTGTGTGTGTGTGTGTGTGTGTGTGTGTGTGAGAGTAAAACCAAGTTTTGGTGAGTGTGTGAATCCAATTTATGTTTAAACATTACGTGCATAAACAAAAGCAGATACAAAGAAGGAAAATTAGTGCCAGTATGGGAAAATGTGAAACAGTGGGAAAAAAAGGACAAGAAGTGTAGAAGAGATAACCTATCTGCCATGTTTGACACATCTTGGTGTTTGTTGAGTGCTGTTTTCTTTGAATTCGCTAATAAAGCCTTTGCATCTACTGTATCAGTTGTTCATCACCTTGGTTTTCTCTTAGCATGCTAACCTTTAGTTTTTCTTACAGATTTGTGGAGAGTTCGGCCATTTTATCTCTCTCTCTCTCTTTCTGCAAGTGATATAGTTTGAGAAACAGAAAAGAATAGCAACAGTGAATTCTTTTTACGTCACATATGTGTTAACATTCACTGCACCACATGTTCACATTTACTGCATTTTCTCTTGAAATACGAAGGAATGCAATTTTGCTGTGTTTTTTATACCCAGAAAGCAAATACTGTAAATGTAAAGGGGGGCTGAAAGCATCCTTGTTGTACCCCTGTTTTACAATTCCAAAGCATTACTCCAAGATTGCTTTTGACTGATGAGTTGCCACCCTTTCTATGAAATTTTTACAGGAATCATCAGTATCTTATTATTTATACCACCGTGATTGTGACCTGGCTTTGATTTGGTTTTTTTTCCAATTAACAAGATCAGAAGCTTTTGTAGAGTCAGTGTCTGTATTTTACTCTTTGGTTTCCAGATTCACTTTCAGTCACCGTTTCTCTTGTCTCTTTACTCCTCAAGGAGTACTCTAGGGCACTGCACGGACTTTCCCAGGTCATGTCTCTTAGACGAGTTGAACCTGGCGGAGCCCATCCTTCTCCAGGTACAGGGTGCATGCTTAGTATGTTAATGTTTCCTTAACCCACTGAACGCTGACGTGAATAACAGGACTTATAATGTGCATATTTGTTCTTGTTCTTGTGCATATTCATGGTGGGGATTAAGACTCTGGCATGTTTTCACTTCAAAGTTACCCGGGAGATCGTAAAATCCCCATACCTGATCCACCAGACGTTACTTACAAGACTCGAATTCACGATTACAGGGAGCCATGAGACTGAAGTCTGATGCTTTTATCACTTTATTTATAGTGTACCACAGCTAGTCATAATACAGGAAGAATTTTTTCTTGTATTTTTTATTTATCTATCAGGGTGTTTTTATTCACAGTATATAAAACCTTTTATTCTGACCCCAATCTGTCATTTTTGGGTGATGGTGGGGGCAGATATACAGATGTGATTACTTTCCTTTGTTCCACAAAGGTAGCCTGATATTGAGTTTTAGGCAGAATCACAAATAGGCTTTTTTTTCTTTCTTGCCTTTTTATTAGCAGCAGCAGCAGCAGTAGTCGAAGCAATAAAGAAGGAAGATGGCAGGATGGTTAAGACGTTCGCCTGCCGATATGTGAACCGTGAGTTTCTGGGTTCGTACCCAGCCTCAACCTCTCTTCCCAGTTTGACGAAAAAATCGAACTGAATGTCAAAGTCATTCGGATGAGACTATAAACCGAGACCCGTGTGCGAACGCACGCAGAACATCTTGCGCACACGTTAAAACCCCGTTCCACCTTTCATAAGAGCAGGCCATCGTGTGCCGGTAGGAGCGGATGACATTTTTTTTAAACCCAGCATGCACACAGGCGTCATGTTTAGACACCATCCCTGTGGGAATAAAAAACATAATGGGTAGGCGCTGCACTTGTGGCGACGCGCTCTCCCCGGGGAGAGCAGCCCGAATTTCACGCAGAGAAATCTGCTGTGACATGAAGTGGTACAATTTTTTTTTTATAATATGGTCTAGTAATAGAAGTAGCAACAGTAATAGGAGGAAGAGGAGGAGGAATGTTATCAGCAGCATCACAAACAATGATGAAAAGCAGCATCAGCAGCGATAACAGCAGCTGCTGCAGCGGCAGTTTTAGAAACAGCAGTAGTAGTAGTAGCAGCAGCAGCAGCAGCAGCAGCAGCATCAGTGGTAAGAGCAGCAGCAGTAGTAGAAGTGGTGGTAACAGTAGAAGAAGTAGTAGTAGTATAAGTAATAGTAGTAGTAGTAGCAGCAGCAGCAGCTGCAGCAGTAGTAGTGGTGGTGGTAACAGTAGAAGTAGTAGCAGTAGTAGTAGTAGTAGTAGTAGTAGTAGTAGTAGTAGTAGTAGTAGTAGTAGTAGTAGTAGTAGTAGTAGCAGCAGCAGCAGAAGCAGCAGCAGCAGCAGCAGCAGCAGCAGCAGTAGTAGTAGTAGTAGTAGTAGTAGTAGTAGTAGTAGTAGTAGTAGTAGTAGTATTAGTAGTAGTAGTAGCAGCAGCAGCAGCAGCAGCAGCAGTTGTTGGTTGTTGTTGTTTGTTGTTGTTGTTCTTATTCATTCAGTTCAATCCTTCATTTTTCTAATAAAAATCCACATATATTATTCATTAACAGCAATTGATATTTTGAAAAAAACGAATGATAGGCTAAAAAAAACAACCAATGAATCCTCAACCAGTTATTAGACAAAGGAATTACCAAATAAAGAAAAGCATTGCCCTACATTAGTGTCTATGAAAAACACACACAGAATAGCAAAGCAGATGGCCCGAACACAATAACTAGAGAGAAGAAAAAGAAAAAAAAAAGAAAAAAAATCAAACCCAGACGTTGGCGTCAGAAGAAGATGGAGGAGACTTCTGTGGATTACCGCGGAGACTGGGGTCAGATATTCATGCCAAGGACTGAACATTTTCTCCGCCTACTTCTTCTCTGCTGCTCTGGGTTTGTTTTTTGTTTGTTTGTTGGAGAGGGGGGCGGGGGGGGGGGGGGGGAGGAGGGGGTCCAGTTTGAGACGATTTCGAAACAATGATGGCTACACTCAGACTGGGTGTAACAGATTTTATTTTTGGTACTTCGACAAGAGTTCTGAGGTTCACGAATGGTGATAATCGCCGTATGCGACTGTTTTTACCGACTGTTGAGGTCGCTGCATTCTGACTTAGTGGGTGGTGCCTTAACACGACACCTGTGTACATGCCTACTGATACGGAGCGGCCTACTTTTCAGAAAGGCAGAACGGGTTTTTAACTGGTGTGCAAGATGAACTGCGTGCCCTCGCACACGGGGCCTCTTTTATAGTCTCATCTGAGGCACTTTGGGGGTAGTGGAGTCAGCACTGATGTTAACTCGAGGGTGCCTTCGTGGTGGCTCGATCCTGGATTGTCAGATTACGAGCGCAAAGCTCTAACCACTGGGCTAACCAGCGCCCCCACCCCACCCCCCCCCCCCACCCCACCCCCACCCCTCGTGTAATTTTTTTTTCATTTCAGCTCCGAGGTTTAACAAAAGTGATGTTTTTGTATATGTGTTTCAGAGACTATTAAAGAAAATTAGAAACACTGAAGATGAAGCATTTATAACTTAGTATAGATTATACTTTGTATGGATTATAGTAAGGCTTTTGATAGTTTCATACATCACTATTATTCTGTTTATCACAATGTCTGAAACAGGCTTTCCAAAGCATCTGATCTGGTTGATAATAAATTTGTATCCATGTCAAAAACCAACCATATGATGGGATGACGAGTACTGTGAGTTATTTTGATATGAAAAGGGAGTCTGTCAGGGTTATGTTATATCTCCACCTCTTTTCAGCATTTATGCAGAAATGATTATGAGAAAGGCGGACAGAGATGACAAGGGCATGAATATAAAAGGCAGAAACATCACTAACATCGGGTAAGCTAATGATACAGCACTCTTGGCCAATAATATAACAAGGATGAGAAACATTCTCTACAGAGTTGATGCAGAGAGCAACTGTTGTCTGTGAGGTTAATGCCAAAATAAAGAAAAGTTACGCACATTAATGGTACAGTCACCCCTCAGAATATCGTTATCAACGGAAGAAATCTGGAATGCGTTCAAATGTTTTAATATTCAGGCTCTGTAAAATAGACTAACAGCTCCTGTCTACAAGACGCAAAGGCTAGAATCGGTATGGCCAAGCAAAAGATGATTCAGTATAACAATATTTTAGAAAACAGGCTAAATATCTAAAAACTAGAATTGTTAAAATTGTCGGAATTGTATTGCTGTATGAGTCAAAAGCATGGATACTTGAAAATAACTATTGGAGAGAGACAAAATAAACGCAGTCGACTCCACAGACGACTTTCCTAAGGGTCAAATGATCAGGCTGGATGACAAATGAACGCATTCTTGAGGAACTCTCAGGGCACAAATGTTGGCTGAAATAGATAAGCGCAGACTGAGATACACTGGCCATGCAAAATTTAATAGAAATACACAGACTAATCTCATGACGACAGTTCTCCAAGGTGAGGTTGAGGGCAGAAGGAAAAGAGGCAGACCACCAATACCCTACACTGCCAACATCACTTCACTGAGATCGGAAACTCGGAAACTCGATTTTAATTGTAAGGCCACCGGCCTGTATACAAGGGGGTACACATTTTAACAGAAGAAACTAAAAGCAAAACAATAAACAAAAGAATTTTGGCATTGTCATGAATTAATTTCCGAAGAGACATAAACTACATCAACTTTTTGTACACCGATTGTACTTAACTGAGTTCTCTGGCTTTCGGAGCATAAAATATATACATACCCAAATGTCTCAACTGACAAACATTTTCACTATTCAGAATAGTTTGGAGGCAATGTTCATTATCATTTGTGAAGTATTTGGATGGGTATTTCTCTCTCAAGTCTGTAAACTTTGTACATTCTAATAGAAAATGGATTTCAGTTTCAATTTTGTCACAAAAAGGGCACTTTTTTTAGATTTATCATTATATCTGTTATTCACGTTTAAATCACCAACTCCAAGTCGAAACTTGACCAGTACATGTCTGAATTTACCTATGGTGATAGCAGTAAGAGATTTTTCAGGCTATAACAGTAATTTAAATGACCTATACGTTTCGAATCTGTCACTTTCTGACATCACTGAGATCAGAGGTCTGAAAGGGCTACATGCGGTCGTAGAACTCAGCAGAGGCAGAGAAAGATGGCAAACTCTGGTGACATTGCGTGGAACTCTTATAGACGACAACAGCGATGGAGACATCTGAACTGAACTGATAACATCTCTCTCTCTCTCTCTCTCTCTCTCTCTCTCTCTCTCTCTCTCTCTCTCTCTCTCTCTCTCTTCTCTCTCTCTCTCTCTGTTTTTTTTTTATTTATTTATTCTTTTATATCGAGGATAACAGAATAAGCAATCATGTGCTTTTTTTTCATCCGGTCCCCGTGTGTATGCAGTTTTTGTAAATATTGTCATCTGTTCCCACCGGCACACGATGGCCTACTCTTACGAAAAGCGGAACAGGATTTAACGTGTGCGCAAGATGTTCTGCGTGCGTTTACACACGGGGCCTCGGTTTAAAGTCTCACCCGAAGGACTTTTGGGGAGAGTGGAGTCGGCACTGATGTTAAGTCCGGGAGAAAAATTTCCTTGACTGGACTCGAACCCGGGTCGTCAAATTGCCAGCGTAATGTTCTGACCACTAGGCTATCCGTCCCCCCCGTACATACATACGTACGTATGTATGTATGTATGTATGTATGTATGTATGTATGTATGTATGTATGTATGTATGTATGTATGTATGTATGTATGTATGTATGTATGTATGTATGTATGTATGTATGTATGTATGTATGTATGTATGTATGTATGTATGTATGTATGTATGTCTGTGTGTGTGTGTGTGTGTGTGTGTGTGTGTGTGTGTGTGTGTGTGTGTGTGTGTGTGTGTGTGTGTGTGTGTGTGTGTGTGTGTGTGTGTGTGTGTGTGAGTGTGTTGTACTGTCAGTATTTGACATTATAACAGACATGACGAATGTCACTCTGAAAATTATCAATAATAAACTGTCTTCCTGAATACTTATCCTTTTGACAGTCGGTGACAAATGTATTGTGCTAAGTTGGTTTTCTTTTCGATTTTACGTCTGTTCACTTAAAGGAATATTAGATTTGATAAAATAGAGCACATCACAAAACAAAACAAAACAAAACAAAGAGAATGGAATGGAAGGGAATAACCGGATGAGGAGACTGAAAAAAATCTTGTGTAAGAAAGTATGATGGTGCATTTTTCAAACATTGATTTGAAGTTACGAGTGTGTGCTCATAAATTTTGTCATCTGTTCCCACCAGCACACAATGGCCTACTCTTACGAAAAGCGGAACAGGATTTAACGTGTGCGCAAGATGTTTTGCGTGCGTTCGCACACGAGGCCTCGCGTCGGTTTATAGTCTCATCCGAAAGACTTTGGGGGGAGAGTGGAGTCAGCACTGATGTTAACTCCAGGGGAAAAATCTCCTCGACAGTATGTATGTATGTGTGTATGTATGTATGTATGTATGTATGTATGTATGTATGTATGTATGTATGTATGTATGTATGTATGTATGTATGTCTGTATGTCTGTATGTCTGTGTGTGTGTGTGTGTGGTGTGTGTGTGTGTGTGTGTGTGTGTGTGTGTGTGTGTGTGTGTGTGTGTGTGTGTATGTCTGTCTGTGTGTGTGTGTGTGTCTGTCTGTCTGTCTGCCTGCCTGCCTGCCTGCCTGCCTGCCTGCCTGCCTGCCTGCCTGCCTGCCTGCCTGTCTGTCTGTCTGTCTGTCTGTCTGTCTGTCTGTCTGTCTGTATGCGTTAAACCTGAGCGATATGTTTTTGTTTCCGCCAACCTTTTTTTCCCCCAAGACATTATAACCACCCATGATATCATCTGAAGGCCGCTGGTAGGGACTAGACTCATTAGTTTCACAAGTCGGTAAGAAAATAATCAATTCCGGTATCATGTTTCCTTCGTAACGTCACAATCCGATGACGTCAGTGACTGTCACGAGTTATGACAGGTGGTGACATCAAGCATCAGGTACTCGTTAGGAATTGTCTATATCTTGTACCATCTTACCTGAACTTCTTCACGAGTTTTTGATTCTTTGACTTTTTTTCTCTCAATTTTTTTAGTTGTAGTTGGTGGTGTTGTTGTTGTTGGGTGTTTTTGTTTTTGGTGTTCATAGGTAGGGAGGTTTTTTGTTGGGATTTTTTTTTTATAGTCTTTTGTGTTTGTTTGGTGTTGTTTTTTTTTTTTTTTTCTTGGGGGGGTATTTTTGAGGGTGTTTGTTTTTGGGGTTGTGGGGGGATTGTTTTGAGATTTGTTTTTGTTTAATGGGCGTGGTATTTTTAAAATCAATTTTAAAGAGGAAGGGGGTTGTGTGAAGGGTTGTTTGTTTTCGTGTTTGCTGTTGTTGTTATTGTTGTTGTTGTTGTTGTTGTTGTTGTTGTTGTTGTTGTTGTTGTTGTTGTTGTTGTTTTGGTTGGCCCCCTGTTTAGTAAGCAGGTTTTTATCCACTGCAAGCTTGAAAGCATGCTAGGTTAAAATTATCTTTCAGTCAGAGCTGAAGGGGGCTGGTGATCGTTTGCTTATACTTCTTGTTCTTTTTGGCACCAGCTTCCTCCACTCCCCACGGTCCTCTGCCCTCCCCGTAGCAAATCGTTCCACTCAAGGCCAGTCCTCTCTTTGATGATTTCTTCCCATTCAGTTTTTTTAAAATTCTTTTATATCGAGGATAATAAGATAAGCACTCATGTGCTTTTTTTCATCCAGTCCCCGCGTGTATGCAGTTTTGTAAATGTCCTAAGTTCCCATCGGCACACGATGGCCTACTCTTACGAAAAGCGGAACAGGATTTTAACGTGTGCGCAAGATGTTCTGCGTGCGTTCGCACACGGGGCCTCGGTTTAAAGTCTCATCCGAAGGACTTTTGGGGAGAGTGCAGTCAGGACTGATGTTAACTCCAGGGAAAAAATCCCCTCGACCGGGAATCGAACCCGGGTCGTCAAATTGCCAGCGCAATGTCCTGACCACTAGGCTATCCAGTCCCCCATCGTTTTGTCTGTCTGCTTCTCCGTCTCCCTCCTTGTACTATTCCCTGTAGGACAGTCTTGGCCAGTCCAAGTTTTCCTGCGTTTTATTTCATTGAAGTCAGGAGTTGTTTATGTGGTCCGTTGGCGTTTTTTGTTTTTGTTTTTGTTTAATTCGTGTTTTCACTTCCTCGTCAATGATGTGATATCTGTACGAGAAACCAAGCAATGACAAGAACACTGAAAATATTAAATGAAAACTGCTTAAGTAAATCATTACATAACTATCATAAGCATCCCATAGGACTGTTCCGTAAAAGTTTTTGTTATATAACAAAGGCCAATCGTGTGTTTTTCTATGCCCAGGATCCATGTGCAAACACTTCTGCAAACTTTCTCATCCGTTCTCACTGGACCAAATGGCTTACTCTTCCGAAAGGTGAAACGGGTATAACGTGTGCACAGCATATTCTGCACGTGTGAAGGGGTTTAACGTATCATTTAAAGAACTTTTGGGAAAAGTGGAATCGACGCTGATATTAAATGGTGGATCGGTGGTCTAGGTGGTCACGCGCCTTGCCTAGAAAGCAAAAAGTCCGGGTCGGAGTGTGCGGTGGTTCGTACCCCGTTTGGGCCCAAACATTTTTTCCCCATCCATTAGACCCTGAGTGGTGGTCTGGGCGCTAGTCTTTCGGATGAGACGATAAACCAAGGTCCCGTATGTTACACATCACTATTTAGCGCACGTAAATGAACCCACGGCAACAAGGTGGTTGACCCTGGCAAAATTCTTTAGAAAAAAAGTCACACTGATAGGGAAGCAAATACAGTTGCATGCAGGAAAAAGAAAAAAAATGCAAAGGCGCTGCACTTGTAGCGACGCGCTCTCCCCGAGGAGAGCAGCCCGAATTTCACGCAGAGAAATCTGCTGTGACATAAAGTGGTACAAAATACAAATAAATGTAAAAGAAAACTACCCTTGAACAAGGTGGAAATGGGAGGAAGCGTAAAGGTAGCGGCTCGAACTCCGGCCATCAGATGACAAGCGAAATGTTCTAACCACCAAGGATGTCCCGTGACTTTGTGCACATATGCGCGCAGGCACAATGTCCGTAATGACACTAACTTTGTTTAGCCAATGATGTAACAGAGCTGAGAAAAAAAAAAAAAGAAAAAAAAAACAGCAACGCAAAAATCATCAACATGAAAAAAAAAATCCAAAGCTAAGCAACAACAAAAAACAACAAAAACAACAACAACAACAACAACAACAACAACACAAAGCACCCTTTCTCTCTAAAAATAAAGCCAACAATAGCAACATTGTTGGTGTAGCTTTTCCTTTCTTCTCTGCCAGAGAAGACCAGAACAAAGGGTGCTAACAAAAATGTTCACTAGTTCCTAAACAAAGAACGCACACAAAGACAAGGGTGCCAAAAGAACAAGCAGACAGACTGACAAACAGACAGAGAGACAGACAGACAGACAGAAAGACAGACAGACAGACAGACAGACAGACACACAGACAGAAAGACAGGAGACAGACTGACAAACAGACAGAGAGACAGACACACAGACAGAGAGACAGACAGAGAGAAAGACAGATAGATAGAAAAGCAGCGGAGTATGGAGGCCGCATCTGCTTTCGCTTCATTTTCTCAATCGGGGACGGGAAGGCCTGGTGGCTAAATCGTTGAATTTTGAACTTGCCATCTTTTTTTTTCTTCTTTTATATCAAGGATAATGGAATAAGCACTCTTGCGCTTTTTTACAGCCAGTCCCCGTATGTATGCAGTTTTGTAAATGTCATCTGTCCCCACCGGCATACGATGGCCTACTCTTCCGAAAAAGCGGAACAGGATTTAACGTGTGCGCAAGATGTTCTGCATGCGTTCGCACAAGGAGCCTCTGCTGACCTGAGTTCGAATCCCGTTCAAGGGAATTTTCCCCCTGAAGTTAACATCACCGCAGTCTCCACTCTCCCGCCTTCTGAAAGAGTAGGCCATTGATTGTGGGTATGAACCGACAACAGAGGTAAAAACCCAGCATGCGCACAATTTTCGTGCTTAAACACAATTCCCGAAGTCAGAATGCGGCTAGCTAAATGGTGGGTATTTTTTTGTTGCTGTTGGGTTTGGGGGTTTCGTTGTTGTTTGTTGTTTTTTGTTGTTTTGAGGTTGTTTTTTGTTGTTTGGGGTTGTTTTTTGTGGGGTTTTTGTTTGGTTGGTTTTTGTTTTTGTATTTTTGTGGGGGGGGGGGGAGGGGGGGGGGGGCAGATGCATATGCATAAATCTCACAATTGAGTGAACCTCAGAGCTCTGACCGAGGAACAAAAATAAAATTCGAGGATAATAGAGTAAACAATCATGTGCTTTATATTTAACATCCAATCCCCGTGTGGACGCAACTTTCTAAATGATATCATCAGTTCCTAGATACAGAGAAACATGTGTGTGTATGCGTGCGTGCGTGTGCGTGTGTATTGTGTGTGTGTTTGTGTGTGTGTGTGTGTGTTTGTGTGTGTGTGTGTTTGTGTGTGTGTGTTTGTGTGTGTGTGTGTGCGTGTGTTTGCGTGTGTGTGTGTGCGTGTGTGTTTATGTCTGTATGTACGTGTGTGTGTGCGTGTGTGCGTACGTGCGTGCATGTGTGTATGTGTTTATGTGTGTATGTGTGTGTGTGTGTTTGTATGCGTGCGCGCACGCGTGTGAGACAAAGAGAGAGACAGATACAGGGAGGGAGAGACACAGAGACACAGAGAGAGAAAGAGAGAGAAAAAAACAGAGAGAAAGGGGCAGAGAGACAGACCGACACAGAGAGAGACAGAGACAGACATACAGAGAAAAAGAGAGAGAAAGAGAGAGAGAGAAAGAGAGAGAGTGAGACAGACAGAGACAGAGACAGAGACAGACATACAGAGAAAAAGAGAGAGACAGAGAGAAAGAGAGAGTGAGACAGACAGAGACAGACAGAGACAGACAGAGACAGACAGAGACTCTGACAGGCTGAGTCTGACTCTGAAAGGATCAAATGCATTCCTTTGTTAAGAGGCCGTTGAACCATACAGGAAAGTGGGTTCCTAATCAATCCACTTATTACTGACAAGGATACAGCTGCGATAAACAAGCTAAAGCAAATCCACAGAGGGGAAGAAACATCTTATGACATTATATTGATATATCACAGAGAGACGAGGGGGGGAGAGAGAGAGAGACAGAAACAGAGAGAAAGAGAGAGAGGGGGGGAGGGAGGGAGGGAAGGGGTGGGAAGGGGAGATATATACATAGACAGACAAACAGGCAGACCGAGACATAGACAAAGACACAGAGAGAGAGAGACACATTGAGAGAGAAAGAGAGAGAGAGAGAGAGAGAGAGAGAGAGAGAGAGAGAGAGAGAGAGAGAGAGAGAGAGAGAGAGAGTGAGAGAGAGAGAGTGAGAGAGAGAGAGAGTGAGAGAGAAGAGAGAGAGATGGAGAGAGAGAAACAGAGACAGAGACAGAGAGATCAAATGATTTAATCAATAAGCATTCAAGTGTCTTTTTTACAAATCCAGTCCCCGCCTTTATCAAGGGTAACTCATAAAGAGAGAGAGAGAGAGAGAGAGAGAGAGAGAGAGAGAGAGAGAGAGAGGAGAGAGAGAGAGAGAGAGAGAGAGAGAGAGAGAGAGAGAGAGAGAGAGAGAGAGAGAGAACTCGAACTCGAAACTCGAAAACTTTATTCACAAAAAGGCCATTGGCCCATACATGAAGGGGGGTTGCCGAGCTGCTTAGTATTTTGGTGAGAGGAAAAAAAACACAAACCCACAAACAACAATAACCTAATAACAACAACAAAAATTACTGTATAAACAGTCAGATACACAAATATAACCTACGACAACAATATATCTCTTATTCTGAAAGCTTTACACAAATATAAAGTGAGGCTACGCACAACCTCAGGCTGACT
>CM060321.1:1367798-1370298 GCA_030674155.1 Stramonita haemastoma | reverse complement strand
TACATGAAAAATGCTTGTTGACAGACAACAAGAACTGATAAGGAAATTTTGTGTGGGGATGTGTGAGAGAGACAGAGACAGAGACAGAGACAGAGAGAGACAGACAGACAGACAGACAGACAGACAGACAGACAGACAGACAGAGACAGAGAGAGATCAAAAGCAACATCTATTCTCAGCCAGTGATTTTAAACCCAAAGAAAAACAGACGCAAACAGACAGACAGATAGACTAACAAACATTTAAACAGATAAACATACAAATACATAGAGAGAGAAACACAGAAATGCGAGAACATAACTGGGGCAGGCAAATAGACTAGCATATGGACATGCAATCATTGAAGAGAGTTACAGGCGAACAAGCTCAAAAACATGCAGGAATGCACACACACAGGGCGCGCGCACAACACACACATACATACACACATACACACATACACACATACACACATACACATACATAATACATACATACAAAACATACATACATACATACATACAAAACATACATACATACATACATACATACATACATACATACATAAATCCGTACATCCGTACATCCGTACATCCGTACATCCGTACATCCATACATCCATCCATCCATCCATCCATCCATCCATCCATCCATTCATCCATCCATCCATCCATCCATCCATCCATCCATCCATACATACATACATACATACATACATACCTCCCCTCCCCCACCCAAAAAAACACACAAACACATATACACTTTACACATACACATACACATGTAACATACACATACACATACTCACATGCTCACACACACATACATACGTGCGCGCGCATCATGGCTTCTGCTATCATTCCTTAACTCCTATTCTGTTTAGCAACAGAATACTATTTTATCAATAAAGGGGATGCAAAATGTAGGAAAATGAAAGTGATACTCAAACAAAACTGTCTCTACCACGAACCAAATCCAGTCCACTTCATTTTTAAATTTCTCAACTCTCTTTTCCTAAGCTAAGCAAATTGAACCAAACTTCTATCATAACAGTTCGTTTGAAGTCTGATAAACCTTTGATGATAACTGTCTATTTTAAAAATGAGTTGGCGGTATTAAACTAAGCAAAGTTTGTTGTTGTTTTTTTAATCCAGATACTTGAGGGTATTTTTCAGTTTTACTACGAACCAAGCAATCTAACGTTGTACAACTTAAATGAAAAAATAGATTTGTCGAAATTTTAGCGGAAGTATTGTCTATTGTTACAAGTTTTTAAATCTCAGAACTCCCATCCTTTCGCAAATTTCGCACAACCATATACTCAAATAGACCAAATTGTCATGTATGGAACTATGTTAAACACACACACACGCACGCACGCACGGCACGCACGCACGCCAAAACACACCACACACACACACACAACACAATTTCAACACACCCGTCCCACCCCCCAAACCCCCCAAACTAAAACAAAAACAACCATACTTACCAAAAAACCCCCAACCCCAACAACAAAACCCACCCCACCCCACCCTTTTTCCCCCCCCTCCCCTCCCCCCACCCAAATCCACCACCCCCACCCCACCCCCCCCCCCCCCCCCCCCACCCACGCGCACACCCCCCTTTTTTTTAAATTCCCTTGTTTTTATTTGAATATTTAAAAGAAAAAAAAATTTCACCCCCGGG
The DNA here is from genome assembly GCA_030674155.1 of Stramonita haemastoma. Taxonomy (NCBI): domain Eukaryota; kingdom Metazoa; phylum Mollusca; class Gastropoda; order Neogastropoda; family Muricidae; genus Stramonita; species Stramonita haemastoma. Next base: position 1,368,630 of record CM060321.1, on the reverse strand, counting down.
GGGGGCCCTGAAAATGGAAATTATTTTTTTTGCGTTTTTTTTGAGGGGGAATGGGCTTTTGAAAAACCCCCACGAAAAACCCCCCTTTTTGTCGGCGTCCGCCCAAACAAAGAAAAATTTTTTACATTTTTCATGGCGAAATTGAAGTTGGGTTTTTTTAGGGGGTACCTTTGCGGAAAAAAAAAAAAACCCGTGTGACGCACCCTTGCTTATTTTGTATGTTGTTAAAAAAAGACACCCCCCAATTTGGGTCTTATTTTTCCTGTGTTTTGAAGGTTTGGGTATATTTTATTGTACAGGTTTTTTTTGGTTCGTCTCTCTGGGGGATTTTTTATGGCATTAAAATTTTGGTTTTCCCAAAAAATAAGTAAGGGGGGGGCGGGGGGGGGGGGGGGGGGGGGGGGGGATTAGAGTCAATTTAACCGGGGGCTTTTTTGGGCCCCAAGAACTAGTTTGATGGTTTGGGGGGTTTTTACAAAGGAAAGAGATGTGGGCCCAAAACAAGTTCGAGATACGAAATTTCCCCTTTCTTTTTTTTCCTCCTTTTTTTGGGGATTTATCTTTTTTTACGCAGGAAAATTTAAAAAGACAGTTTATTATTTTGGGGGGCCTTGTTCCCCCATTATTTGGTTGATTTAATATTTTTATTGTGATAAAATCAACTGGCTTTTTACGAAAAACCCCCAGGCAAGAGGGGGAGGGGTTTTTAGGGGGAAATGCAATTTGGTTTTAAGGGGGGAGTGAAAAGCCGGGTTAGTAGTACAAGTCCCCCTTTCCCTTTTTCAGTTTTTAACCTGCTTACCTGTATTAATTTTCAGTCTGTCCTTCGTGT
>CM060321.1:1356595-1358666 GCA_030674155.1 Stramonita haemastoma | reverse complement strand
AAAGATAAAGATACAGAGGAGGGTTGTGTGTTGTTGTTGTTTACTATAAAGTTTATATCTATGCTTAGTTATATTAGATCCTTTGTGTGTGTATGTGTGTGTGTGTGTGCGCGCACGCGCGCGTGTGTGTGTGCACAGCACACGCGTACGCACACGTTCCTGGTTGTCGATGTATATAATGCGTAGGGGTTACGTGCACTGTGTAGGCTATGTTTGGAGACCTCCAATTTTAACTCTCTGGCTACCAGCGAAATCTCTAATCGGGAGGGCTGGAGCGATCTCCCACGGCGAACAATTCCGATAACTCTAGAGGCAGGGAGGAGTAATGGGTCTTTGATGGTGGCCCTGTCACTTGATGGACTTGTTTCGCCGCTTTGTTGTCACAGGCTCGTGTTGTCTAGAATTTTCTGGTGTGTTGTGACCATTGGCATTGTTCTTATCGTTGCAAATTGTAAGGATATCATTGCCATTTCCATTTTACATGAACTTGATTTTCACTGGGCTGTCAGAGCAAAAGCTTGATGATGAAGATGATAAGGATATTGTTATTTTTTTTTTCAATGTTATTATTAATATCATGTTACTGTTATTAATAAGTTTACTTGTTTTCATGTTCACCGGGACTAATAATTATTATAAACCACACGCATACTTGAGTCTTGTGTATGCTCTGCACAAAATGCTTGGCAACACAGTGATAAGCATGTACAGATGAATACAGGGATGCCCTGTATACAAGTACAGTGCAGTACAGTACAGTACAGTACAGTACAGTACAGTACAGTATAGTATAGTATAGTATAGTATAGTATAGTATAGTATAGTATAGTATAGTATAGTATAGTATAGTATAGTATAGTATAGTATACATCCATGTCACATTTTGTATACATGTACACATGCATAGTATGCATACAACACACACAAAATATATATATATTATATTATTATGTATATATATATATTACATGTACATAGACTAGATCTATACACAACACACACACACACACCACACACACACACATACATCACACACACACACATATATATATATATATATATATATATATATAAAAACATGTACAGAAATACACTGTACACACACTACAATATTATACACAACGCAACACAACACTCACACCACACCACAAACCACACACAACACACACACCACTCTACACCACATCAAACCACACCACACCACACCACACACACACACACACACCACACTAACTTCACACATAACACACCCCACCCACCCACCCCATCCCACACCCACACCACCCCACCCCACCCCACCCCAACTGCACCACACACTCACACACACACACACACACACACACACACACACACACACACACACACACCACACACCACACACACACACACACACCACACACACACACACCACACACAACACACACAACACACACCAAGGTAACAACACACAATCTCCCCACGTACCACCATCACACACACACACACACAAACCTACCCATTTTCTGTAAGCACTCCTGACAACCCCATAACAACACCAACCACCGTCCAAAGAATTCTCCACTTAGAAACACAAACATAACTAGGCCTATATCTTCAAATTCTTTCAAAAATCATAAAATTTCATTTTCAAATCCTTCGTCACCTTCTCCGGCCTGTTGTGACTAACCTCAACATGGCCTCAATGGCCAACCATGACTATAAACAAACTGAAAGTGTTATAGTCTGTCTCCTCAGGTAATGGCACACTAAACATTACGAGCTGTCCACAAACCTGGTATAGGCATAGTAAATTTCCTAGACACCAGTGGTGACTGGGCGGTAAGGTGGGGTGGTGTCCTATGGTCAATTGATTCTTCAAAGGACGGGGAAGGAACAATTACGGAAAATTAAATTCCTTCTCTCTACTAGGCCACCTCCAGTCTTTAGAACAATCACCAGCCTAAATTGGCTCCAGGACTGAGATCGTGAAGCTCACGTGACAGGTGCAAAGTATTGTGGGGAGTTAGGGAAGAGAAGAGAGAGAGAGAAGAGGGAGGAGCAGAGAGGAGAGGCAGAGAGAGAGAGAGAGAGA
>CM060321.1:1334095-1349095 GCA_030674155.1 Stramonita haemastoma | reverse complement strand
TACAATGCACACACACAAACATAATGCACACAAAGTACACTTAAACAGGCACACACGGTACGTACAACCGATCAGGGCTCATAAAAAGATTATAACGCATGCATTAAAAAAAAAAAAAGATACACAGAGTTCCAGACAAGTTTTCATCGAAAGAACTAACTTTTAAACTATTATTCAAAAAAAGGAAAGAACAAAATGGTTCTTAAAAAAACACGTAGGTTTTAAAGAGATTTTAAACAAAGAATAATATTTTTTTTAAAAAGGACTTCAAAAGAAAAATAAAAAAAATTGCAGGAACTGTCAAGTGTTTTGCCTCCACCAAAAAAAACCCACAAAACCCCACCCCACCCCAGCACAAAGAGCCTAGGACACGTTTTGAAAACGCGAGAGACTAAAACGTTTGACAACCAACGGAAAAGGCCTGGTCCTAGCTGGCGCGCACATCGATCCGACAGACTTGGAAAGAGCCTTTGACAATAGCAGCACCTGCACAATGACGGACAAGATGGTTTCCTGATCGACAATTCCTGCAGCGAGGGCAGACATTACAAGACAAAGGCGTTAATGGTCATGTATTCGTTAGTGTGCTCCATGGCCCGGTGTTTCCAGGAAGGAAAATAGGTGTCCCACTGGGTTGGGCTCTTTCTGTCGCCCTCTTTGAAAGCGCAGGTTGTGAAAGAAGTTCTCTCAACGCAAAATAACTCGCTCTTTCCCATCAAACAGAGTGTCCAGCACGCGAAAATAATTCTCTTTGATTTAAAATTCGATCGTTCAAATTCGAACTCGCAGCTAACGAACTTTTAAGAATAAAATATCTTACTACGTTCATCTATATGCATCCATAAAATAGCGAAAGAACTCGTTAACACCGACATTCTCTGTCTGTCTGTCTGTCTGTCTGTCTGTCTGTCTGTCTGTCTGTCTGTCTGTCTCTGTCTCGTCTGTCTGTCTCTTCTCTCTCTCTCTCTCTCTCTCTCTCTCTCTCTCTCTCTCTCTCTCTCTCTCTCTCTCTCTCTCTCTCTCATGGCATTGACGCATTTAAAAAAAAGAAGGAAGAAAAGAAGCAAGTATTCAAACGAAAAATAGTAAGGGAAATAAGAAAGCGTTGGGATCATCACTATGAAAGCAAGTTTAAATAAACTTTGATCATCAATGTGCATAAACACACACACTGTGTGTGTGTGTGTGTGTGTGTGTGTGTGTGTGTGTGTGTGTTGTGTGTGTGTGTGTGTGTGTGTTGTGTGTTGTGTGTGTGTGTGTGTGTGTGTGTGTGTGTGTGTTGTGTGTGTGTGTGTGTGTGTGTGTGTGTGTGTGTGTGTGTGTGTGTGTGTGTGTGTGTGTGTGTGTGTGTGTGTGTGTGTGTGTGTGTAACACTAATCAAGACACACAAACAGCAAAACAAACATGAGCCCAAACATTTTTTGGAAAGTGACAGTAAAACGAACTAAACAAAACACAAAAAACGACCCGGGTTCAATTCCTGTTGGAGGGGATTTTTCCTCTGGAGTTAACATCAGTACCGACTCCACTTCCCCCCAAAGTCTTTCGGGTGAGACTATAAACCGAGGCCCCGTGTGCAAACGCACGCAGAACATCTTGCGCACACGTTAAATCCTTTTCCGCTTTTCGTAAGAGTAGGCCATGGTATGCCGGTGGGAACAGATGACAAGATTTACAAAAACTGCATACACACGGGGACTTGATGTAAAAAAAAGCATATGAGGGCTTATTCCATTTTCCTCGATATAAAAGAATAATAGACAAATAGATAAACCCCCACTACATTCCTACACTGTTCAGGTCTTCACCTTCACCTTCACCTATCCCTTAGTCCTTTGTCTCATAGGGACCCCGATGAAGATTTTGCAACCAGCTTCCTCCACTCTCTGTGCGTGCTCCTCTGCTTTCTACAGCACAGCAGTAAGCCTACACATTTTTTCAGGTGCTTTTGCACAACAAACCAATCCATTTTGTCTAAGGATTCGATCTCCGATTTGTTGTTGCGATACTCCCGCAACGGACATGGAACGAACACACTTTACCCGAGGCAGCCTAGCCTCTTTTTCGCGCGAATCAAAGCGATTTTAAAGTGACGAAGATAAATATCTAGGGGGACCTTATCTCAACGTTTGTCTAACGTGGTGGCAAAACTTCCCCCTTGCGGCCCTGCAAATTGCACAGTGGAGTTGTCAACATATTGTCAGGAGTTAAAACATTGCTAAAGGGTTAGGGTTTAGGGGAGTGGGTGGGGGTGGGGGTGTGGGGTGGGGTAGGTGTCTTTTAGGGGTTTTTTTTGGGGGGGAGGGGGAGGGAGAGCAGGGAGGGGGGGGGGTGAAAAGCCAAAATAACCAGTGTTTACTCTACTGATAATTGTTCTTGTTAGGTTGGGGGTTTTGGTCATGGAAAACATTGCGTAGGTGTGTTTCTTTCATGCTCTCGCTCCTACTTCCGTGCAGAAACACTATCTCTATAAATATATTTTTTTTTAAAGCGAGAAATCAAGACAGGGCCAGCAACAACAAATGCAGAAAAAGGTAATCCCTTACAAACCACCACACACCACCACCACAACACACCAACAACACACACAAAAACAAGTAACACAACAACAACAACAACAACAACAACAACACCCACACCCAAACCGAAAACAGCAAAGCATCAACACAGCAGAGAAACAAAACAAAAAACCCAAACCATCCACAAATAACAGCCTGATTATCCGGCTAATAAATACTTGTCTGATAACCTCTTAAAATCCATGCACTTCCCCCACCTCCCATCCACCCTTACACTCCCTCCACACACTCCTCCCTCCTACCCTCCCTCCTTCCCTCCATCCCCCTTCCTTACCCTTCCGTGACCCTTTAGCTGAACTGGGCAGCCATCAAAAGGAATTAATAAGACTTAGCCTACAAAAGAAAGAAAAGAAAACAAAAAGAAAGAAAAGAAAAGGAGGCTACAACCACTGATGTTAATAGACTTACCATCTACTTAACTTTATAGGGCTGGCCTCTCTCTGTCTCTCTGTTTTGTCTGTCTGTTGCTGTCTGTCTGTCTGTCTGTTGTCTCTGTCTTCTCTCTGTCTCTGTCTGTCTTGTCTTGTCTCTGTCTCTGCTCTGTCTGTCTGTCTGTCTGTCTGTCTGTCTGTTGTCTTCTGTCGTCTGTCGTCTGTCGTCTGTCTCTCTCTCTTCTCTCTCTCTCTCTCTCTCTCTCTCTCTCTCTCTCTCTCTCTCTCTCTCTCTCTCTCTCTCTTGGGAGTGGATGTAAAAAATAAAAAAACCACATGGGCGCTTTTCATTATCCTCGAAATAAAAGAACTTGATTTGATTTGATTTGTTTTCGATTGATCTCATCTTCTTTGTGTCTGACTCTGTGTCTTGTCTTGATTTGTGTTGTTGTGTTCTGTGTTTGTCTGTGTCTGTGTCTGTGTCTCTGCTCTGTTCTCTCTCTCTCTCTCTCTCTCTCTCTCTCTCTCTCTCTCTCTCTCTCTCTCTCTCTCTCTCTCTCTCTCCTCTCTCTCTCTCTCTCTGCTCTCTCTCTCTTATTGTCTATTCTCTCTGCTCTCTTTATGCCATCATTTCATCCCTTCCCCAAATCCCCTCCCTATTACCTCCCCCCTCTCTTCTGTGCATGTTTAAGAACTCGAGCAAAAACCATAGAACAGATTGACGGAGGGGGGGGGGGTGGGGGTTGAGGATGGGAAGGGCAGGGGAGGGTTGGAGATGGTGTGGTGGTGGTGGTGGGGGGGGTAAGGGTGGTGGTGGAGAGCAGTGACTTGCTACTAATTGATTAAGTTAATAAGGAGTTGGTTCATCAAGAGTAGTCAGGCAAGAAAGAGATAAAAGGGTGACTATTAGGTCTGCTCCCTTGTTTTTTTTTTTTTTGGCTTGATGGGATCGTGTGGGAGCTTCTGTCTCTGGATACTCTTGTTGGTTTTTTTCCTTCTGTGTGTATTCTGTGTTAATTTTTGTATCTGTCTTTGGTTGTGTATGTGGTGGTGCGGGGTTGTTGTGGTGTGTGTGTGTGTAGCTGCTTCTCTCTCTCTATCTCTCTCGGTGTGTGTGTGTGTGTGGGGGTGGGGGTGTGTAGTGTGTACGCGTGTGAAGGAGGAGGTAGAGGAGGACGGAGGGGAGGAGGAGGAGGAGAAGAAAGAGTGAGAAGTGAGAAGTAAGAAGAGAAGAAGAAGAAGAAGAAGAAGAAGAAGAAGAAGAGAAAACGAAAGAAGAAGAAAGGAAGAAAGAGAAGAGAGAGGAGGAGGCAGGCAAGGCAGAGAGAGAGGAAGAGAGAGAGAGAGAGAGAGAGAGAGGAGAGAGAGAGAGAGAGAGAGAGAGAGAGAGAGAGAGAGAGAGAGAGGGAGAGAGAGAGAGAGAGAGAAGACAGACAGACAGACAGACAGACAGACAGACAGACAGACAGACAACAGCAGACAGACAGACAGACACGACAACAGACACACAACAAGAGAGGCAAAGTCGAGATAGAGACAGAGACAGGATTGATTCTGTGCCTATCCAATGCTGTATAATCCAGCCTGCCACAAGGCCATATTAGTGCTGTGAAAACTCTAATTTCAGAACTAAACACAGAATGGGGGGGAGGGGGGGGGGGGGGGGGGGAACAATGTCAAAGAAGAATTGCGTAGAAGAAAAGAATTGCAAATAGAAAAAGAATAGCCAAGAAGAAGACAAAAAGAATTGAGAAGAAGAAAAAGAATTGCGAAGAGGAAGAAGAATTGCAAAGATGAAAAATTGCGAAGATGAAGAATTGCGAAGAAAGAGAAGAATTCCGAAGAAAAAGAATTGCGAAGAGAAAGAAGAATTTAGAAGAGAAGAATGGAAAAGAAGGGCCGGAGAAAATGAATTGTGAAGAAGAAGATCTGCTAAAAGGAAGAATTGCAAAGAATATGAAGAATTGCAAAGAACAAGAAGATTTGCAAAGAGGAAGAAGACTTGCGAAGAAGAAGAATGGCGAAGAATTGTTTCCAAGAAGAACTGTGAAGAAAAAGAATTGCAAAGAAGGAGAAGAAGAAAATTTCGAAGAAGAGGAGAAGGATAAGGAGAAGGAGGAAGAGGAGGAGGAGGAGGAGGAAGAGGGAAGAGAGGAGAAGAAGAGAAGAAGAGAAGAAGAAGAAGAAGAAGAAGAAAGAGAGTGATGATGAAAAGAAGAGAAAAAAAGAAAGAAAAAGAAGAAAAAAGAACTCCACCCCCCCTCTTAAAAATAATAAACCCAGAAAAAAAACACACAAAACAACCCAAAGCCTAGGTCAGGATAAAATTTAAAAACAGGGGGAAGAAAACATACACACAAAACGAGAAAAGCAACACCAAGAAATTGAGCCACATGCCACCACGAAAAAAAAAAAAGAACCTAGAAATTGAATCAAACTGAATCTCCCCCCCTCCCCCCCACCAACCAAACATCCTACCACTTCATTCTCTAGTTTGTCTCATATTTCTTGCCATGTCGGAGGAGGACACTCACTCCCCCTATAAAAATGGCCGACCTATCACGTGGCTGACAGGGCCGAGGACTCCAAACGACGGAAGGGGTAGTTATCCATCCTGGCATTTCAAAGGGAAGCAGGCGAGTTTTGGAGGAGGGTTGCCTTTTACAATAATTGGCTCTGAGGTTCAGAGATGACGAGTCTCTAGCCAGTTGATCCGAAAAGGCGAACAAAGGGATATCTTGTTGTTCAGCAGGTTTTGGGATAATACTTTTGTCGGCATAGGACTGGTCAGGAAAGAATTGCTAATCAGAACTATTCGTTTTTGTGTTTCGTTTGGTGGGGGGGTGGTGTGGGGGGGGGTGGGGTAGGTTTAGTTTCGTTTTCTTTGATATGTTCAATTTTGCTTGTTTTACATTTTGGGGTTAAAGATGTCTTTGGTTCTCTCTCCCTCCTCTTTTTTGTTCAAAATATAAATGATAAGTTTTTTGTTTTTTTTAACATTTTGTTTTATTTTTTTTTGCTGAGCTTAGCTGTAATTTTTGTGGCAGAATCTCTTCTCTCTTCTCTCTTCTTCTCTCTTCTCTTCTTCTTCTCTCTCTCTCTCTTCTCTCTCTCTCTCATCTCTCTCTCTTTCTTGTTGTCTGTCTGTCTGTCGTCTGTCTGTCTGTCTGTCTGTCTGTCTGTCTTCTGTCTCTCTGTCTTCTGTCTCTGTCTTGTCTCTGTCTCTCTCTCTTTCTCTTTCTCTCTTCTTCTCTCTTCTTCTCTCTCTCACATATGTGTCATTCTTTTCTTCAGGAGTACATTCGAACAATACTGTTACTTTGCCAGACAGTGTACATTAAAAAAAATATCTCCCCCTTTATTCAATTGATGTGAGGTTAGTAAATGATACTTTTTTCGTCCTTCCGTCCTTTTTTTTTTATTGTAGATTTTTTTTCTCTCTTTCCTTGCATGTACCTAGCTTCTTTTTCCTGTTCTCTTTCCATTTTTTCTTTCCACTTTTCTGGTTTTCTTTCTTTCTTTCTTTTTTTTTTTTTTCCTTTTTTTTTTTTTTTTTTTTTTTTTCCCCTTTCCCCCCCTTCTCTTTTTTCCCCTTCCCTTTTTTTTTTTTTCTTCTTTTCCCTTTTTTTTTTTTTTCTTTTTTCTTTCCCTTTTTTTTTTTTTTTTTTTCCCTTTTTTTTTTTGGGGGTTTTTTTCTTTTCTTTCTTTCTTTCTTTTTTTTTTTTTCTTTTTTTTTTTTCTTTCTTTTTTTCTTTCCCCTTTTTTTTTTTTTTTCTTTTTTTCTTTTTTTTTTTTTCCCCTTTTTTTTTTTCTTTCTTTCTTTCTTTCTTTTCCTTTTTTTTCTTTCTTTCTTTCTTTCTTTTCTTTTTTTCCCTTTTTTTTCTTTCTTTCTTTCTTTTTTTTTTTTTTTTTTTTCTTTTTTTCTTTCTTTCTTTCTTTTCCCCTTTTTTTTCTTTCTGTATTTTCTTTCTTTTTTTTTTTTTTTTTTTTTTTTTTATTTTTTTTTTTCCCTTTTTTTTTTTTTTTTTTTCTTTCTTTCTTTTTTTTATTTCTTTCTTTTTTTTTTTTTTTTCTTTCCCCTTTTTTTTTTCTTTCTTTTTTTTTTTTTTTTTCTTTTTTTCCCTCTTTATTCTCTGCTTCCTGAATTTTTTTTCCTTAAAAAAAAAACCCCCCAAAAAAAAATGTACACTTTGATCTTTAAAAATTTCTACCCTTTAAAAAAAAACCCAAATTTTTAAAGAGGAGGGGAAAAAAAAGATAGGAACGAAAGAAACTTCCGCCTTTAGAGCAAAGAGTCTGGAACCTCAAATTTATTTGTGGGGAAAAGGGGAGAGAGAGAAGAGAGGGGGGAGAGAAAAGGGGAAAAAAAAAAAGGGGAGAAAAGGGGGAAAAAAAAAGGAAAAAAGGGAGGGAAGGAAGGGGAAAAGGGGAAAACGGGGGGAAAAAAAAAAAAGAGGGAAAAAAGGGAGGAAAGGGGGGAAAAAGGGGGGAAAAAAAGGGGGAAGGGGGAGGGGAAAGGGGGGAAAAAAAAAAGGGGGAAAAAAAGGGGGAAAAAAGAAAATTTTAAATTTTTAAAACCATTTTTTAAAGAAGGCCCCCCAAAAAGGAGTTTTTTAAAAAAAAAAAAAAAACAAAAAAAATAAAAATTTTTTGAATTTTTTTTAAAAGTTTTCCTTTAAAAATTTTTTAAACCCTTTTTTGAGTTTTGGGGTTTTAGGTTTTTTTTTAAAATGTATGTTTAATGGGGTTTTATTTTGGGGGGGGGGGGGGGGAGGGGGGGGGGGGGGGGGGGGGGGGGGGGGGAAAGGGAAAGGGGGGGGGGGGTGGGGTGGTGGGTGGGGTTTTTGGGTTTTAAAGGGTTTTAAAAAAAAAAATTGGTTTTGTTTTTTGGGTTGTTTTTCAAAGGAAAATTTTTGGGTTTTGAAAGGAAAGGGGTTTTTGTTTTTTTTTTTTTCCCTTTTGGTTTTGTGTTGTGTGTGTTGTTGTGTGTGTTGGGGGGGGGGGGAAAAGGGGAAAGAAAGGGAAATTTTTTTATTATTATTATTTAAAATTTTTTTTTGGGTTGGGGAAAAAAAAAGCCTTTTTTTAAATCCCCGTGGGTTTTTTTTAAAATTTTCTTTTCCCCCAAAATTTCCCACAAAAATTTAAAAATTTAATTTACAAATTTGGTTTCGCCCAAAAGGCCCCCTTTGGTTTTAAAAAATTAAAGGGGGTTTTGGGGGAAATCGCATGATTTAACTTTGGGAAAAAAGCCGGGCTACCCGGGGCTCAAATTAGCGTTTTTTAAAAAACCCCCGGGGAAAAGAAAAAAAAAAAAAAAAAAAAAAAAAAAAAATTAAAAAAAAAAAAAAAGGGAAGGGGAAAAGAAAGGGGGCCCGGGGGAAAAAAAAGGGGACAACGACAGCAACAACGAAAAAACCCCGGGCAAGAAAAAGACAAGGAAAAAGGGGAAAAAAAAAACGGGGAAAAACAGGGGAAAAAAAAAACAGGAAACCCGGAAAAATTTTTTTAAAAAAAACCCCCAAAAAAACCCAGGGGGGAAGAGGAAATCAGTCAAGGGAAAAAAAAGGGGAAAAAAAAAGAAATTTATCCCCAACAAGAAACCCCAAAAAAATTTCCCCAAAAAAAATTTTTTTCCCCAAAAGACGTACCCCAACGAAAACACCACCCCCCCCGGGCCCCCCCCCAAAAAACCCCCCGCCCAAATCAATGCCCCAAAATCCACCCCCCAAAATTTTTAAAAAAAATAAAAAGAACCCCAAACTACCCAAAAAACAAAAAAAACCCCCCCAAAAAACACAACCAAAACCCCAAAACCCCCCACCACAAAACCCGGTCCACACCACAAACAAAACCCAAAAACAAAAAACAAAAAAAACCCCAAAAAACAACAAAAACACACAACACACCCCAAACCTTTTTAAAAACCCCCCCCAAAAAAAACCCTTTCCCCCCATAACCCAAAAAAAAAAAACACACACACACACACACACAAAAACCCCCACACACAAAAACCCCACAAAACCCCCCACACACACACACACACACACAAAAAAATACACACACCCACCCACAAACCCCCCCCCCCCACACACAACACACCACAACAAACCCTTTTTGGAAAACCCCCCCCCATTTTTTTTTCTAAAACCCCAAAACCAAAAAAATTTTCAAAAATTTTTTATAACCCTATTTTCTCTTTTCTTTTCTTACCCCCCGGCATCAAATTTTTACGGGCCCCCTTCCCCAAAAAAAAGAGCCAGGGGAAAATAATAAGAAAGCGGAGTGCTTTTAAAAGGGGGGGTGGGGGGGGGGGAAAAAGGGGGGGGGTGGGGGGGGGGAAAAGGGGGGGGGGGTGGGGGATGGGATGGAGACCCCTTTGGGGAAATTTGTAAAAAAACGGGACAAACACGCTTTTATGCACAAAAAAGGCTTTTTACACCACCATGTTTAAAATTAAAAACCTGCGCAAGCAGATGCTTGTTGGAATGGTAGTTTTGACATGATAATGAAAATAATGAGCATTTTGTCGGGGGGGGGGGGGGGGGGGTGATGTGGGGGGGGGAAAAGGCTTATAGGTATTGCATGTTCACAATGGGCAGACACAGATGGACAGGACAGAGAGAGACAGAGAGACATTTATACACACATGTGCACACAACACACACACAACACACACACACACACACACAAACACACACACACACACACACACACACACACACACACACACACCACCCCACACACACAACAAGACAGACACATACACATACATGTATGCATGAAACCCACACACACATTCCCACACGCCCTACACACACCCTCACACACAAACACATACACACACCTCTTACCCACAACTACACACACACACTAACACACATACACACAACTATACCACACAACACAATACCACACCCCCCCCCCCCTTAAACACACCCTTACCCACACATTTCACAAAACCCTTAACAAAATAACACACCCTCCCCCCCCTCTCCCCCCCCCCAACACATAAACACTCAAAAACCCCCTTCCTTCCTTGTTACTCATCCCCTTATAATCTTTCTCCCCACCATTTCCAAAAATTCAAAACTTCCATTTTCTCTCTGAAAGCTTTCAGCATTGGCGCAGAGGCACATCAAATGGGAAAGGAAGCAGCTGAAAAACAAACGCATATTAGGGATTAATTGGAGTGCCAGGGCATTTTCGGAAACATCTGAGCGTTTATAAAAGCCATGTCGGTTTTGATGAAGGACGGGAAGGGTGAAAAATTGTTATTGATTGGAACTTGCAATAGATCCTTTTTCAAGAAGGTTTTGACAATTGTGGATAATGATGGAGGATGTTCTATTTTTCCTTTTTCTTTTTGTGTGTTAAGTCCTGATAAAAGCGTTCCCCATTTTAAAAAAATTTTTTTGACTTTGTGTGATAAACTCATAATGATGAGAATGAGTTTGATTTTTGTTTTGTGAATATCGCGTCTTTCCAGCGTGCATTGATATCAGATAGGTTAAGAATAGGGATAGCATAGGATAAAAAAAAAAGGGTGATAAGAAGAGGATTAGATGAGTGGGTAAGTTTTGAGTTCATTTTTAAACATGGAATATTTTCCTGAAGGAGTTGATTGTTTAGGTGTAGTAAATTTTTATGGCTGTGACATGTACATGCAAGCGAGCTAACTAGAAATACTTTGCAGAGTGAGTGAGGGGGAGTGAGAGGAGAGGAGGAGGAGAGAGGAGAGAGAGAAGGGGAGAGAGAGAGAGAGAGAGAGATAGAGAGAGAAGAGAGAGAGAGACAGAGACAGAGACAGAGACAGAGAGACAGAGAGACAGAGAGAGAGACAGAGAGAGAGAGGGACACACACACACTTACACACAACACTCACACACACAATACCCTACAACACAACAAAGCACATTACTCCTTCCCCCCACACACTCACAACACAAACGCAACACAAATAACATAAAATAAACACAACACAATGCAACGCAACGCAACGCAACGCAAAACAACACAACACAACACACAACACACCTTCCACACAAAACAAATGCACACACACACAACACACACCACCACCACCACCACCACCACCACCACCACCACCACCACCACCACAAGCACAAGAGCAGCAGCAGTAGCAACAACATCAAGAGCATCCTACTCCCCCCCGAGCTGTTTCATAAAAGCAAGGAGAGCAGAACGAAACAGCCTGATGCAGGCAGATATACTGCCCTCCCAACACCGACAGTTTATCCACTCGACCGGGAAAACGGAACCGGAAGTCACACTATCGGCCAGGAAAATCGCCATAAGTTATGTCTCCCCATCTTGGTATTTTTATTTGATCTTTTGTTGGGGTGTTTTTTTTTTGATTTTGGTTGTTAGTTTTGTTTTGTTTTGTTTTTTTTTTCAGTTTGTTCTTTCTGTCTCTGTTTTTGACCTTATCATTTTTCTCTCTCTCTTTCTGTCTGTGTCTCTCTCTCTTTCTGCCTATCTGTCTGTCTGTCTGTGTCTGTCTGTCTGTCTGTCTGTCTGTCTGTCTGTCTGTCTGTCTGTCTGTCTGTCTCTCTCTCTCTCTCTCTCTCCCCCCCCCCCCTTCTCTCTCTCCCTCTCTCTGTCTCTGTCTCTGTCTGTCTGTCTGTCTGTCTGTCTGTCGTCTGTCTGTCTGTCTGTCTGTCTGTCTGTCTGTCTCTCTCTCCTCTCTCTCTCTCTCTCTCTCTCTCTCTCTCTCTCTCTCTCTCTCTCTCTCTCTCCCTCTGTATTATTTCCTCTGTTTACTGTTAAGCCTGAGGAAGTATTGAGTGTTTTGTGCGTGCGTGCGTCCGTGTGTGCGTGCGCGTGCGCGCGTGTGTGTTGTGTATGTGTGTGTATGTGCGTGTGCAGTAAACACGCCAAGATAGTGTTGAAAGAAAGGAGGGATTGGTTTCTTTACAGTGCAATTCCCATCAGCTCAACAGCCGAAAACAAGTCGTCTGCGCTTCCATCTTGTGAGGATTTAGCTACCAGTAAGATGTCAACGATTGACATTTATTGCGCACTAACATATACACATACACACGCGCATGCACACACACATTCATTCAAACACACAGACACAGACACACACACACACACTACGCGTGCACAAACTTTCAGACACGCACACACACACCTGCACCTACACACACACACACACACACACACACACACAAACACACACACACACACACACACAACACACACACACCACACCTAACCCTTACACACACACACACACACACCACACACACACACACACCACACACAACACACACATACACACACCGCACACAGACCTCACACACATTTACACATCATACACAAGGGAAAACTGTGGGTTTTACTCACTGTAGACCAGAAATTGTTGATATTGCTAAAGTTATTTCTCGGTCTGCTATTAATGTTCTGTTCTGGGTTTTCTTTTGAATTTATTTGTTTTATTTGTTGGGTTTGTTTTAGCTACTTTTAATGCTTGTTTAAGTCTAATATCACCTAGAGTGAACAGACTTTAAATGAAAAACAACCAAAACAATGCACACATTTACACACACACACACACACACACACACACACACACACACACACACACACATACACACACACACACACACACACACACACACCACACACACACACACACACACTTGGGTTGAGATATAGCAGACTTTGAAGAGCGCCCTGTCACGTAAGTTCTCGAAATAATCATGGCATTGTTGTTGCTGCTCCTGCTCCTGTCTATTAATCTGTCTGTCTGTCTGTCTGTCTGTCTGTCTGTCTGTCTGTCTGTCTGTCTATTCCCCCCTCGCCCCCCCCTCGCCCCCCCCCCCTCTCTCTCTCTTTTATCTATTATCCTCGAATAAAAGAATTTTGCCTTGCCTTGCCTTGCCTTGCCTTGCCTTCCCCTTTCTCTCTCTCTCTCTCTCTCTCTCTCTCTTCTCTCTCTCTCTCTCTCTCTCTCTCTCTCTCTCTCTCTCTCTCTCTCTCTCTCTCTCTCTCTCTCTCTCTTTTCTCTTGTGTCTAATTTTATTGACAGATGATGGTTGGATAATGTACCCAGGAGCTAACTTATGTTTTATTTACTACTTTTGTTTTTGTTTTAATTACTACTTACTTATTATCGATTTTCTGCTGTCACTTTGTTTTTGTTTTCCATTATAATGATCACTTGATTGTTTATCATTAATTCTAGTTCACTGTATTACGCCTTTGTTATTCTATTATATCTTCTGTCCTTACATCTTGTCTTCTGTCTATTACTTTCTCATTGTTTTGGCCTTGTTGTTTGGTTTATTATCGTTGTTAGTTGGAGGTGTTTCTTAAATTGATGTAATCCCTGATTAGGGCAGGGACTGGATGTAAAAAAGCACATGGGTGCTTATTCATTATCCCCGAAATAAAAGAATTTGATTGATTTGATTTGATTTGATTTGATTTGTTTTGATTTGATTTGATTCGATTTGATCTCTCTCTCTCTCTCTCTCTCTCTCTCTCTCTCTCTCCTCTCTCTCTCTCTCTCTCTCTCTCTCTCTCTCTCTCTCTCTCTCTCTCTCTCTCTCTCTCTCTCTCCTCTTCTCCATCTTTCTACCCGCTCTCCACCATTCTCTCCCTATCTTTTTTCCTCTAGGCCTAGGCGTATCCGCAAAGCCACATCTCACTGCCAGCATTGCACTGAAGTAGGATGCTGAAGAAGCTGGGGTCTCAGTGGCCCCAAGGATGGAGGAGGAGGCTTTCCATCTCTCTGCCTCACCCCATCAAAGCGGCCAGGCTTGTTTCCTTGGGCAAAGCAGTCAGTCGTCAGTCAGTCAGTGCACTCTTGCGGGCATCACAAGCTTGCTGGTCGTTTCACTGATTCCCCTATTACTAAACTGGACACAATCGACGGAAAGTTTTCCCACAGAGGACAACGATAAAACGCTCCAGTTTCTCCAACACACAGAGATTCTCGGCTGTAAACTGAGAAGAAGTGGTGGTTGTTTTAGTATGGTGTGCATGTTTTGTCAAAAGAACTCGCCGGCATGCCACCTCCCCCCCTCTCCCACCAAAAACAAAAGAGCTAAAACGAAAACAATCCAAAAATTTGTATTTTGACGTTTAGCATATGCTTTTTTTTTTGTTAAAATGACAACCCCCCGAAAAAAAAGAAAAGAAAAAAAAGCTCAAAATGTTTTGGAACTGAAACTGAACATACCCAAAACAAAACGTAAACAAAACCAAAGCAAAACAGAATTAAAACTAAACATATAATAACAATAATAATAATAATAATAATAATAATAATAATAATAATAATAATAATAATAATAATAATAATAATAATAATAATAATAATACATGGAATTTGTATAGCGCTATATCTTGCAAAAACAAATCAAAGCGCTTGCATTCAACCTACACGACGCACAATCAGCAACTATTTACAGTTTTAACAAATTCGAATGTACACACACACACACACACACACACACACACACACACACACACACACACACACACACACACACACACACACACACACACGCACGCACGCGCACGCACACATACCTACAAACGTTATGCACTTTGGCAGGTGGATGTTGAAGGCAGGGACAGGTAAGAGATGGAAGCGGAAGGAGAAAAACTTAGGTTTGAAATAAGTGTGTCTTGAGGTTGGATTTAAAAGTGTCATAAGTAGGCTTTTGTCGGAGGGAGAGAGGAAGGTCGTTCCACATCGATGGACCGGAAACAGAGAAAGAGCGGCGCCAACGGTAAATAGGTTGAATCTGGGTGTTCTTAGGGACAAAGTATCTGCCGACGAGCGGAGGGGAGCGAGAAGGTGTGTACAAGTGAAGACATTCACAGAGGTAGGAGGGTGCAGTATTGTGGAGACATTTGTAACAGAGGGTATTGATCTTGTAGTTTACTCTCTGTGGTAAGGGCAGCCAATGAAGAGATTGCAAGAGAGGGGTGATGTGCTCAGATTTTTTCTTTCTGAGGACCAGACGAGCTGCGGAGTTTTGTATGCGTTGAAGGGAGTGGATGGATGATGC
>CM060321.1:1296595-1329095 GCA_030674155.1 Stramonita haemastoma | reverse complement strand
ACCAGTTCCCTCCATTCCTCTCTCTGTTCTGTCTTTCTCAGGTTTTGTTGAGTTCAGGCCTGTCCATTCGCTGATGTTGTCCTCCCATCTCTTCCTTGGTCTGCTCTTTTTCTCTCTCCTGGACAGTGCCTTGCAGTATTGTTTTTGCAAGTCCTTTGGACCTTGTTACATGCCGTAGCATTTAAGTTTACGCACGCATAATTATATAAAAAAAAGCAAAATCGGTATTGTTTACTAGTTTCAGTCACGAATATCTCTAAACAAACAAAAACATTTTATCCACCACACACACACACACAAAAAAGAAAAAAAAACCCTTCATCTCCATTCATAGGACGGTCAGCCTATACACTAAAACCAGAGCGGATCTATATCACCACTGTCAAAGTAATCATGCACGTGCATCCCCTGGCAGAGAGACACAATATTCTCTCCGCAAGCTATAATTGGCGTAAGCAATCTGCCTACCCATTAATTAGCCTACTGGGTGAGGACCTGGGACCAGCGGGCTGGGGAGGGAGGGGGGGGGGGAGGGGAGAGGATGTGAGAAGGGAGGAGGATGGGATTGGGGAAGGTGGGGGGGGGGGGAGGGGGGGCTGGGGGGGGGGGGGGTAGTGCCGGTTAGGACTGGGAATGTATGTGATGGAAGATGACTGTTGGAAAGAATGCGTTTTATCACGACATTGTGGTGATGAGAGTATTGGAAGCTGCAATGGATATCGAGGTTAGCATTGATCGGATGCTGTGTCTGTCTTTCTGTCTCTGTCTGTTTATCTGTCCTGTCTATTTGTCTGTCTGTGTTTGTTTGTATATGTCTCTCTGCTCTAAAAGAGATATGACTAAAATCTGTATTAACAAGCCTCTCTCTCTCTCTCTCTCTCTCTCTCTCTCTCTCTCTCTCTCTCCTCTCTCTCCTCTCTCTCTCTCTCTCTCTCTCTCTCTCTCTCTCTCTCTCTCTCTCTTCTGGTCTGCTCTTGTGATTTCATCCCAAATCCTGGCATTGCTACTACTAAATAAATGTTGATTTTGTCAAAATGTTGGCATTACTATTATTAAACGTGCACGAGAAAGTCCTTTTATTGTAAATTGTCTTGTAAACACACACACACAACACACACACACACCACACACACACACACACACACACACACACACACACAACACACACACGAAACAAGAAGAAGGAAAATATAGCCAATACTGAATGTTGTGATTTTCAGCAGTGGCGCATGCGCATTTGTTTCGCGTCTAACCAGTTAGATTGGCCCTGAACAGATTTGAAATGGGCGATCTGTCCGTTACACACACACACACATACACAACACCACACACACACACCACACACAACACACACACACCACACACACACACACACACACACACACACACACACACACACAAAACACACAAACAGAGAGAGAACGAGCGAGCGAGAGGGCGAGGCGAGAGAGAGAGAGAGAGAGAGAGAGAGAGAGAGAGAGAGAGAGAGAGAGAGAGAGAGAGAGAGAGAGAGAGAGAGAGAGAGAGAGAGAGAGAGAGTTTACTTCATCTGCTTCTTGATTATTGTACACCACATTCATTCATTCATTCATTCATTCATTCATTCATTCATTCATTCATTCATTCATTCATCATTCAGTCATCAGTCATCATCATCAGTCATCAGTTCACATCATCTATTCGTTTATTTATTCATTCGTTCTTCATTCATTCATTTTGTTTCCTTCCTTTTGCTTTTTTTCCATCTTTAGTTGTTCTTTTTTTCTTAATTCTTAATTCGTTTGATTATTTTTCATTCCTGTCCTCATTCGTTCTTTCCATTCATTCCTTCCTTCTGTCTGTACTTCATTCTTTCTTTCTATCTCCCCTATTTTTCTGTTGTTCTCTTCTCATATCTTCTCTTTCTGTCTTTTTTTGTGCGACATCCCATTTAGCTGTCTGTCTCAAAACCTCACATAATTCTAAATCGAATTTTCTTTCGATTTACTTTTTATGATTCGGATGCGGATAATACGAAAATAAAAAAAAATGTCACCGAGTTCAAGAATATTCTTTCTTTCCATTCTTTTTTTCTTCTTTATTTCTTCTTCCTTCCTTCCTTCCATGAATGCATTGCAGCGCTGTCTCTTGCACACTTTTGTCAGGATTTTGATTTTCTATTTCGTTGTTTATTTGTCCGCTTTTGATGAAATGTCAATTTCTGTGGCACATAGCCTAATATTAACTTTTCTTTGCAAAAAGCCAATTTCGACATCCTTTGACCACGAAAGGCATTCATTCGAGCACACAGATACATGCACTTCACACTCGCACACGCACACACGCGAACATTTTTTTAAAATTATGAGCGAGAAGAAATATCTAAAATAATGTATATAATACTGTGTTCTCAGAAAGAGAGGAAGAAATTAAGGAAAGAGGGAAGAAGACGGATGGAGAGAGAGAGAGAGAGAGAGAGAGAGAGAGAGAGAGAGAGAGAGAGAGAGAGAGAGAGAGAGAGAGGGACAAGAGAGAGAGAGACAGAGACAGAGACAGAGAGAAGACAGAAAGACAGGGACATAGACAGACAGAGAGAAAGACAGAATGACAGAGACGAGAGAGAGAGAGAGAGAGAGAGAGAGAGAAGGAGAGAGAGAGAGAGAGAGAGAGAGAGAGAGAGAGAGAGAGAGAGACAGACAGAGACAGACAGAAGACAGACAGACAGACAGACAGACAGACAGACAGACAGACAGACAGAGAGAAGTACAGAAGACAGAACAGAGAGAGAGAGAGAAGAGAAGAAGAGAGAGAGACTTAGAAGAGACAGAGACAGAGACAGAGACAGAAGACAGACATACAAAGACAGAGAAGAGAGAGACAGAGAGAGAGAGAGAGACAGAGACAGAGACAGAGAGACAGATAGAGATAGACAGGTATATTCGAAAAAGTTTTAGGCGAAACAAAAGATATAAGAAAGAGATGAAGGTGACTAATTAGAATGCATTTCACCCCCCCCTCCCCCACCTACTCCCCCCCCCCCCGCCCCCATTAAAAAAAAAGAAGATAATAACCTGAAACTAATATTCCGTGTTCTATGATATGCTTCATATTATCTTTTCTTTCAAGTTGTTTTCCATTCATTTTGTTTAACAATTTATTTTCCTTTTTCAGTTTTTTTATATATATTACCAAATCAGTGAAATAATATAAAAAAAAAAAGACCAACCCATTTTTCTTTTGGCATGCAAATCTAGCAGGCCCCACACAAGAGCACACACACTCACACGGAATGGATATTTATTTGATTTGTCCTCTTTATTCCTTTTGATACGACGCTTTTGTGTGTGCCTCTTTTTTCAAAAAACAAAATTATTTATTTGGTGTACTTTCTGAGCCCCTCTTTTATTCACTTGATGCGTGTTGCTTGCCCTTTTTGATGTCATATCTTTCTTTCCTTACCCCCGTCCTTCCTTCCTTCCTTCCTTCCTTCCTTCCTTCCTTCCTTCCTTCCTTCCTTCCTTCCTTCCTTCCTTCCTTTTTTCTTCCTTTCTTCCTTTTTTTCTTCCTTCCTTCCTTTCTTCCTCTTCCTTCCTTCCTTCCTTCCTTCTCTCTGTCTCTGTCTCCTGTCTGTCTGTCTCTCTCTCTCTGTTTGTCTCTCATTCTCTCCCTCTGTCTCTCTCTCTGTGCCTCTCTCTGTGTGTCTCCAGCTCTCTCTGTTTCCTCCTTTGTCTGTCTGTCTGTCTGTCTGTCTGTCTGTCTGTCTGTCTGTCTGTCTGTCTGTCTGTCTGTCTGTCTGTCTGTCTGTCTGTCTGTCTGTCTGTCTCTCTCTCTCTCTCTCTCTCTCTCTCTCTCTCTCTCTCTCTCTCTCTCTCTCTCTCTCTCTCTCTCTCTCTCTCTCTCCTCTCTCCTTGTCTTAAATCATAGATTGAACTTTTGTTGTTGATGGTGGTGGTTTTTGTGGGAAAGGGGGTTGCTATTATTATTATTTTTTTGGGTATTGTTATGGGTTTTGTTTGTTTTGTTTGTGTATTTTTGTTTTGTGTTGTTTTTTGTTTTTTCTTGCTTTGTTGTTTGTTTTGTTGTTTTTTTGATTTGATAGTCCCTAATCAGGGAAGGCCTGATGAAAATGTATGTGAATGCTTATCTGTAACCCTTGAAAAATAAAGGAGAGATTATTCATTCTATTTCCTTCTGTCAATCTCTCTCTCTCGGGTTATTTCCAACCTTCTTTTTCACTTTTTGCAGGTTTTGTCTCTTTCGACTTTTGTGTATTTTACTTTTTCAGTCTGTCTTTCTTCTTTAGTTATGTTAATCAGGATTGCAGCGAAGCACGTACACGATAATAAATCAAGAAAAATACCCTAGAAAGTATTGATTTGAATTGAAAAATAAAGAAGAAAAAAGCTAAAGCATCAGATTTGTCCCCTTCCCATTCTCTTCTCTGTGTCGTCTCTGTCTCTCGTTCTCGTCTCTCTCTCGCTCTGTCTTTTCTTGTCCTTCTGTCTTCTTTCTTTCTCTCTCTCTCTCTCTCTCTCTGTCTCTCTCTCTGTGTCTCTCTCTCTCTTCTCTCTCTCTTCTGTCTCTCTTCTCTGTCTCTCTCTGTCTCTGCTCCTCTGTTCTTCTGCTCTGTCCTTCTTTTCTTCTTGCTCTTCCTTCTTTGTCTTTTTCTGTCTTCTCTGTCTGTCTCTTTGTCTCTCTCTCTGTCTCTGTCTCGTCTCTTTCTTCTCTCTCTCTCTCTCGTCTCTCTTCTCTCTCTCTCTCTCCTCCCTCTCTCTCTCTCTCTCTCTCTCTCTCTCCTCCCCTCTCCTCTCTCCTCTCTCTCTCTCCCTCTCTTAATCTTCTCTATTTCTTTCTCTTCCATCTTACTTGTGCAACAGCAAAGTTATTATGACATTAAAGTCAGCAGCAGGTATCCATAGAAGTAATTTATGAGGAAAAATACAAAAAAACATGTTAAAACCAAACATAAAAGAGAACATTAAGGTATAAGAATAAAACAAACAAAAAACCCCCACCAACAGAAAAGGTTCAACAAAACAGGAAGAAATTTCAGATTAATCTTCAAGGACTTACTCTTCCCCAGTGAAATAACGACAGCAGCAGCAACAGCAGCAGCAGCAGCAACAACAACAACACACCCACCTTCCTCCAAAAGAAAAAACAGCACAGGCAAACAAACAAATAGTAACACAACAACACAAATATACACACATCACACACACACACACAACTCACACAACACACACAAATAACACACACACACACAACACACACACACACACACACACACACACACACAGCGACAACACACATACACTACACACACACCACACCACACATAACACACATACACACAGCACACACACACAGTCACACACAACACACACCACACACACACAACACACAGACACACACACACACACACACACACACACACACACCACCACACACACACAACACACACCACACACACACACACACACCACACACACACACACACAATCTTTGAGAACTTAAACAGCACACGCAACTATGCCACCGAACCTGATTCGTTCAATAGCCACTGTCCGGGAACAGATTATTTACAAAACTGCATCACACGAACTGGATGAACAAGCACATGATCTATCATACTGAATAAAAAAAAAAAAAAAACACACACACACACACATCATGAGCATTTTTTGCGAAAAAAGACAGATAGCCATGACTGAGTTCATGCGCTGTCGAACACAATTATTTCAGGAGATGAACTGTGGAACTGTTTCTACTGGCAGATAAAAAACAACAACAACAACAACAACAACAACAACAACAACGCAGCAGCACACACACGCACACAAGACACACGCACACATAACACACCACACACACACAACACACAACAACATACACACAACACACAACACGGACAGACACAACAACACACATCACACACCACACACACACACACACACACCACCCTTCCCCCTCCTACACTACAAAAGCAAACAAGCTATACGAACAACAAAATCGAAAAATAATATATATAAAAATATGACAAGAAAACTGTGACTAACTACAATAACCCAACACTGTTACAAATAACAAAAACAACAAACAACTAACAAACACAGGAATAAAACAACAGCAACAACAAAATAGAAATAATAAAACCAGTTTGCCGAGACCAGACGGTTTAACCAGTTATTGGGGCAAGCAAAGTGCCATGCAATACATCCAAATGATGTTATGCTTTGTAATATATTGTTGAGATTGTTATTATGCTTTGTAATATTATAATCATTGTTATATTGTTGTTACGCTTGTGTAATATTATATTGTGAGGTTGTTGTTATGGTTTGTATATTTATATTTTTGAGATTGTTGTCATGGTTTGTAATATAGTAATATTTTATCTGTTAATTGTTGAGATTGTTTTTATGCTGCGTAATACATTATTGATATTGTTGTTTGCTGTGTAATATCTATTTGAGATTTTGTAATGGTTTGTATATTATACTGTTTAGATTGTTGTTATGGTTTGTAATATATTTTTGAAATTTTTTGTTATTTTTGTATACATACATTATTTTGAATTGTTCGTTTGGTTTGTAATATATTGTTGATATTGTTGTAATGCTTTGTAATAATATTTTGTTGAAATTGGTGTTATGCTTTGTATATTATATTGTTGTGATTGTTGTTAAACTTCGTACTATCATATAATTGAGATTGTTGTTATGCTTCGTAATAGTATATTGTTGAGATTGTTGTCGAGATTTGTGGCATATTGTTGACATTGTTGATAAGCTATGTAATATATTGTTGACATTGTTGTTAAGCTGCGAAATATATTGTTGAGAGTGTTGTTATGCTTTGTAATACATTGTTGGGATTGTTGGTATGGTGTGCAAAACAATGTTAATCACCTGACAAGTGTAGGCCCAGCGCATCCCATTTCAGCATAGGAGAGAAACCGTTATCTTTTAAGTCTTGTGGTAAAAATAAAAAAGGTAGGAGAATGGACCAAGAAGGCGGAAAATAGGCGTGAATGGGGAGAAGGAAGAAAAAAGGAACAAGGCTGAAACAAAGAGAGTGATAGAAAAGAGGGAACTCCTAGCACAGACTTCCAGACGGTGGGGATGCTATTTATAGTGACAGATCCCCCCCCATCTCAACGGAAAGAGGGGAGGTGGGGGGGCATCTAGTCTCATAGTTATTCCCTGATTAAACCAATGAGATTGAATGTTGACATTGATAACCTCAGTATGTTAATTAAGCCAATAACGCACAACCAACAGAACAACAAAAACAATTCCGCGTGACTCCAAAGACTCCAAAATCAAGAGAGAGAGAGAGAGGAGAGGAGGAGAGAGAGAGAGGAGAGAGGAGAAGGAGAGATGAGAGAGAGAGAGAGAGAGAGAGAGAGAGAGAGAGAGGAGGAGAGAGAGAGAGAGAGGGGGAGAGAGAGAGAGAAGAGATCAAATAAGAATCAGAGAATGCAACAATTAGTTGTCAGATGGATGAGATGAGTAAAGCAAAGAATTGGCTAAGCAGAGCCAGATGTATGCAAGCAAAAAAACAACAACAACAACAAACAGAAGAGACAATAAAACAAATCAAAATTTCAATTACATGGTAACATAAACCACAACCAAATACCAAAAAAAAAAAAACAACAAAAAACAAACAAAAAACAAAAACACCGGAACAAAACCCCAAACCAAAACTAAACTCCCCCAAAAAAAATAAACAACAAAAAACCAACAAAACAAACCCGAACAAACCATTAAACAAAAACATACTAAAAAATAATTGCAAACAGCAAGCCAGCAGAAGTAAACAGAAAAAATACTAAAAACTATTAGCCACAAGAGGAGAGAGAGGAGAGGAGAGAGAGAGAGAGAGGAGAGAGAGAGAGAGAGAGAGAGAGAGAGAAGAGAGAGAGAAGAGGAAAGAGGAGAGAGAGAGAGAGAAAACACGAACCCAAGAGCCTACAAGCTATCTTTCTTCTTTTGCCTTGGATTTTTTTTTACGCGCATCGATTTGGCTACATAGCTACACACGTCATCCGCGTAAGAATGTAGTTCCTCAGACGATTGGCCTGCTCGGTTGGTTGGCGACAGACTAAGTGAATCGTGTGCCCTTTACTCTTGCCCCCTTCCCCCTCCCTTCCCCCTCCTTCCCTCCTGCCTTAAGTTTTTTTGTGTGTGTGTGTAGTGTTCTCCCCCCCCCTCCCCCCGCCCTGTCGCCCCTCATCCCGTTTCTCTTTCATCTCTCTCACATCGTTTGTCATCCCCCCCCCCCCCCACTCCCTTCCTCTTATTTTGTGTTCTCCTAGATGTCTTTATAGTTTAAGGGTTGAAGGATTGTTTTGTTCTTCATCATCTCATCCGGTTTTTTTACATCATCTTTTTTGTTCCACAATAACGTTATGACTTTTAATCTCCTAAAACGTTATCATCGATGTATGTGTGTGACGCATACACAAGCATGTGCGTGCACGTGGTGTGTGTGCCTCTGCGCGCACACAGACACACACACACACAGACACAGACACAGACAGACACACACACATGCAGAGGGTTTAAAAGGGAGAAAGAGGAGAAAAGAAGGAAACAAAAGGTTCAGCTATAGAGAAAAAAAAGGAAAAATAAAACAGCTAAGAAGAGAGGAGAGAGAGAGAGAGAGAGAGAGAGAGAGAGAGAGAGAGAGAGAGAGAGAGAGAGAGAGAGAGAGAGAGAGCGAGAGCGAGAGAGAGAGAGAGAGAGAGGAGAGAGAGAGAGAGAGAGAAGAGAGAGAGAGAAACACACACACACACACACACACACACACACACACACACACACACACACACACCACCACCACAATACAACACAACAACATACACACCACACCACCACAACACACAACACACCACATACAAAAAAACAACACAACACAACACAACACAACACAACACACACAAAAATATCAAACTCCTTTCACCCTGTCTAAAACATTTTCGCATTCCAATTAAGCAACCACTCTACACGCAACACACCTGAGAAACTTCCCACACAGAGCAAAACCAGCTGTGCAGCACTCACGATACCATACAATACACGTGGGCGGTCTACATCTATCAGACATTTTTTTTTTTTT
The DNA here is from genome assembly GCA_030674155.1 of Stramonita haemastoma. Taxonomy (NCBI): domain Eukaryota; kingdom Metazoa; phylum Mollusca; class Gastropoda; order Neogastropoda; family Muricidae; genus Stramonita; species Stramonita haemastoma. The sequence goes on along the minus strand of CM060321.1, from coordinate 1,319,990 downwards.
TTGGGGGGAGGGAGGGCCCAAGTGGAAGAAGAAACCTTAGGAAGGTACCCATGTACTCAATGAACACCACTACTCAACACACTTCCTCCATATGTAGAAGCAGAACTCGAGGGGGGGACGGATAGCCTAGTGGTCAGAACATTGCGCTGGCAATTTGACGACCCGAGTTTGATTCCGGATTTTTCTCCTGGAGTTAACATTAGTACTGACTCCACTCTCCCCCAAAGTCTTTCGGATGAGACTGTAAACCGAGGTCCCGTGTGCGAACGCACGCAGAACATCTCACGCACACGTTAAATCCTGTTCCGCTTTTCGTAAGAGTAGGCCATCGTGTGCCGGTGGGAACAGATGACATTTACAAAACTGCATACACACGGGGACAGGATGTAAAAAAGCGCAAGAGTGCTTATTCCATTATCCTCGATATAAAAGAATAAAATGAAATAAATGAAAATGAGCACTCTAGGAATCTCAGGTCTGGTTTCTCCTATCCTAAGAAGAGACCGTTGCAAGTGTGCATGATTATGTACTCTATGAGAGTGTGCATAATATATTGTGTACGCTACATAAGTGTGCATATTATGTACTCTATGAAAGTATGCATATTGTGTACTCTATGAAAGTGTGCAAATTATGTACTCTATGAAAGTGTGCAGGTTATGTACTCTATGAAAGTGTGTATATTATGCACCATGAAAGTGTGCATATCATGTACTCTACGAAAGTGTGCATATTGTGTACTCTACGAAAGTGTGCAGGTTATGTACTCTATGAAAGTGTGCATATCATGTACTCAGTGTGCATATTGTGTACTCTATGAAAGTGTGCATATTATGTACTCTACGAAAGTGTGCATAATTATGCACTTTATAAAAGTGTGCATAATTATTATGCACTCTAAGAAATCCCCTGCTCTCTGCATACTTCCATATGTCATTATTAGCGGAACAGGGCCGGCATAATCTAGTGGTTAGAACGTTTGATGAAGCGCTTTAGTTGCGCTTGCGGTCTGACAGCTCGGATTCGAACCAAGGTTTCAGTCAACACACCACTCCCGTTTAAGTGGATTTTTTTCCCGCTCTGGAGTTCACATCAGTGCCGACTCCACTACCCTCCCGAGAGTCTTTCAGATGTAATCCGAGGTCCCCTGTGTGCGGTTTCACGTAGAACACCTTATGTATACCTTAGTACACTGTCCCGCCTTTTGAGGGTGTTTATCTATTTATTTAATTAATTTATTCTTTTATATCGAGGATAATGGAATAAGCACTCATGCGCTTTTTTTTCCATCCAGTCCCCGTGTGTATGCAGTTTTGTAAATATTGTCATCTGTTCCCACCGGCACACAATGGCCTACTCTTATGAAAAGCGGAACAGGATTTAACGTGTGTGCAAGATGTTCTGCGTGCGTTCGCACACGGGGCCTCGGTTTAAAGTCTCATCCGAAAGACTTTTGGGGAGAGTGGAGTCAGCACTGATGTTAACTCCAGGGGAAAAATCCCCTCGAACGGGAGTCGAACTCAGGTCGTCAAAGTGCGAGCGCAATGTTCTGACCACTATGCTATCCCGTCCCCGTTATGAGTGCCGGTGGGACCGGATGAGACAATATACAAACTGTATGCACACTTGGACTGGATGTAAAAAAAAAAAAACCCAAACCCACATGAGTGTTTATTTCGGTTATCATCATAATAAAAAAGAGTTCGAATAAAAATCTAAGAAAAATAACTTGCTCGCTACCCATCTGCCAGATGTCAGATTGAGCTCACATTTTTACACCACAGGGGAGACAGGCTTGGTGGGTTTTTAAATTTTTTTTGTTACACTGAACATCACTGCTCTACAGATTTCCCTGTGGTGTGTAGAGCATGTTATTTTTACGCCTTGGGAGGTGGGTGGTAAGGCTCAGCTCTGTTTCGCAGATGGAAGCCCGTGTTAAAAAGATTTGTCTCGGTTTTTTTGTTATATTAATTTTCTTTTAATGGAAGGAACGTGCGACGAAAACCTACATTAAAATGTTGTTATGATTTAAAATGCTATTTAGTCTCCCAACCTGACATGTCTGCTGGGACGTGAAAATAATCAAAAACAAATTATAACACACCCCCCCAAAAAAAAAAGAAAAAAAAAAAAAAAAAAAAGAAAGAAACATCCCCAACAAAACCACCACCACCACTACCACCACCATCACCAAACAAACAAACAAAAAAAGCGAACAAACATACAACCCAAAAATTAATGCCATGCTCAGATCGTCTTCAGCCATGAACAGCTCTAAAGCGTAACAACCTGTATTTTTTTTGTCTATGAAGGACATGAAAATCTCCTGAAGTCGGAATATGGCTGTCTGTACGGCTAAGGCATATGAAAAGAGTAACACACCCAAGCTTTTCATTTTGTGTATGGGTTAACAGTGTTTTTCAAAAGTGAGGAATGAGACAGAGTAAATAATTATTCTGAGTGACACCCCCCCCCTCTTCTACTCTTCCCCGGGTGTTAAGGTACGGAGTGTGGAACAACGTTATGTACAACAGCAACTTCGAAAACAAAAACAAACAAAAAACCCTCTCTGCACTGATTTCCTTGCCATATGTTTTGAGGCCCTGTTCAGGTGTTCTGTTAGGCTGGCAAGCTCTTGTTCTGATCCTGCTAGTCCGTCAATGTCATATGCGAAGCGGAGGTTTGTGATCGTTCTGCCACCAATGCTGACTGATCCTTTATGGTGTTCGATTGCATCAGCCATGATTCTATCAAGGAAGATGTTGAAAAGAGTGGGGTGAGAAGACAGCCCGCCTTACTCCAACTGTTGTTTGAAACCACTCTCCATGTTGCTGTTGTAGTACACTGCACTGGTGGCCTTGTTGTACAGCTCTGTGATGACTTGGTCAGGTTTGCATTGATGCTGTACAAATTCATGGTTGCCCACAAAGCTGCATGCCACACCATGTCGAATGCTTTCTTAAAATCAATAAAAACGTGGTAGAGGTCTTGTTGGTGTTGAAGGTACCACTCACAGAGTATTCTGAGACTGAATATCTGTTCAGTTGTGCTACGCTATGCTCTGAAACCTGCTTGGCCCCTTTCAAGATGGGCAAATACGGTTGTGTATGCAAAATCTCAGCGCTGACAAACCTCGGAGATCTACCCAAGGAAATAGATTAAAGATCACCCAAATATTCAAGCAAACAACCCCCCACCCCCAAGAAAAAAAACAACAACAAAAAAACAACCACCAAGCCAATCTACCAACCCCCCCTGTCCCCCTCTTCCCAAAATCTCCACACATTACCATCAAGGCAATATAGAAAAAGATCTCCACGACCCACCACATAGGAAAGTAGACGTTAATGAAATCTCCACCTTTTTTTTCTCTTTTATTTTTAAACGGGACCACCCACCCACAACCACCACCACTACCCATAGACACTATACTAAAACTGACTAGAAGAAGCTCCGCTGTTAATGAAATCTCCCCCTTTTTTTCTTGTTTTTATTTTTAAAGGGGACCACCCCACCCACAACCACCACCACTACTCATAGACACTATACTTAAACTGACTAGAAGCTCCATCCCTGTAAGAAAGAAGTGGAAGAAGCGTCAGAGACAGAAGAGAGCAAGCAAGAGAGCACAGTGTCCGGCAAGGCCAGACCAGGCCAGCTAGCAGGCACTCTGGTCTTGAAGCAGGTGTTAATTGGGTTCTGGGTCCCCACCGACCCACTTGAGGGTCTTGCAGGACCCACGCTTAGTGCCACAGTCCACGAGGAAAAGGGTGAATAATTGATACCAGTCCATTACCCTGTGACACGATTGCGTCCCTTTTTTTTCTCTGATGGTCGGCTCGCGAGTGCTCTGCCCTTGAAGGTTGAGGGAGCTAGCTCTTCCGCGAGGAAGGTGTTTATTTTTCACTTCTGGAGGTGGGGCCTCTTTTGGGGGCCAGGGTTAGTTTTGGCCATGGTTTTGGTGGAGGGTCAGGTCGGGGGGATGGACGGGGGTTGGGGGGGGGGATTCATTCATTCAATCCTTGTTTTTTTTCCTTCCCTGGGTTTAAATTAATGTCTGTTCACTACTAGGCAAACTAGACCAGCAAACTTTTAGAACGAAATAAACATTGCTTAATTAAAGGGAGACGGGAGTATGCAGGGTGCTAGAAGAGACTAAAGTAACATTCCCACTGTTGAATGAGATAATTATGTGACTTCAGCAATTGAGGATGTATATTGCTCAGAATCATTATTAAAATCTAGTATATACTTTAGGGTCAGGGAAGGTAAAGCAGCGAGGGAGAGGAGATGGGCGCCGCCCTCAACAGCTGGCCCCTAGAGAAGCTTCTCTGCAGACGCCTCGCTCCCCTACGACCACACAGGTTATGGGACACCTTACTACCTTTTAGGATACTTTGAACGTCCCCATACTTTATCACGTATCAATTACTTTCTACGTATACAGTTCTTGAAGAAAAGGACAATCAAGTTATTCATTCATTAATTTGTTCGTTCTCATGACCAGCCAGTCACTTAGCAATCAGTTATTCTTTCATTCCCTCTTTTTTATATATAATCTCCCCCTAGATACTACCCATCGCCTTCCATCCCTCACTTTTTTCTCTCTCCATCTATCTTCCCCTCCACCTTTTAAAAAATAAAACAAACAAACAAGAAACAAGCAAGCAAAAAGTATAAAAAAACAGACCCCCTCCAAATAAAAAAGGGAAACAAAAAGAAAAGAAAAAGGCTATTTTTTATTCCTCGGGTAGAGCTTCAAGGTTCCAAGTGAAAGACATTATTCCCTAGAAGTTCTCTTTATTTATTTATTTATATTTATTAATTGATCCTTTGATAAGTCATTTCAAAATGATTGAGAAGTTGGTAACGGACTTTTTCCACCCTCCACTATACTCGTTCCTCAAGGTTCACGAGTGGTGAGATATTTGTTTGCATATGCGACCCTCTTTCCCCACCATTAAGGTAGCCGCATTCCGACTTCTAGGATTAAAAAAAAAAAGCTTTCAAAACTTCTCCCAAGTACTTTTACGACAAAAACGGAAGAAAAATAGTTCCATTCAGAAGAGGAACAGCCACAGTTTTTGGTCAAAAGTTATTCAAACAAAACACAAAAATTGGACGACTAAGTACCAAGACCACTCAGCTTGTTTCAACAACCATGCAACTACCTACCAACAAAGGTCACAACCTCCCACCCTTACTTCCATCCCACCCCACCATTAGAACTGCTAACATGGACCCCCCTCCCCCTCTCAACTCCTATCCTTACCCCCAAACCATTGCAACTAAAATCAAAGCCCCCTCCCCTTCCAGTCCCCCTCCCCCCAGCCCCCTCCTTCCTCCCCCCCCCCTCCCCTCTCTCTCTTAACACCCCCCCCCCCACACACAACGTAAAAACGAAACAAACAAATCTGTCCTGTCTGTCTGTCTGAATGTCTGTCTGTCTTCTGTCTCGTCTTGTCTGTCGTCTGTCTGTCTGTCTGTCTGTCTCTGTCTGTCTCTGTCTCTGTCTCTCGTCTCTTCTCTGTCTCTGTCTCTGTCTCTGTCTCGTCTCTGTCTCTTCTCGTCTCTCTCTCTCTCTCTCTCTCTCTCTCTCTCTCTCTCTCTCTCTCTCTCTCTCTTCTCTCTCTCCTCTCTCTCTCTCTCTCTCCTCCACCCCCCACACACACAGACGTAAAATCGAAACAACAAAATCTGTCTGTCTGTCTGTCTCTGTGTCTGTCGGTCTCTTTCTTCGCTCTCACTCTGTGTCGTGAGAGATTGACAAGAGTGGAGGAAAAGCACACGGAAGCAGCAGTAGCAGAAGCAGCAGCAGGAAAGACAAGAAGCAGCAGCAGGAAGAGCACAGAAGAGAGTATTATTAGTGCAGCACTTTGACAAGGCCTTACCATAGACCATCGATCTTCTTCTTCTTCCTCCTTCCTCCTCCTTCCCTCTCTGCCCATCCTGTCCCTGGCACCAAGCAGTCTGGTACCACACTCCAAGACAGCTAGCTCGCTAGGCCTGGGCCTATAGCCTAGCCCGGAAAGATGGTCGGACAGCTTTGCTCACTGTTCAATACAGCTTTAAACACCGCCCCTCTAGTCGCGTTAAAGAGGACTTGCCCCCTCCCCTCCCCCCTCCCCCTCTCTCTCTTCCCCCTCTCACTCTAGGTCATTGCTCTGTGTACCCACCGTTTAGAAACTTTTTTATTTATTTTATTCTTTCTTCCTTCTTTCGTCTTCCTCCTTTCATGTCTGCTTTTTTTCTTCATCCTCCCAATATATGAGAAGTAGCTTTGTTGAGTAAGAAATGGAGCAGATTTTTTTTCTTCTGTAAATCGAATTTTCGAAGGTCGGAGTTTTTGTTGTTGTTTGTTTTTGTTTGTTTTGTTGTTGTTGATAGTTTGTTATTGTCTGTTTTTGTTGTGAATGATAGTTTGTATAGAAAGGAAGACTACTTTATTTTTTTAAAGATAATTTCTGTTGATGAATAATGACAAAAACGTTAAAAAGTAGTTTTGTTTTTTTTTTATTAGTTGTGGGTAAGAAACAATAACGACCACACAAAACAACTGATTTATTGATTTACTTTTTTGTTTTTTATTTTTATTAATTTTTTAAAAAGAAAAATCGATCAAACAATGTAGGAGTACATACAATGTAGGAGTACTGAATATAAAGGGAATAAAAACGATGGTCTATGCCAAAGGCCATCGTGTTTACACGCATTTGCATTGCAAAGGAATCCATTGCTTTGAATCAGATTACAGTGCGAGTTCTTCAGTGCCACATTAATTGCATAACTGATCACGTGTATGTAGTATGAGGTTTTTTCCCACAAAATAAATGTGTACAGTGAGTCAGATGTAGTTGGATTGCCTTTTACTGTGCTAAAACTCCACCCATTTTAACACACACACAACACAGAAACAACACAGACAGCGGACAGACATACATACAGACAGACAGACAGACATACAGACCCACACACATATCCTGTTCGCTTTTCGTAAGAGTAGGCCATTGTGTGCCGGTGGGAACAGATGACAGATTTGCAAAACTGCATACACACGGGGACTGGATCGAAAAAAAGCATATGAATACTTATTCCATTATCCTCGATATAAAAGAATTAAAAAAACAAAAACAAACAAAAAAACACACACACACACACACACATTACACACACACACCACACAACCAGCACCACCACCGCACACAACAGCGAAGACAGAACCCAACACACACACCACACACACACACACACACACCACACACACAACTTTAACCTTAACCCGTGCCTTATTTTATCTTTAAATCAGCTATGAATGGCGATAGCACCGATCAACATAATAACAACAATAAAAAAATTAAGAACATTGATAACAACAAGGATGCTTCTATATAGAAAAAAACAAACCAACCTTGCACCCAACCCAAGTTCAGAATCCTTCCCTTACTTCAAACACGGATGTAACCAAAAAATCGTTCTGAATACGGACAAAATGATAACATCATACACCAGCAATACACAACCAGCTCCAAACATTTTTTTTTGTGTGGATAATATCAGAGAAAAAGCATCAGATATAATGGAATCATTTTTAACGATCTCTCCCTAGCCTGCTTGTGTAATCGATTCGGCCATTCATCTCCCAAGCCGGCTTCGTTAGTTCTACAAAGATCAAAGATGCTGCAGACGTTTTGTCATGGCATGGCATCGTTGAAAAACTCCGATAATGCAGTCCTTTTATCTCCGTAACTAGTGAAGGAGTCTTTTTGGCATGCTATCTAGTTTCCGTAAAAGCTGCGTAACGTATGTATGTTGCAATCTGACCTCAAGGGGCTCGCGCGACGCCGGTACTGTTATATCGTATTTTTCGATCGTTTACCTTCCATGTCTTTTTCTTGTTTTTGTTCTGTTCAGGTTTAAAAAAAAAAATTTCTGGTGTGTGTGTGTGTGTGTGTGTGTGTGTGTTGTGTGTGTGTGTGTGTGTGTTGTGTGTGTGTGTGTGTGTGTGTGTGTGTGTGTGTGTGTGTTTTCTGTTGTTGTTGTGTTTTTTTGGTCTTGGCTGTGTCTTTTTGTCTGTTTTGTTTCTTCCTAGCATGTATTTGTTAGTCTATCTCTTTACTTCTTTTCTGTCTGTGTTTTTTTAATTGTGTCTGCTTACCTGCAAATTTTTGGGTTTCGTAAGTCTTGTGTGCGTCTCTCCCTTCAGTTTTTCTTGGTTTCTTTTTTGAAAATTATTATTATGTCTGTATGACTCGTATGGGTACAAAAAGGACAATACTACACACCACCCGCGCCACCACAGCCACGTACCAAAATACAACAACAACAACAACAACAACAGCAGCAGCAGCAGCAGCAACAACAACAACAATAACAACACGCCCAAGCTATGCGTGTCTTGAACCACAGTCCTATTACTCTGACGCTATTTAATTTTTTTTATAATCTTATGTTTATATTTATTTTATTCTTTTATATCGAGAATAATAGGATAAGCACTCGTGTGCCATTTTTACATCCAATCCCCTTGTGTATGCAGTTTTTGTAAATGTCATCTGTTCCCACCGGCACACGATGGCCTACTCTTACAAAAAAGCAGAACAGGATTTAACGTGTGCGCAAGATGTTCTGTGTGCGTTCACACACACACGGGGCTTCGGTTTATAGTCTCATCCGAAGGATGTCGCTTCCTGACTCTGTGGGTATCTCCTCGCACCACTGGACCAGGTTTTTTTTTTTTTTTTTAGCGCAACCCAGACTTCATCATTATTGCAAAAGCCCCCTTGGGGCAAATCAGATTTCAGGGAGATGGGAGGAGAGAAGAGGAGAGGAAGAAGAGGACAGGAGAGGAGAGGAGAGGAGAGGAGGCTGTCTAATTACATATCGTAGAAACCCCACACTCCCTCTCATTCTCACCCTCCTTATTTTTCACCCCCCTCCTTCCCCCCCTTCTCTCTCTCTCTCTCTCTTCTCTCTCTCTCTTCTCTCTCTCTCTCTCTCTCTCTCTCTCTCTCTCTCTCTCTCTCTCTTCTCTCTCGTACCATCTGCCCCCCACCCCCAATGCCCACCCCTCTCCCAGCCTCCCATTTTCAATCTCCTCCTTCCGTGCAGTGGTCCAATCTTTCTAGGTCATCATTATCATCATCCACACTGCTATGCAGCCAGCTACTACTTTTCAGAGACCCCTGTCTGTCTGTCTGTCTGTCTGTCTGTCTGTCTGTCTGTCTGCTATGCTGCCACTTCTCAGAGACCCCAGTCTGTCTGTCTGTCTGTCTGTCTGTCTGTCTGTCTGTCTGTCTCTTTGCTATGCAGCTAGCCACTTCTCAGAGACCCCAGTCTGTCTGTCTGTCTGTCTGCTGTGCAGCCACTTCTCAGAGACCCTTGTCTGTCTGTCTGTCTGTCTGTCTGTCTGTCTCTGAGCAATGCAGCCACTTCTCAGAGACCCTGTCTGTCTGTCTGTCTGTCTGTCTGTCTGCCTGTCTGACTGTCTCCCTGCTATGCTGCCACTTCTCAGAGACCCTGTCTGTCTGTCTGTCTGCCTGTCTGTCTGCCTGTCTGTCTGTCTCCCTGCTATGCTGCCACTTCTCAGAGACCCCAGTCTGCCTGTCTGTCTGTCTGTCTCTCTGCTATGCAGCCAGCCACTTCTCAGAGACCCTGTCTGTCTGTCTGTCTGTCTGTCTGCCTGTCTGACTGTCTCCCTGCTATGCTGCCACTTCTCAGAGACCCTGTCTGTCTGTCTGTCTGTCTGTCTGCTATGCTGCCACTTCTCAGAGACCCCAGTCTGTCTGTCTGTCTGTCTGTCTGTCTGTCTCTCTGCTATGCAGCCAGCCACTTCTCAGAGACCCCAGTCTGTCTGTCTGTCTGTCTGTTTGTCTGCTATGCAGCCAGCTACTTCTCAGAGACCCCAGTCTGTCTGTCTGTCTGTCTTTCTGCTATGCAGCCAGCTACTTCTCAGAGACCCCAGTCTGTCTGTCTGTCTGTCTGTCTCTCTGCTATGCAGCCAGCTACTTCTCAGAGACCCCAGTCTGTCTGTCTGTCTGTCTGTCTCTCTGCTATGCAGCCAGCCACTTCTCAGAGACCCAGTCTGTCTGTCTGTCTGTCTGTCTGCTGTGCAGCCACTTCTCAGAGACCCTTGTCTGTCTGTCTGTCTGTCTGTCTGTCTGTCTCTGAGCTATGCTGCCACTTCTCAGAGACCCGTCTGTCTGTCTGTCTGTCTGTCTGTCTGTCTGCCTCTCTGCCATGCTGCCTTGCAACCCTGCTGTCTACCCATGTCCTGTTCTGGCACTGCAGGGAGTCTGTAACTTTTTCCACAGCGTCAATTTCCTCCTCAGACATTTCTTTTTTTTGGTGGGGTGGGTTGCATTTTGCGTTGCAGGAATCTGTCGCAGTTCCGTGTGGACCCCTGACCTCTCTGTTCCAGACAGCTTGTAGTTTTGAGAAGATGGGAGAGGACTGCTTGCTTACATTACAATGCACGTGTCTAGACTTCTCGTTTGGGTGTGTGTGTGTTTGAGTGTGTGTTTTGTTATTTCTCTTTACGATTATTTTTGTTCTTTTTGTTCTTTTTTTTTGGGAGGTTCAGTGTGTGTGTGTGTGTGCTTGCGTGTTTTTGGCAGGCTTGTGTAAGAAAGCTGTTGTACAGTTTTGTTATACTGGTAGGTAGAAAATAAAACGATGTACGTACGTGCTTGGATTTGAAAGTTCACTGTTCTCATTTTTTTCCTGTGGAGTTTTCTTTCTCATATTTTCTGGGGTTTTGTTTGGTTTTTTGTTTTGTTCTCTTTTGCTGAAAGTTTTTTTTTATTTGATTGTGACGGTTTGTCATGCACCTGTGTTAACAGTTGTGATGAAACTGAATGTAAAGAACATAACACGTGTAAGCACTTGTGGATGAGTGTGAAATGAAATAATTATTGAGACATCGCATACAAATCCAGGACAAAATACACTATATCCTGAGCAGCCACAGTGGTAATCGCAGAGTAATAATTGTTATTTTCTGTGGCATTGATTATTATCACACATCCTATATAATCCAATGCAAGTAAAGAATAGGATACACACAATCAACACAACGAATCATACTATTCTAAAACTTGTCAGAAGTGATCGTTCAATATTCAGTGCAAGCATAATAAGATGAAATGTGAGAATTTAAAACTGGTTTCAGAAACATTTCTGTAGAACATTCCAGGGATTTTTTTTTCGTTCCTCAGCTAGAGCCTTGAGATTCACCCATGGTGAGATTTTGCTTATACGACCGTTTTTGCCCATCATGAAGGTAGCTGCATTTCTACTACGGGGATGTATGCTGGGTATGTTGATGTTTTTCCATAACCCACTGAACGCTGTCATGAATTACGGGATCTTTTAACGTGCATATTTGAACTTCTGCTTATGTATATATACGAAGGAAATTCAGGCACTGGAAGGTCTGCACTTGAAGTTGACCTGGGAGAACGTAAAACCTCCTTCCAGATGCCACTGAGATTTGAACACACAACTTTATGAACCCATGGCATTGAAGTCGAACAGTATTAATCACTCAGTTATAGCGTACGTCCTTCGAAAGATGGGGACGGGATAGCTCAGTGGTCAGAGCGCTCGCTTTCCCCCAGCCAATGTTAAGTAGCGTCGAGCCGGGTTGCAAATTGGATGGGTGACCGTTTGCGCGCGCCTTGGCTTCAGTACAGTTCCCCCAGTTCCCCCAGCTGTAAATGTGTACATGCCCTCTTCAGGGTCAGGGAAGGTAAAGCAGCGAGGGAAAGGAGATGGACGCCGCCCTCAACATGCTGGCCCGTAGAGAAGCTGAGGTCTCTGATGCCTGGCTCCCTTACATCCACACAGGTTATGCGGTCCTTCGAAAGATAAAATCTCACAGTAGTATTTTTGGACAGAGTAAGCAATCCTTGAGCTGATCAAGGACTCGTGTAACAGAGTTCAATAGATAGGCCTAGTAGAGGTCGCCTTTAAAAAACAAAGTAACATAGGGGTTGGTTTGGAGAACGATTTAAATGTCGCTAAAACATCCCAATCTACCCATACCTGAAAAGTACAATGTCTTTTTTTCTTTTTGTACTAGAGCTGATGTAAGCTATTTCTCTCCTTCTGCTGCTGCTGCTACTGCTGCTGCTGCTACTACTACTACTACTACTACTACTACTACTACTACTACTACTACTACTACTACTACTACTACTACTACTACTACTACTACTACTACTAGGACCTACATCTTGAACTCATGACCACGCCCTTTTCGAAGAACTATCACACTATCATTATGGTCACACCCACCCACGCACCCATCCACGTCCCCCCCACACTCACTCACACCCACCCCCCCACCCCCCCACCCCCCACTCCCACCCACCCACACATTCAATAACCAAGCCCCCACAACGCTTGACCTGATAATTATGAACTGGAATCGGACTCCACTGGGGTCTCTAACTTGATGCTCTTACTCCCATCACACTCACCCACCCACCCACCCACCCTCCATCACCCCCACCTTCTTCTTCCAGCTGACTCCCTCATCCCCAACTGCACTTCTACCCCCCCACCCCCTCCCTCCTAACCCCCCCCCCCACCCGCTACATCATCCTCAGCTGCACTGTTCTTGCTCCCCTCCCCCTCCCCCACCCCCACCTCCTGTTTTTTTTTTTCTCTTTTTTTTTGTCTCTCCGCCTGCCCCTCCTGTCACATCCCTATCATCAACTGCAACCACCATCCATGCTTCTTCTCTCTCTACTAGTCGGAAGAAAAAGTCTTCTACAAAACTTTTACCAAGGCAATTTCCTCTTTAGACTTTGTGTGATCTTTCTCTCTCTGTGTCTGTCTGTGTCTGTGTCTGTCTGTTTTGTCTGTCTGTCTCTGTCTCTCACTCTTTCTCTCTCTCTGTCTCTCTGTCTCTCTTCTCTCCTCCTCTCTCTGTCTCTCTCTCGTCTCTCGTCTTCTTCTCTCTCTTCTGTCTGTCTGTCTGTCTGTCTGTCTGTCTGTCTGTCTTCTCTCCTCTCTCTCTCTCTCTCTCTCTCTCTCTCTCTCTCTCTCTCTCTCTCTCTCTCTCTCTCTCTCTCTCTCTCTTCTCTCTCTCTCTCTCTCTTCTCTCCTCTGTCTCGTTTCTTTCTATTCTTTTCTCTCTTCTGTTTCCTTGTCTTTTTTTTTTCTTCTTTGTCCTTTTTACTTTCTTTTCTTTCTTTGCTTTGTTTTCCTTTTTCTTTCTTTCTTTTCTTTCTTTCTTTTCTTTCTTTCTTTCTTTCTTTTCTTTTACTTTTCTTTTCTTTCTTTCTTTCTTTACTTTTCTTTTCTTTCTTTCTTTTTCTTTCTTCTTTCTTCTTTCTTTTCTTTTTCTTTCTTTCTTTCTTTCTTTCTTTCTTTCTTTCTTTCTTCTTTCTTTTCTTTTCTTTCTTTCTTTCTTTCATTCTTTCATTCTTTTCTTTCTTTTCTTTTCTTTCTTTCTTTCTTTCTTCTTTCTTTCTTTCTTTCTTTTCTTTCTTTCTTTCTTTCTTTTTGTCAACTCTTAGGCGTTTTGTCCAGGAGCAGAGCTGGATGAAGGGGGTGGTGGTGGTAGTGGGGGTGGAGAGGGGGTGATAGAAATGGAAGGTGCCCTGTTGCGTGCATACATGCGTGTGTGTGGGCGCGCGCGTGTGTGTGCGTGTGTGTATGTGTGTGTGTGTGTGTGTGTGTGTGTGGAGAGAGAGAGAGAGAGAGAGAGAGAGAGAGAGAGAAGAGAGAGAGAGAGAGAGAGAAGAGACAGACAGACAGACAGACAGACAGACGACAGACAGCCAGCCAGCAGCCAGCCAGCAGCCAGCAGACACACAGACAGACAGAGAGGGGCAGAGAGAAGAGAGAGAGAGAGAGAGAGAGAGAGAGAGAGAGAGAGAGAGAGAGAGAGAGAGAGAGAGAGAGAGAGAGAGAGAGAGAGAGAGAGAGAGAGAGAGAGAGAGAGACAGACAGACAGACAGACAGACAGACAGACAGACAGACAGACAGACACACAGACAGACACACAGACAGACACAAGACAGACAGAGAGGGCAGAGAAACAGAGAGAGACAAGAGAGACAGAGACAGAAAGAGAGGTTGTGAGTATGTTAATATGTCCGTACATGCATGCGTGTCGTGTCTGTTTGTTGATCTGTATGTATGTACATGTGGCACGGGTAGAAATAAGTAGTGAACAGGAAAACATTCTGTCTGTGTATCTGTCTGTCTGTCTGTCTGTCTGTCTGTCTGTGTATCTGTCTGTGTATCTGTCTATCTGTCTGTCTGTCTGTCTGTCTGTCTGTCTGTCTGGCTGGCTGTCTGACTGGCTGTCTGTCTGTCTGGCTGGCTGGTGTCTGACTGGCTGTCTGTCTGTCTGTCTGTCTGTCTGTCTGACTGTCTGTCTGTCTGGCTGTCTGACTGCTGCTGTCTGTCTGTCTGACTGGCTGGCTGGGTGGCTGTTGGGTGGCTGTCTGTCTGTCTGTCTGACGTTCTGACTGGCTGTCTGTCTGTCTGTCTGTCTGTCTGTCTGTGTATCTGTCTGTCTGTGTATCTGTCTGTCTGTCTGTGTATCTGTCTGTTTGTGTATCTGTCTGTCTATCTGTCTCTCTGTCTGGCTGTCTGTCTGTCTGGCTGGGTGGGTGGTTGGCTGGCTGAAGGTGTTTGGTTTTTCCTGCTGGTGATTGGTTTAAGAAAGCCATTTGGTGGAGGTGATGAGCTGCTGAGGGTTCCTTAACCAGCACTTCTGAGTATTTCATTTTAGCGCTTCTCTCTCTGCCTCTCCTCTTCACATTCCATGTTGGCTTTATTTTGTTTGTTTGATGCTTCCTCTTCTTCTGTGAGCCTCCGAATCAGAGACAATAGCCCATTATTTTTTTGGCATATAAATGCACGCAGAACATCTTGCGCCACACGTTAAACCCTGCTCCGCTTTTCGTAAGAGTAGGCCATCGTGTGCCGTTGGGAACAGATGACATGATTTATAAAAAAACAAACTGCGTACACACGGGGACTGGATGTAAAAAAAAAGCATATGAGTACTTATTCCATTATCCTCGATATAAAAGAAATAAATAAATAAATAAATGAATTAAAACATTGTTTGTTGTATGTACTCATTTCATGCATTTGTGCAATGATTTTTGTTGGTGCCAACTAATAAAATTTTGTTTCAAACCAACTTTCTTTTAATGTAAACATGATCAGTGAGGATGAGAATGATGTACTGATGCTGCTAATTATGAAAAAGCATTGTGCTTTGAGACTCATTAACACGGATCGTGCACTCTACGATTTCTATCATCATGATTATAACCCCAGCGTCAACCAGGCCTGAGAGATACAGACACCTGCAGTGTTGGTCAGGTCATTTGAGTATTTTGGTCTTTTTTTCTTTTCTCTCTGTCTGTCTTCTTGTCTTTTGTTTTCTTTCTTTTTGTTTCCTTTTTTGGACTTTCTTTTTTTTTTTCTTTTTTTTTTTTTTTTCTTTTTTCTTTTTTTTTTTCTTTTTTTTCTTTTCTGTCTTTTTTCTTTCTTTCTTCTTTTCTTTCTTCTTTCTTTCTTCTTTCTTTCTTTTCTTTTCTTCTTCCTTTTTCCTTTCTTCTTTCTTTCTTTCTTTCTTCTTTTCTCTTTCTTTCTTTCTTTTCTTTCTTTCTTTCTTTCTTTTCTTTCTTTCTTTCTTTCTTTCTTCTTTCTGTTGTCAACTCGAACTAGCCCAGAAATTGGATAAAGCTCAACTGTGTGGTCCCAGTCTTCTTCAACCAATGAGCCCATAAAAAAACAACTTTAATCCACTCTGGGTAGGAGTTGGCCAGAGTTTGAAAAAAAATCACGTTTGGTTCTTATGGTATTCGAACCCGTGACCTTCCAATCTTTAACCCGAAGCACTAACCACTAACCAC
Source organism: Stramonita haemastoma (assembly GCA_030674155.1). NCBI lineage: Eukaryota > Metazoa > Mollusca > Gastropoda > Neogastropoda > Muricidae > Stramonita > Stramonita haemastoma. The sequence goes on along the minus strand of CM060321.1, from coordinate 1,304,103 downwards.
TGGGCCAAGGTGGTTGGTGATCAGCGTTGATGAACTGCTAAGAGCTGGGTTCTTACCCGCCACTTGTGAGTTTTAGCCTTCCTCCTGGGTTTTCTCTTCCCGCTCCTCCGGTCCATCTTGACTCTGCTTCAGTATGTGTGTGTGTGGTGTGTGTGTGTGTGTGTGTGGGGGGGGGGGATGGGTGCAGGGTGTGTGTGTGTGTGTGTCTGTGAGTGTGTAGTTTGAGTGTGTGTGTGTGTTGTGTGTGTGTTGTGTGTGGTTTGTGTGTGTGTGTGTACGTGCGTGAGTGTGTAGTTTAAGTGTGTGTGTGTAGTTTGAATGTATGTGTGTGTGTATGTGTGTGTGTACGCGCACACGCGCGCGAGCGCGCTTTCAGTCTTTATTGAAATGGATAAACATGATAATGATACATTGATCAAAGGATAATGGCAGACAGACCCTGGCCTTGTCTCTCTCTCTCTCTTGTTTTTTTTATTTTTTAAATTTTTTTTAAAGATCTTGTTCATCTAACTGAATCCTAATAATACTCTTCATTATTTTTTTTAACATGTGTTCTAGTTAATTTTTAAAATTATTTTCACGGAGACAACAACAACAACAACAACAACAAAACAAGGATGCTTACTTTCTCGATCAAGGTCTTGCCGTTATATTTTACACAAGAAGGTTTTACTCTACTTCCTTATTGAAAGGGCGCTTGGTCCTGACTTCTCTATGATCTTTCCATCATGGCTTGTAACACAACACGAAAACTTAGCGTATCAAGAGAATATCACACACACATACGTACACATATGCACATATGCATGCACGTACATACACACACATACACACGCATACATGCACGCGCACACGCACGTACACACACATGCACACACACATGCACACACGCACACATGCACACACGCTCGCACACACACACAGACACCCACCCACCCACATATATGTATGTATGTATGTATGTGTATATATATATATATACACCGTAAAATCCCTAGCATACCGCCCCCCCCCCCCCCCCCCCTTGTGCACTGATTTAGGGCAAAATTGGGGGATGAGCGTTTGCTAGGGATAGACCCCTTTGCACAAAATATTTTTTTGTGCTCAAACCGTGTAATTGAGTGAATACAACCCCCCCCCCCCCCCCCCCCCCCCCCGAAAGCATCTAAGCTAGGTCATGTGAATAGAAATGAAGGAAAATAGAAAAGAAAGGGATTTTAAGGCAAAGAAGGCCAACGAGTTCCATCGCTTTCCGTTGTAGGTCCTTGTTTCACAATACCCTGCTTTCAGATCTTTTATCTTACAGATAATGCAGCACACCTTGGTCGACATGTTCAGATCTAACTGCTGGTCCTTTTGACAGTTTCCGTTTTTGTTTGTCTTTTCCATACTTCAAGTCTATCTCTGCTTTCACTCCATTCCCTGATCCTCTTCCTATCCACAGAAAATTCACGGGCACACTCTGAAACATTCCCACCTGCTTCGTTATCCAGATACTGGAGAGCTTCCAATTTGAAAGATACAGTGTAAGTCTGTGGCTTCCGCATTTTGCAAAAATGGCACAGAGAGATTCAAGAACTAACTTCCGGCCATCAGGAAGCGTCGTCAAAGTACCGGTCCGTCACTGACAGACAAAAGACGTCAGTGGAAAAAGCATGACGTAATTTTAATTTACTTTGTTGGGATGGGTGGGAGTGAGACAAAGAATTTAAAAAAAAGGAAAGAAATACGAAAAGGTAAAGAAGGGGAAAAGGATCACTTTTAGAACAGTCTGCACAAATTCTAGTGAAAGAGAGCCTAGTCTCTTTGAAAAAAGCAGGGTGGGCGTTTGCTAGGTAGTTACCCCCTGTGCACAACTTTTGGCCCAAAGTTGGGGGTGGGCGTTTGCTAGATGGCGGGCTTATGCTAGGGATTTTACGGTATATATATATATAATATATATAATATATATATATATATATAATATATATATATATATATATATAATAATATATATATATATATATATATATACATATATATATATATATATATATACTGTATATATACTGTATATATAATATAATATATAGACTCTCTCTCTCTCTCTATATATATATAAATATATTCCCCTCTCGACTAGAGCTCAAAGGTTCACCAATGGTGAGATTTTTGCGTATGTGACCGCCCTTACCCACCATGAAGGTAGCCGCTTTCCGACTTCGGGAATATTTGCTGGGTATATTTGTGTTTTCGCAACACACCGAACACTGAACGTGAACGACGAGAAGGGATAAAAGCGATGCCAGGTCTGCACTTAAAAGTTGGCCCTGGGAGATCGTAAAAAATTTCCCAGCCTTAATTCACCATGTCTCAATCAATGAATACTTAAGAAATGCATTTATTGTCCATGAACTAGAGACTACAATGACACATCACAATCTGGATGGCTGGCTGGAAGAACTGAATGAAAACTGCAAACATTGCGAGAGAAAAAAAAAAATATAAATAGATTTAAAAAAAGGCAACCCCCCCAACCCCCCCCCCCAACCCCCCCCCCCCCCCTCCCACTTCTTCCCAGGTCATAGCAGTTTGGTATCAGCTTTCACCTGTGCTGCTTGGATGAAAAAAACAAAAAAAAGATAAAAACAATTAAAAAAAACTCACCAACCGCCGCGGAGATTTGAACCCACGTACGTCTCTCTTACACCCACGGGATTGAAGTCGAAGGTATCAATAACCTGGGTATAGTATAGCATCTGTCAACCTTGAAATATGACTTTCTTTAGTGAAGAAAAAAACACGGTGTATGGCCATGGCCTAAGTATGACATAACAAGCACACACGGATGAGTCGAAAGTCATTGAACTTACAAAGTAAGGGCTCCACACACACTACCATTTTTACTGCCCGCAACTTCAGGGTGTGGCAACAGCTGTTAGCAACCTGCAGCTACAACACTTGCAACGTTGTTGCAGGAGTAGTAGTCCCGAGTGGGCACAATTCTTTATTTTTTTATTTTTCCTACAGCAAGTGGTGGTATAGGTTGCTGTCAGTTACAACGTGGTTTCGTTTCTAAGGGTAATTACTGTTCCACAATGGCGGAGCTATCACATGCTAACTTTTATATATTTATGCGTGATTACCTCTAATACGTACTATTTAAGGCAAACTTAATGTCGCAAGACCAAAAGGACTCGCAAAAACAATACTGCACGGCACTGTCCAAGGAGGAAGAAAAAGAGGCAGACCAAGGAAAGAGATGGGAGGACAACATCAGCGAATGGACAGGCCTAGAACTCAACAAAATATTGAGAAAGGCAGAACAGAGAGAGGAATGGGGGAACTGGTGTCATGTCTTCAGGGGTGCCCCCCACGGTCACCAGACTAAGGGATAGATAGATAGATAGATAGATAGATAGATAGACAGACAGATAGATAGATAGACAGATAGATAGATAGATAGATAGACAGATAGATAGATAGATAGACAGATAGATAGATAGATAGATAGATAGATAGATAGATAGATAGATAGATAGATAGATAGATAGATAGATAGATAGATAGATAGATAGACCTCTGATACGACAAAATAATAACAGTGGCGGCAGCAGCAAGGATAATTTCTCCTTATCCACTTGCGTCACGAACGTTAGAAGCCAGTTTTGATCATATGTTAACATTGTGGGAAACACGGACATTTTTGGCAAGAGTTTCCAAGATTGAAAATTAAAGATTGTATTTACAAAAAAAAATATTTCATACACTAAAGCAAGAGATTGCTTTTGTAGTAGATTCAAAATGGCAGCATATGCCATGAGCATGCAATTTTTTTTTTTAGCTCCACCTGTTGGTATACCGCAGAGGGGTTTCAGCTGGTTTGTTGCAGTATGTGCCAAGCCCTTAACCCTCTGCTTTGTGGTAGATTCAAAATGGCATTATATGCCGTGAACAAGCAATGATTTTTTTTTAGCTCCACCTGTTGGTATACCACAGAGGGGTTTCAGCTGGTTTGTTGTAGTGTGTGTGTGTGTGTGTGTGTTGTGTGTGTGTGTGTGTGTGTGTGTGTGTGTGTGTGTGTGTGTGTGTGTGTGTGTGTGTGTGGTGTGTGTGTGTGTGTGTGTGAAGCCCTTAACCCTCTGACTTCTCCCTTTCCTTCTGGTGAGAAGACTGCACTGACTTGGCAATCTCTTGCTATAGTGAATTAAACATTTTTTTAATGGTATACACAATCTTTAATTTTCAATCTTGGAAACTCTTGCCAAAAATGTCTGTTATTTCCCCCAATGTTAACATAATATGATCAAAACTGGCTTTCAACGTTCGTGATGAAAGTGAATTAGAAGAAATTACTCTTGCTGCTTCCGCCACTGTTGTTATTTTGTCGTATCAGAGCTGTCTGTCTATCTATCTATCTATCTATCTATCTATATCTATCTATCTATCTATCTATCACTATCTATCTATCTATCTATCTATCTATCTATCTATCTATCTATCTATCTATCTATCTACTTCTATCTATCTATCTATCTATCTATCTATCTATCTATCTATCTATCTATCTATCTATCATCTACATCTATCCATCTATCCATCCATCCATCCATCCACCCATCCACCCACCCACCCACCCACCACCCACCCACCCACCCATCCATCATCCATCCATCCATCCATCATCCATCCATCCATCTATCTATCTATCTATCTATCTATCTATCTATCTATCTATCTATCTATCTATCTATCTATCTATCTATCTATCTATCTATCTATCTATCTAATCTAATCTAAAGTGAATTACAAGAAATTCATCCTTGCTGCACTGCTGAGAAGACTGTATTGACTTTTGCTGTGAAGGTTACTCGAACCTGGCAGAAGCCTGAAGATGATATAACATGAAAGACCGGATGAAGACACCAACCTGGGAAAAATGACGACAAACACAGGTTGTTTTGAAGTGTTAAGTTTTCAAAAGAGCCTTTGATTATGTGCGTGTGTTTACCCCGCAACAGGTTTCCTGCAAGGTTGTCTTCTTTGCCTTGACATTTTCACTTTTGGATTAAGGAAAGTAACAAGTAAGTTTGATATGGTTGAAAACATGTCTCTTGTCAACACGAGCTGATGGTTCAAGAGACGTCGAAGGCTGAATACATTATGCAGGGGATAGCATGCTAGATACATGTAATGGATTTATCAAACATCCCCCACCCCCCCTCCTCAAATCCGAACAACAAAAACAACGTTATTTTACAATACATTATGGTGGGGAGGGGGTCGCGCAGGTACATAGATAGATAGATAGATAGATAGATAGATAGAAGAGAGAGAGAGAGAGAGAGAGAGAGAGAGAGAGAGAGAGAGAGAGAGAGAGAGAGAGAGAGAGAGAGAGAGAGAGATTTTATTTATTTATTTATTCTTTTATATCGAGGATAACAGAATAAGCAATAGTGCTTTTTTTCATCCGGTCCGTGGCATGCAGTTTTGTAAATATTTTCATCTGTTCCACCGGCAAACGATGGCCTACTCATACGAAAAGCGGAACAGGATTTAACGTGTGCGCAAGATGTTCTGCGTGCGTTCGCACACGGGCCTCGGTTTAAAGTCTCATCCGATGGACTTTTGGGGAGAGTGGAGTCAGCACTGATGTTAACTCCAGGAGAAAAATTTCCCGACCGGACTCGAACCGGGTCGTCAAATGCCAGCGCAATGTTCTGACTACTAGGCTATCCGTCCCAGAGAAGAGAGAAGAGAGAGAGAGAGGAGAGAGAGAGAGAGAGAGAGAGAGAGAGAGAGAGAGAAGAGAGAGAGAGAGAGAAGAGAGAGAGAGAGAGAGAGAGAGAGAGAGAGAGAGAGAGAGGAGAGAGAGAGAGAAGAGAGAGAGAGAGAGAGAGAGAGAGAGAGAGAGAGGGGAGAGAGAGAGAATGATAGTAGATAGAGAGAGAGAGAGAGAGAGAGAGAGAGAGAGAGAGAGAGAGAGAGAGAGAGAGAGAGAGAGAGAGAGAGAGAGAGAGAGAGAGAGAGAGAGAGAGAGAGAGAGATAGACAGACAGATAGACGGCAGGTAACAGAGAGACAGAGAGAAAGAAAGAGAGAAAGGGAAAGAGAAGAGAGAGAGAGAGAGAGAGAGAGAGAGAGAGAGAGAGAGAGAGAGAGAGAGAGAGAAGAGAGAGAGAGAGAGAGAGAGAGAGAGAGAGAGAGAGAGAGAGAGAGAAGAGAGAGAGAGAGAGAGAGAGATCCGCAACCAAAAAACATAGTCTACTTAAAACCGATGTCCATCTATCTTTTCCCCCCGTATTTCACAAGAGGCAGAGACAGACCTCGCTTCTCAAAATTAGAATTGTCAAAGCACTTATCTGATCTGTATAACGGTATGGGTCAGAAGCCAGGACACTGCGAACACTGTAAAGACAAAATAAATGCAGGCGAAATGTAGGTCTACAAGCAATTTGTAAGAGTCAAATGGTCAGGCAGGAGAATAAAATGGAAATCAATGTTGATGAGACATTCAGAGCAAAGACACGTGTTATGTTGGCTGAAATTGAGAAGCGCCGACTAAGACTATGTGGGTCCCGCAAACAGAAATACACAGACAAATCTGATGACTACAGGTCTCCAAGGAAAAGGTTTGAGAGGAGAAGGAAAAGAGAGGCAGACCATCTAGCATCCTACATTGCCAACATCACTGAGATCAGTGGTCTGGGAGGGCTGCAGGAGATTGTAGAACTCAGCAGAGACACAGAGAGAGATGGTGAACCCTGGTACAGGTGGCATTGCGTGGAGCTCCTACCGACGCCAGCGGCGATGGAAACACCTGACCTGACCTATCCTGACCTGACCTATCCTGACCTATTGAGAGCCAGGAAGTCTATCATGTTCCGATATTTGCTATTCTAAACCACATCACCAGTTGCCAGCAACAACCGCAAGAATGACATTGACAGCAGCAGCAGCAGCAGCTTAGCAGCAGCACAGCAGACATACAGCAGTAGCAGCAGCAACAACAGCAGTACAAACAGCAGCAGCAGCAACAGCAGTAGCAGCAGCAGCAGCAGTAGCAACAGCAGCAACAGCAGTAGCAATAGCAGCAAAAGCAGTAGCAGCAGCAACAGCAGTAGCAGCACTGGCAGCAGTAGCAGCAACAGTAGCAGTAGCAGTGGCAGCAGCAGCAACATCAAGAACACAAAAACGATTTTCTTTCATCTTTCTGTGCACTAATGTTTGTGACGTTGCAACAAATAAAGGATGATAATTTTAGGTGATCACTCAGTAATGAGCCCCCTTGATGTCTTGCCAACAGTTAAACGGACGGTGGCTTTGTTGCATCGATTATATATTTTCACTTTAACAACAGACCGTTAAGCACTTTGGGGTTACTTTCGTGGCAAGTGACACAGTCAACATTGGAAGAAAGGTTTGGAATTTTGTGTTTTTGACGATCCCATTAGGGATGTGTGTGCCCTAAGTGTGTGTGTGTGTGTGTGTGTGTGTGTGTGTGTGTGTGTGTGTGTGTGTGGTGTGTGT
>CM060321.1:1284095-1289095 GCA_030674155.1 Stramonita haemastoma | reverse complement strand
GGAAAAAAAAAAAAAAAAAAAAAAAAAGGGGGGGCCCGGCAACAAAACCCCCAGAAAAAACGGGCCGGGCCACAGGGGGGGGGGGGGGGGGGAAGGGGGGGGGGGGGTGGGGGTGGGGGGGTGGGGGGGGGGTGGGGGGGGAAAAAGGGGGTGGGGGGGTTTTATAGAGGGGAAAAGGGGGGTTATTTAAAAAGGTTGTGGGGGGAAAAAAAGGGGGGTGGTTGTTTTGTTTTTGGGGGGGGGGGGGGGGGGGGGGGGGGGGGAAAGGGGGGGGGGGGGGGGGGGGGGGGGGGGGGGGGGGGAAGGGGGGGGTGGGGGGGGGGCCCCCCCCCCCCCCCCCCCCCCCCCTCCCCCCCTAAAAAAATTCTCCCTTCAAAAAATTTCCCTTAAATTTTCCCTTTTTAAAAATTTTTCCCCTTCATAAAAAAAAACAACCCCCAAACCCCTTTTTTCCTTTTCTTTTTCCCCTTTATTCCCCCCCCCCCCCCCCCTTTTTTTTTTTCCTTTTTCCCCTTTAATTTTTCCCCCCCTTTCCTACCCCCAACCCCCTTTCCCCCCCCCCCCCCCTCTTTTTAAAAATCAACAAAATTAAAAACAACAAAAATAAAAACCCCAAAAATAATAAATAAAATTAAAAAAAATTTTTTAATTCCCCCCCCCCTTTTTTTTTTTTATTCTTTTTTTAAAAAAAAAACAAACAAACGTACAAACCTAACAGGAAAAAAATACAAACATTCCCTACACATACAACATAATTAAACCCTTCACATTCCCAAACACAACAAAAAAAACCCATTCACATAAAACACACAACACACACACAAACACACCAAAAAAAACTAGGTTACAACATTCACACACACATTCACATAAACAAACACACACATTCAACACAAACAAAAAACCCAACCCTTCTCTCCTCTTCCCCCCCACACACAACAAAAACACACAACAAACTAATACACACACTTCACACCAAAACAAACAAAAAAAACACACATTCACACACACATACCACACACACACACAACACCCACACACCACACACACACACACACACCACACACACACACAGAGAAAGACACATTTTAATCCCAGCTTGCAAATAAAGCTGAAAACGGCGAGCAGGATGTGACCATGGATTTAGGGGAATGATGCGATTGACCCCGCCCCTCTGTACCAAAGTCATCTTCACTTCTGTTGTCTGTCTGTCTGTCTGTCTGTCGTCTGTCTCTCTGTCCTCTGTTTCTGTTTTTCTCCCCCTCTTTCATCTTTTCTCAATTATAAAGTTTTCATTGCCCTTCTTTCCCTCTTTGCTTTGTTCTTTCTCTCTCTCTTTCTTCTTTCTCTCTGTCTTTTCCCATACCCCTTTCTTCTCTCTTGTCTCTCTCTCTCTCTCCTAACCTCTTTTCTTTATTTTTCTGTTTTTTTTTTCTCCCCCTTTTATCTCTTTCTCCTCTTTCTCCCCTGCCAGGGTCTCCTTTTCCCTTTACGTCTTCTTCTCCTCTGTCTTGTCTCTGTCTTCCCTCTTGTGTTATTCTTCCTCCCCTTCTCTCCCTCTTCCTCCCCCCCCCCCCCCCCCTCCCCTTTTCTCTCTCTCTTTTCTTTCCCTCCACCTCTCTTCTCTCTCTTCCCTCTCACCTCTCTCTCTCTCTTCTTTCCCTCTCACGTCTCTCTCTCTCCCCCCCCCCCTCTTCTTCTCTCTTCACCCCTCTCCTTTTCTTCCCCCCCCCCTTCTTCTCTCTCCTCTCTTCACCCCCTCAGTTTTTCTCTCTCTGTTTTCTGTCTCTGTCTCTGTCTCTGTCTCTCTTCTCTCTCTCTCCTCTTCACCTCTCACGTTCTCTTCTTCTCTTTCTCTCCTCTTTCTCTCTCTTTTCTTTCTCTCCTCTCTTTCTTTTCTCTCTCTCTCTCTCTCTCTCCCTTTTTCTCTTTCTTCTCTCTCTTCTCTTCTCTCTCTCTCTTTTCCCTTCCCCCTTTTCTTCACCTCTCTCTCTCTTCATCCTTTTGTGATGGAAAAATAAAACCTTCTGTGACTCTTCCGGTTCTTGTTTGTTAGTATCATTGCCATCAAATGGGATTAGCTTTTATTTTCTTAGTGTAGTATTGGGGGTTTGATAGTTTTTGTGTTGGTTTTTATTTTTTTGTTTTGTTGTATTTGTATTGTATGTATGTATGTATTTTTGTTGAAATGTATGTATGTATGTATGTATGTAGGGTATGTATGTATGATGTATGTATTATGTAGGGGATGTAAGCGTTTGATTTTTTTTTTTACAAAAATATGGGCCCCTTATAAAAAATTTCCCATTTTATTATTATTATTAATATTATTATTTTTATTTTTATTATTATTTTATTATTTTTATTATTATTTTATTATTATTTATGTATGTTTGTTGTATGTATTATGTATGTATGTATGTATGTATTTTGTATGTATGAAATTATGTATGTATGTATGTAGGGTATGTATGTATTTATGTATGTATGTTTTGTATGTTTTGTATGTTTTTTAAAAGTGTGGTGTGAGATAGATAGATAGGAAGAATAGATAGATACCTGATATGAAAAAGAAAGAAAAGGGAATGCAAAGAAGAATGAAAAGAAGAAGAATGCAAAAAATACAAAGAAGAAGAATGAAAAGGGAAGAAGAATGAAAAGGGAATTTAAAAAAGAAAAAAGAAGGCAAAGAAAAAGGGAATGAAAAAAAAAAGACTGCAAAAAAAGAAGACGGGAAAGAAAAAAGAATCCCAAAAGAAGAAGAATGCAAAGAAGAAGAAGAAGGAAAAGGAAAGAGAAGAAGAAGAGAAAAAAGAAGGAAGAAGAAGAAAGAAGAAGAAAAGAAGAAGAAAAAAGAAGAAGACGAAAAAGAGGAAAGAAAAAGGAAAAGGGGAAGAAAAGAAGAAAAAGAAGAAGAAGAAGAAGAAGAAGCAAAAAAGGAAGAAGAAGAAAAACAAAAACCCAAAAAACCCCAAAAACCAACAAACAAAAATTCACTAAAACCCACCCACCACCCCCCCCACCACCCCCCACCCCACCCACAAACCCACCACCACCCCCCCCCAAACCATTACCACCCCCACCCCCACACCACCACCCCCACCCCCAAACCACCCCCACCCCCACCACCCCCACCCTTTCAACCCCCAAACAAAAAATTTAAAGAAACACAAAAAACCTTCTTATCAAAAGGTTTTGGGGCATATTTTTTCCCAAGGGAAAGGAGGTGGGGTGACAAAACACACACCACACACACAAACACACCACACACACACCACCACCAAAACCACACACCCCAACACAAAACGCAACAAAACCCCAAAACACACACACACACACCAACACCACACAAAACACACACACACACACACACACACAAACACACACACGTGTGGGAAAACCCGGGAAGGGAAAAACCCCAGCTTTTTTGCTAATGGGGGGAGGGGGGTTTAAGGGGGTTAGTTGGGGTGGGGGGTTTGGGGGGGGGGGGGAAAGGGGGGGGGGGGGGGGGGGGGTAGTGGTGGGGGGGGGGGGTCGGGGGGGGGGCAGGGGGTTTCACGTTCATTCGGGCGGTTTGTGGGTCTTTTCTGACACAGCTTTTGAATTTACAACTTTACTTCGCCATTTCCCCGGAAACATTTCATTTTTTTAAATTTTTTAAATTTTCCTCTTCTCTTCCCCTCTTCTCTTCTCTCTCTCTCTCTCTCTCTCCCCTTTCTCTTTCTTTTTCTCTCTCTCTCTCTCTTAGGGGTTTTAGCCCAACCCTTTTTGGATGAAAGGAAGGAAAAGGGAAAGGGAAAAAAGGAAGGAAGGAGAGTTGGGGGGGAGCGGGGTTGAAAGGGGGGGGGTTGGGAAGGGGGTAAGGGGGAGGGGTTGGGGGGGAAAGGGGGTGGATGAAGGGAGGGTGATAAATTTGTGTGTGTGTTTTGTTTTGGGGGTGTGTGTGTGTTTTGTGTGAAGGGAAAAGAGGAGAGAGGGGGAAGAGGAGAGAGGGAGAGAGACGAGAGAGAGGGGAGGGAAAAGAGGGGAGGAGGGAGAGGGGGGAGGAGGGGGAGAAAAGGGGAGAGGGAAAATTTAAAAAAAATGAAAATGAACACTGAACTTGAAATGGTTTAATTGACAGTGGCCCTTTTTGGGAAAAATACAGTTTTTTGGAAAGAAAATGAAAAAAAAAAATTTGGTTTGAAAGGGGAAGAGAGAGAGAGAGAGAGGAGAGAGACGAGGAGGAGGAGAGGGGAGAAAAGAGAGGGGAGGAGAGAGAAAAGAGGGAGGGGGGAAAAGGGATTTGGGGAGAGAGGGAGAAGGGGGGAGAGAGAGAGTGGCCCCGTGTGTGTGTGGAGTAGGGGGTTTGGGTATAATTTACTACAGAAAAAAGGGGGAAAAGAATTCTAAACGAATAAACAGAGGGGGGGGGGGGTGGAGGTTGTCTTTTACAAACCCTGGTTTGTTTCCCCTTTTTGCAGAGAAATGATGCCCTTGTTTTTTTTGAATTTTTCTTTGAGGGATTTTTCGATAAGAATTTGGGGATATCCAAAAAAAAAAAATTCACCTCACACACAAAACCACCCCACACACCCACCCCCACCCCAAACCACACACACACACACACACAGACACACAAAGAAAACACAGACACAGGAAAACAGACACAAAACCACCACACACACACCCACAACAAACCACACACACACCCCGGGCGCCCGCACGTCGCGCGGGGCGTGCACATACAAAATAAACACAAACACACACACATACACCCCATATACGCCCCCAGACACACAAATACACACAACTACACACTTTACACACACCCTAATACACACACACAAAAACACACACACAGAGAAACACAGAACCCAGAAAACACACAAACCAAAAACAACAAAAACACACACACAACCCCAAAACATCACACACACACCAACACACACACAAACACACAACACACAACCACACACAACCCCACACCCCACAAAACCCCGCGCCCCTCTCCCTTTCCC
>CM060321.1:1269201-1274201 GCA_030674155.1 Stramonita haemastoma | reverse complement strand
GTGTGCTTTTTTGATACATCGTCTGCAAGTTAGGGATTTTTGTGTGATGGATGAGAGAGTTGCAGAGGTGAAAATGAGAGTAAGACGGGGTGGGGGTGGGGAGTGGGGGGAGGGGGGAAGGGAGAAGTGGGAGTTGCGATGGATCAGGGTTTTGGGGGATGGATGGATGGAGAGGGTGGTTGGTGGTAGGAAAGATGGAGAGGAGATTGAGGAGAGGGAGAAAGTTTGTGTTGAAGTGATGGGAAAACAATGATGATGGGATGTATGAGAGTGAGAAAAACTTTGTCTTGTGTGTTGTGTTTTGTTGTGTTTTATAGTACTGGTTGAAGTAGAATTTGATTCGTTCAGAATAACGTAGCTTAGCTAGCACCAAAACAAGTAGATCTAGCAGGTAGTGTTGTAGTATTGTGTGTGTTTTTTGTTGTGTTGTGTGCTGTTGCTTTAAACACAAGTTTATTCCTTGAGAATAACGTTGCACCAATACACTTAAATTATTACAAGCTGTGTGTAGTGTTGTGTGTGCTAGTGTTATTTTATTGTTAGTGTTAGTGTTAGTGTTAGTGTTATGTGTGTGTGTGTGTGTGTGTGTGTGTGTGTGTGAGCGCGTGCGTGCGTGCGTGCGTGCGTGCGTGCGTCTGTGTGTGCTTGTGCTGTGTTACGAGTGTGCATGCGTGTTTGTGAATGTGTGTATGTGTGCGTATGTGTGTGTGTGTGTGTGTGTGTGTGTGTGTGCGTATATACGTGCGTGTGTGTAGGTGTGTAGGTGTGCGCGTGTGTGTAGGTGTGTGTGTATATTTCTTGTTGTGTGAGTGTGTAGGTGTGTGTATGCGTGTCTCTGTGTAAGTCTACACGTACCTAAAACATTGTAACACAAAAACATATCAACTAGAAGGATGTTGTTTTTGAGGCAATTCCAAAGAGATAACATCAAGGGCCCCACAGCTTGTATGTAAAAGGAAGGAAAAGATGATAAAGATAGGAGGCTTGCTAAAGAAAAGAGAAGGAATTGGAAGAAGAGAATTGAAAAGGAAGGAAAGAAGAATTGCAAAAGAAAAGGAATTGAAGAAGAAGAATGCAAAGAAGAAGAAGAAGAAGAAGAGAAGAAGAAGAAGAAGAAGAAGAAGAAGAAGAAGAAGAAGAAGAAGAAAAGAAGAAGAGAAGAAAGAAGAAGAAGAGAAGAAAGAAGAAGAAGAAGAAGAAGAAGAAGAAGAAGAAGAAGAAGAAGAGAAGAAGAGAAGAAGAAGAGAGCAGAACCCCCCCCCCCCCAAACCCAACCAAAAACCCCCCAGAACGAAACCAAACAACCAAAACAAGACCCTTAAATCCCAAGAAAACTCCAGAAGCAGTTTCCCTAAACCAGTCTGCAAACAACAGTACTGAAGAACCAGAAAAAAACCCGAAAAAGAACCATCCAGGGGAGAACGAAACAGACTAGGAGCCGTCAAGAGACTAAGACCAGCACCGGAGGCGGGAGAGGAGGGACGGACGGGGGGAAGTGAGGCTGTCGACTCACTCACTCACTCACTACCAACTCTGCTTGATCAACAACAATCACTTGACCAGTTCTTGTACAGAGATGGTCAGGGCAAGGAGGAGGAGGAGGAGAAGGAGGAGGAGGAGGAGGAGTGTCCTCCAGGGAAAATTGAGGTGGACACTCCACATACCATCTAAGTCCTTCATTTAAGTCACTCTCTCCGACTGTCACCCTCACAGGGCTGCTGTTTCTCTAACCACTCGTTTTGTTTAGTGTGGTGCGGATGCCGTTTGTATAACTACAGGACTGACCATTTTTGGTGGAAAGGAGGGAGGGGGATGGAGAGTGGAGAGGGGATTGGGGTGGGGTGGGTGTGGGTGTGGAGGGTAGTGGCGAGGAGATGTTATGTTTGCGCGTCTTCAGGTTTTTTTTCCCGCTCTGGGGGGATCTATAGGAGAAATTTCATCAATGTCTCGTCTTCGTGTGTGGGGTTGGTTGGTTGGTTGGTTGGTGATCGAGTTTGTGTTGTCTCCTTTCATTGCTTCTCTTGAGAGAGAGAGAGAGAGAGAGAGAGAGAGAGAGAGAGAGAGAGAGAGAGAGAGAGAGAGAGAGAGAGAAGAGAGAGAGAGAGAGAGAGACAGACAGACAGACAGACAGACAGACAGACAGACAGACAGGACCGACAGACAGACAGACAGACAGAGACACAGACAAACATAAACACAAGACACACGAAAAAACACACGAAAACACACACACACACACACACACACACCCACACACACAACACCACACACACACAACACCACACACACACACACACACACACACACCACACATACTCACAGAGACCAAAGCCCCCCTATATGTTTAGACTAGCGAATCGTTATCTTGTCGCCGCCACCAACCACCAACCAACCAACCAATCAATCAACCAACCAACCAACCAACCAACCAACCAATCAACCAACCAACCAAACAACCAACCAACCACCTAACTAACTAACAACGGTCGTCGGGGGATGACGCACGGTACGACTCGACTCTCAAGACTTGGGAGTTACTTCCCTTTGCGGAAATGTAAAGACAGAGTTAGTAGACTTGGTATTTCCGCCAAAGCGTCCTACAATCTTCTTTTTAGCAGACGACTACTTGGGTGATGATTGTTTGCCCGAATTTGCTGCCAGACACAATTTGCCCATAACCCTTGGGAAAATACCAGCTGGCAATGACTCCGCGAGTCCACATTGTTGATGAAAATGGTAATTCAGATAGGTTCTTTTAGTCATATCGTCTGTTTGCTTGCTAGAGAGGTAGAAAAAAAAGTTTGAAAATGTGTGGGTTCAGTTAGTGGTAAGTCTAGTAGAAATAGATATAATAACGGTTGGGGTCTTTTTTTGGGGGGGTTATTTGAAGGTCTTTTTTGAGATTTAGAACGGTAGTAAAGTCTCTTTTTTAAAAAAAATAACTTTTTCTTCTTGGTCTAAAATTCTATCTATTCCTCGTCTAGAATTGTTGTTGCTGTTGTTGTTGCTGCTGTTTCTTCTTCTTCTTCTTCTTCTTCTTCTTCTTCTTCTTCTTCTTCTCTTCTTCTTCTTCTTTATCCTCCCTCCTTCTCCTCCTCCTCCTCTTCTTCTCTAAAAAACTGTACGAATATTATTTATCCTTTTATACAAACATTGCGATTTTGTTTCTCAACATCTAAAAAAGAAAGTTGTTTATAAAGTTTTGTCCTCAATTTGGAGTGTTGATTGCAACGAATGAGGAACAGGAATGCTGCACCTGACTAAACTATCTTTTCTTTTAAAGGTATTAGTCGTACAGGGTATGAACAATAGAGTAGAACTGAGTATTTATTTAAATTTTTTTTTTAGTCTTTTATATCGAGGATAATTGAATAAGCACTCTTGTGCTTTTTTACATGCAGTCCCCGTGTGTATGTAGTTTTGTAAATGTCATCTGTTCCCACCGGCACACGATGGCCTACACTTACAAAAAGCGGAACAGGATTTAACGTGTGCACAAGATGTTCTGCGTGCGTTCACACACGGGGCCTCGGTTTATAGTCTCATCCGAAGGACTTTAGCTTAGTGTTCATAAGCCATAGTTCAGATGAGAGGGGGAGGAGGGAAGGTAAGGATTCACAAAGCAATATGTACCGTATCAATGTTTCAAGTTTCAATGATAAATTCGTGCACTTTGAAGACATTAATGAATCGAATAATGATGGCACAGTTGTGTTAGTTTAACTTACCAGTGAAAGATCTGCGGGTTGTGATGTTTATTTATTTTATTTATTTATCTATTTATTCTTTTATATCGAGGATAATGGAAAAAGCAATCATATGCTTTTTTTTTTACATCCAGTCCCCGTGTGTATGCTGTTTTGTAAATTATTCTGTTCCCACCGGCACACGATGGCCTACTCTTAAGAAAAGCGGAACAGGATTTAACTTGTGCGCAAGATGTTCTGCGTGCGTTTGCACACGGAGCCTCGGTTTATAGTCTCATCCGAAAGACTTTTGGGGAGAGTGGAGTCAGCACTGATGTTAACTCCAGAGGAAAAATCCCCTCGACCCGGAATCGAACCCGGGTCGTCAAATTGCGAAGGCAATGTTCTAAGTACTAGGCTATATCCCGTCCCGTTATGAATCACAACACGTAGGAACTTGAGAGATTGACCTTTTTCCGTAAGGGGAGAAAGTGGACGATATTAGTTATGGAAAAAAACACAACCAGATACAAAAAGGGTAGTGTGTGTGTGTGTGTGTGTGTGTGTGTGTGTGTGTGTGTGTGTGTGTGTGTGTGTGTTGTGTGTGTGTTTGTGTGTGTATGTGTGTGTGTGTGTGTGTATGTGTGTGTGTGTGTTTTGGGGAGGGAGGGGAGTGAGGTAAGCTGGGGGAAGTGGGGGATGCAAAATCAGTAAAAACTCTTAAAACTAAATTAAAAAAACAAACCAACATAAAGCCCCCCACAAAAAAACTAACAACACCACCCCACTCTCCAAACAAAAACACAAACACAAAAAACCCAACTCCAAACTTGAGTACACTATGAACTACATTTCAAAAGAAAAACAAAACAAACCCAGCATCAGTATTCACCCCCAAAACCCAATTACTAAGCCATGAGAATGAATGAAGAATAGGGCTTACAAGACATTCGCAAAATATATTTGAGACGCTCCACCACACAAGGAGTCACATTGCATCAGAGGTCAATTTTTAGTTATTGATATGTTATTAATTTGCAATAAGATGGCTATAAAATACAAAAAAAACCAGAGTGAAAATCTGACAATTCTATAAAAAAAAAAGTTATTACGCTTGAAATGATAGACTACAGAAAATGACAAAAGAGAGAAACTGACCAGTTAACCATTCTAATAGGTGGCCAGAACGAGGGCTTTGGTATTTTAAAAACATGTTTAAAGGCAAAAGGAAACAAACTTATGCCTTGATATTTCCTTTAATGGCTGCTAGCGGGAAAGTGGGTCAGGTGCTAAGCGACTCATTTTGTGGTGGAG
>CM060321.1:1261154-1269101 GCA_030674155.1 Stramonita haemastoma | reverse complement strand
TCTTCTTTCTTCTTCGTTTTCTTCTTTTCTTTTTCCCCTTCTCCCCTTCTTTTTTCTTTCGCCTTTTTTGGGGGTTTCCTTCCTCTTCCTTCCTTCTTTTAAAAATTTCCTTTTCCTTTTTTCTTTTTCCCTTGCTTTCTTTTTTCCTTCTTTTTTTTTTTTTTTACTTTTTTCTTTCTCTTTTTTGAAATTCCCTTCCCGTTTTTTAAATTTTTTTTCCTTTTTCATTTTTTCTTTTTTTTCTTCTTTGTTTTCCCTTTTTTCAATTCCCTCTTCTTTTTCTGAAAACAGGCTTAAATCCCGTTATCACCTTTTCCCTCATTTTACATACAATTGGGGGGGACCCCGGGTGTGAGCTTTTTGGGAAAATCCCCTTCAAAACAACATCCTTCGGCTTGATAGTTTTTGTTTTAAAACAATGTTTGTGGGCCCTGGGGTAGACCACACAAAGAAAGGGAAATACACCCCCCAAACACCATACACACAACAAGCAATAAACAAAACACAAACCTACACACCCGCGCACACCAACACCCCTACACACACGCACACAAAACACCCCACACTCAAAAACATACCCCCCGCAACACCCCACAAACACATCAAACGCAGCCAAGCACACAAAAAAAAGACGCCACGCACGCGCGCACCACCCACACACCGACGGCACCCACATACCCCCAAACCACACCACTAACACTAAAAACTAACACAAACACTAACACAAACACAAAAACTAAAACCAAAGCTTGTAAAAAATTTAAGTGTTTTTGATGCGACGTTATTCTAAAGGAATAAATTTTTTTTTGAACAAAACCGGTAAAAAACACAACAAAAAAAAACACACAAAACAAACAACACTACCTGAAAGATCAACTTGTTTTTGGGCTAGCAAAGCACTTTTAAAATTCTGAACGAATAAAATTCACTTAAAACCAGTACTAAAACCACCAAAACAAAACCCACAAAAAGACAAAGTTTTTCTCACTCTCAAACACCCCAATAAATCATTTTTTCCCATCACTTCAACCCCAAACTTTCTTCCCCCCCCTCATCCCCCTCTCCATTTTCCAACCCCCCAAAAACCACGCCCCCCCAAACCAAAACCCTCCCCCAAAAACCCTGATCCTTTTCCAACCCCCCCTTTTTCCCTTTCCCCCCCTCCCCCCATTTCCCAAACCCCCCCACCCCCCCCCAAACTCTCGTTTTCACCTCTGAAAAACCTCTCAACCATCACAACAAAAATCCCCAACTTGAAAAGCCCAAAAAATGAAATCAAAAAAGCACCCCAGGGGAAAACCAACACACTTTAAAAGGAACAAAATTTGGGGTCGTACGGGACACGAAAAAAATTTTTGTCTTCCCCCTTTTGGGCAAACAACGAGGCTGACACAAGCTGTCGAAAGAAGCGGAAATGTTCTCTTGACCCCCTTTCACCCCTCGCTTCTTTTGAATTTCCCGGGTTCCCCAAATCAATCACGCGAAAATTTTTCTTGTGGACCCAAAATTTGCACGAAACAGATTTTGTTTCGAGCCACCTTTATTGGCAAAAAAGATTTTTGTGGAAAAAATGGGAAATGTTTGTGTAGGGTGGGGGTTTTTTTGTGTGTTTTGTGTGTGTGGTGTGTGTGGGGTGGTGGTGTCTGTTTTGTCTGTGCGTGTTGTGTTTTGTGTGGGGGTGTGTGTGTTTTGTGTGGGGTGTGTGTGGGAGTAGGGGGGGGGAAAAGAGAAGGGGAAAAGGGGAGAGAGAGAGAGAGAGAGAGAGAGAGAGGGGAAAAGGGGAGAAAAGAGAGGGGGAGGGGAGAGCAAAAACACGCAACAGAATAAAAAAAACAAAAAAACAAACAAACAAAACACCACACCCCCACAACCCACACCACACACACCACACACACACAACACACACACCCACACACACACACACAACAAGCCCCGGGGGGGATTGGGGTAGGCCAATGGCAGAAAACCGGGTCGGGAATTTTGCCGGGCCCCCGGGGGTTCGAATCATGTATCCGGGGGGGAGATTTTTCTTTCCTTTTGGGGGTTAACATCAAAATGGGTTTTTCTCCACTCCCCTTAAAAGTCTTTCGGGGAAGAAATGTAAACCGAGGATAGATTTGATAAATAATATTAAAATAAGATAAAAGGGGGATAAAATTTGTAAAGGGAATAACACAACCCAATAACCACAGGGAACAATCAAAAAACAAAAAACAAAATAAAAAAATTAAAAAACAACAACCAAACAATCACAACCACCCCCCAAAAAAAACAGCAACCGAATAAGAACAAAAAGTACCGAAAGATAAAAAAAAAAAAAGACAGAAAAGAAAATAGAAAAATAAAAAACGACACAACAAAACAAAAAACAACTTGGAGAGCAAGAATAAAAAACCTAAAGGAAATTAAAAAACAAGAAGAACAAAAAGAAGAAAAGAAGAAAGAAAAGGGAAAGGGAAAAAAAGAAGGAAAGGGAAGGGAAAGGAAAAAAAGAAGGCTTTTAATCAAAAGTTTTGGGGGAAGTTTTTATTTAAAAAGATGATGGATGAAGACGGCTTGTCGGTTTTACGGAGAAAAGATTTGTCAATGTGAAAAACGTTCATAAAGAAAATTGGCTTTTTTTTATTCTGTTGCGTTTTTTTGTGCTTTTCCTCTTTCTTCTCTCTCTCTCTCTCTCTCTCTCTCTCTCTCTCTCTCTCTCTCTCTCTCTCTCTCTCTACTCCACACACACACACCACACACACACACCCCCCACACACACACAACACGCACAGAGGGGAGGGGCCCCCCCAAAACACCCCCCCACACCCCCCACACACACAACACACACAAAAACCCCCCCTTACCCCCCCCATTCCCCATTTGCCCCCACACAATTTTTTTCCCCAAAAAAGGTGGCTCGAAAAAAAAATCTGTTTGCCCCAAATTTTTGGGCCCACAAGAAAATTTTTCGCGTGATTGTTGGGGGAACCCCGGAAACCCCTTGCAAACGAAGGGGGGGCAAAAGGGGGCCCCGAAGAGAACATTTCCTTTTTCTTTCCCCCAGCTTGTGTCAGCCTCGTTGTTTGCCCAATATGGAGAAGAAATTTTTGTGGGGGCCCGTACCCCCGATTAGTTCCCTTTTAATTGTGTTTGGTTTTCCCCTGGGGTGTTTTTTTTTGATATTTTTTTCCTTTTTTCCCTTTTTTGGGGGTTTTTTTTGTGTGAGGGATGGGGGGTTTTGCGGGGGTGTAAAACGAGGGGTAAGGAGGGGGTGGGGGTTGGGAGTGGGGGGAGGGGGGAAGGGAAGAAGTGGGGAGTTGGGATGGATCAGGGTTTTTGGGGGATGGATGGATGGAGGGGGTGGTGGGGTGGTGGAAAGATGGAGAGGGGATTGAGGAGAGGAAGAAAGTTTGTGTTTGAAGTGATGGGGGAAACAATGATGATGGGATGTATGAGAGTGAGAAAAACTTTGTCTTGTGTGTTGTGTTTTGTTGTGTTTTTATAGTACTGGTTGAAGTAGAATTTGATTCGTTCAGAATTAACGTAGCTTAGCTAGCACCAACACAAGTTAGATCTAGCAGGTAGTGTTGTTAGTATTGTGTGTTTTTTTTTGTTGTGTTTTTTTTACTGTTAGTTCAAACAAAAATTTATTCCTTGAGAAAAAACGTCGCATCAATACACTTAAATTATTACAAGCTTGGGTGTAGTGTGTGTGTTGTGTTAGTGTTAGTGTTAGTGTTAGTGTTAGTGTGTGTGTGTTTGGTGTGTGTATGTGAGTGCGTGCGGTGTGTGGTGTGGTGCGCGCGTGCGTGCGTCTGTGTGTGCTTGTCCCTGGTTAGATGTGTGTGTGTGGGGTGCGTGCGTATGTGTGAGTGTGTGTGTATGTGTGCGTGTGTGTAGGTGTGTAGGTGTGCGCGTGTGTGTAGGTGTGTGTGTGTTTATTGCTTGTTGTGTGTATGTGTAGGTGTGTGTATTGGTGTCTTTGTGTGAGTCTACCCGAGCCTACAACATTGTTAACACAAAAACATATCAAGCAGAAGGATGTTGTTTTTGAAGCGATTCCAAAACGATCACACCAGAGTCCCACAACTTGTATGTAAAATGAGGGAAAAGGTGATAACGGGATGAAGCCTGCTACAGAAAAAGAAGAGGGAGAATTGCAAAGAAGAAGAAGAATTGCAAAGAAGAAGAAAAAATTGCAAAGAAGAAGAAGAAAAAGAATTGCAAAGACGACTGGCTAAGAGGAATGCAAAGAAGACGAATGCAAGATTTGTGAAGAAGAAGAAGAAGAAGAAAAAAGAAGAAGAAGAAGAAGAAAAGAAGAAGAAGAAGAAGGAAGAAGGAAGAAGGAAGAAGAAGAAGAAGAAGAAGAAGAAAGGCAGAAGCAGAAGCAGAAGAAGAAGAAGAAGAAGAAGAAGAAAGGAGCAGAAGAAGAAGAAGAAGAAGAAGAAGAAGAAGAAAGAAGAAGAAGAAGAGCAGAAAACCCCCCAAACCCAACAAACCCCCCCCCCAGAACGAAACCAAAAAAACCAAAACAAGACCCTTAAATCCCAAGAAAATTCCAGAAGCAGTTTCCCTAAACCAGTCTGCAAACAACGTACTGAAGAACCAGAAAAAAACCCGAAAAAGAACCATTCAGGGGGAGACGAAAACAGAGTAGGAGCCGTCAAGAGACTAAGACCGGCACCGGAGGGGGGAGAGGAGGGAGGGGGGGGGGAAGTGAGGCTGTCGACTCACTCACTCACTCACTACAACTTGCTTGATCAACAACAATCACTTGACCAGTTCTTGTCAAGAAATGGTCAGGGCAAGGAGGAGGAGGAGGAGGAGGAGGAAGAGGAGGAGGAGGAGGAAGATGAGGAGGAGGAGGAGTGTCCTCCAGGGAAAATTGAGGTGGACACTCCACATACCATCTAAGCCCTTCATTTAAGTCACTCTCTCCGACTGTCACCCTCACACGGCTGCTGTTTTCTCTAACCACTCGTTTTTTTTTAGTGTGGTGCGGATGCCGTTTGTATAAAATACAGGGACTGACCATTTTTGGTGGAAAGGAGGGAGGGGGATGGAGAGTGGAGAGAGGATTGGGGTGGGGTGGGGGTGTGGGTGTGGAGGGTAGTGGCGAGGAGATGTTATGTTTGCGCGTCTTTAGGTTTTTTTTCCCGTCTGGGGGGATCTATAGGAGAAATTTCATCAATGTCTCGTCTTCGTGTGTGGGGTTGGTTGGTTGGTTGGTTGGTTGGTTGGTGATCGAGTTTTGTGTTGTCTCCTTTCATTGCTTCTCTTGAGAGAGAGAGAGAGAGAGAGAGGAGAGAGAGGTGAGAGAGAAGAGAGGAGAGAGAGAGAGGAGGAGAGGGAGAGAGAGAGAGAGAGAGGACAGACGGGACAGACAGACAGACAGACAGACAGACAGACAGAAAGACAGAGATAGGGATTTATAGGCAGGCAGATGGACACAGAGATGGACAGACACAGGCACAGAGACAGACAGAGAGACAGATAGACAGAGACAGAGACAAACATGACACAAGACACACGAAAAACACACACACAAACACACACAAACACACACAAACACACACAAACACACACACACACAACACACACACACACACACACACACACAACACACACACCACACACACACACGCACAAACACACACACACACACACACACACACACACACATACTCACAGAGACCAAAGCCCCCCTATACTACTACCACCAACCAACCAATGTTTAGACTAGCGAATCGTTATCTCGTCGCCGCCACCAACCACCAACCAACCAACCAACCAATCAATCAACCAACCAACCAACCAACCAACCAACCACCTAACTAACTAACAACGGTCGTCGGGGGATGACGCACGGTACGACTTCGACTCTCAAGACTTGGGAGTTACTTCCCTTTGCGGAAATGTAAAGACAGAGTTAGTAGACTTGGTATTTCCGCCAAAGCGTCCTACAATCTTTCTTTTTAGCAGACGACTACTTGGGTGATGATTGTTTGCCCGAATTGCTGCCAGACACAATTTGCCCATAACCCTTGGGAAAATACCAGCTGGCAATGACTCCGCCAGTCCACATTGTTGATGAAGAAAATGGTAATTCAGATAGGTTCTTTTAGTCATGTCGTCTGTTTGCTTGCTTTGAGAGGTAAAAAAAAAAAAGTTTGAAAATGTGTGGGTTCAGTTAGTGGTAAGTCTAGTAGAAATAGATATAATAATGGGTTGGGGTATTTTTTTTTTTTTTGGGGGGGGGGGGGGGGGGGTATTTGAAGGTCTTTTTTGAGATTTAGAACGGTAGTAAAGTTTGCTTCTTTTTTTAAATTTTTTATAACTTTTTCTTCTTCGTCTAAAATTGTACCTATTCCTCGTCTAAAATTGTAGTTGTTGTTGTTGGTGGTGGTGGTGTCGGTGGTAATTCTTGTTGTTATTGTTGTTGTTGTTGTTGTTATTGCTGTTGTTGTTGTTGTTGTTGTTGTTTGTTGTTGTTGTTCTTCTTCTTCTTCTTCTTCTTCTTCTTCTTCTTTCTTCTTCTTCTTCTTCTTCTTCTTTTCTTCATCATCATCATCATTATCCTCCTCCTCATCTCCTTCTCAAAGAAACTGTACGAATATTATTAATCCTTCTGTACAACATTGTGATTTTGCTTCTGAACATCTAAAAAGAAAGTTGTTTATAAAGTTTTGTCCTCAATTTGGAGTGTTGATTGCAACCAATGAGTAACAGGCATGGTTGTACCTGACTAAGCCATTATTTTTTTTTCAATGTATCAGTCTTACAGGGTATGAACATTAGAGTAGAATGAGTTCAGTGTTCATAAGCCATAGATCATAGGGGAGGGGGAGGAGGGGAAGGAAGGGATTCAAAAAGCAATATATATCGCATCGATGTTACAAGTGTCAATGATAAACTCATGCATTTTTAGAAACATTGAGAAATCGAATGATAATGGCAAAATTGTGTTATTTTAACTTACCAGTGAAAGATCTGCGGGTTGAAGTGTTTATATATTTCATTTATTTATTTATTTTGTTCTTTGATATCGAGGATAATGGAATAAGCAATCATATGCTTTTTACATCCATTCCGCGTGTGTATGCAATTTTATATATGTCATCTGTTCCCACCGGCACCGATGGCCTACCTTAAGAAAAGCGGAACAGGATTTAACGTGTGCGCAAGATGTTCTGCGTGCGTTCGCACACAGGGCCTCGGTTTATAGTCTCATCCGAAAGACTTTTGGGGAGAGTGGAATCAGCACTGATGTTAACTCCAGAGGAAAAAATACCTTCGACCGGGAATCGAACCCGGGTGGTCAAATTGCGAGCGCAATGTTCTGACCACTAGGTTATATCCCGTCCGTTATGAATCATAACATATACGAACTTGAGAGATTGACCTTTTTTTCCCTAAGGGGAGAAAGTGACGATATTAGTTCTGGAAAAAAAAAACCCAACCAGATACAAAAGGGCTAGTGTGTGTGTGTGTGTGTGTGTGTGTGTGTGTGTGTGTGTGTGTGTGTGTGTGTGTGTGTGTGTGGGTGTGTGTGTGTGTGTGTGAGTGTGCATGCGTGTGCGTGTGAGTGTGAGTGTGAGTGAGTGTGTGTATGTGTGTGTGTGTGAGTGTGTATGTGTGTGTATGTGAGTGTGTATGGTGTGTATGTGTGTGTGTATGTGTTGTGTGTGTGTGTGTGTTTGGGGAGGGAGGGGGTGAGGTAAGCTGGGGAAGTGGGGGATGCAAAATCAGTAAAAAACTCTTAAACTAAATTAAAAAAAACAAACCAACATAAAGCCCCCCCACAAAAAAAACAACTAACAACACCACCCCCACTCTCCAAACAAAAACACAAACACAAAAAAACCTTACTCCAAACTCGAGTACACTATGAAATACATTTCAAAGAAAAAACAAAACAAACCCAGCATCAGTATTCACCCCAAAACCCAATTACTAAGCCAT
>CM060321.1:1229921-1236054 GCA_030674155.1 Stramonita haemastoma | reverse complement strand
GTTTTCTTTGTTTGTGTCTTTTTCTCTTCTAGTTTGTGAGAGTTTGTGTCTGTGCGTCTGTGTGTCTGGGTTGTCTGTGTGCGTGTGAGTCTGTGTATTGCATCCCCCCGCTTATTTCTTGCATTTCGTCAGCTTTTTTGTTTGTTTAGTCTGTTGTTTTTTTTTTTGTTGATTTTTGTTGTTGTTGTTGTCGTTGTTTTTTTTGTTTTCGTGATTCTTCTTGTTTTGTTCTGTTTGTCGTCTGTTCTTTGTTTGTTGTGTCTGTCGTCTGTCTGTTGTCTCGTTCTGTCTGTTCTGTTGTTTTGTCTTCTGTATTCAGTCTGTCTGTCTTTTTCTTCTTTCTTTCTTTTTCTTCTCTTTTTTCTTTCTTTTCTTTTTTTCTTTCTTTTCTTTTCTTTTTTTTTTGTTGTTTTTTTGTCTTTTTTTGTGTTTTTCTTTTTTCTTTTTCTTTCTTCTTCTTCTTCTTTCTTTCTTTCTTTCTTTCTTTCTTTCTTTCTTTCTTTCTTTCTTTCTTTCTTTCTGTCTGTCTGTCTGTCGTGTCTGTCTGTCTGTGTTTGTCTTCTCGCTGTCCGTCTGTCTCTGTCTCTCTCACTCATGTTGCAGAAGTGTCATCAGCACATGGTGAATCACTCCTTGTAGAATTGTGCCTGCAATTATAGGCAGCTATCAACTGCCTTCTGAGTGCTTCTCTTCAGGGCTTCTTGTTTTCTGTTCCCCCTTTTTTCATTCTTCTTTTTTCTCTCACTCTTCATTAAAACTGTCTGTTGTCTGTTTTTTTCTTTCGTTTTATTTTTTGTCTTGTCTTGCATTTCATGTTTTCAAAAATATTTTATTTCATTTTTTTTGGTATTATTGAGGATAATGAAATACGCTCTCATGTGTGTGTTGTGTGTTTGTTTTTTTCAAACCATCCCATCCCTGCGTGTTTGCTGTTATATACATTTTGTCATCCTTTCCCACTGGCACACAATACCTACTCTTCTGAAAGACAGAACGGGTTTGAACGTATGTGCAAGAGTTCTGCGTGAGTTCACACACGGGATCTCTTGGTTTATAGTCTTATCCAAAGGGACTTTTTGTTTCCTTTTTTTTGAGAGGGGGGGGGGGGGGGGATGGAGTCGGCACTGTGTGTAACTCCAGGGGCAAACCCCTGTGAATGGGTATCTGCGATGTGGATTAAACCCGGGGTCGAACTCAGGCCGCTAGATTGCTGGGTGTGTGTTTACTATCATCCTTGCGTCTTTGCAGTTATGTAACATTTTGTCATCCATTCCCACTGCACACAGTTCCTACTCTTGAAAGAAGAACGGGTTGAATGTATGTGCAAGATTATTCTACGTGTGTTCACACACGGGATCTCTTGGTTTATGGTCTTATCCAAAGCGATTTTTTTGCGGGGGGAGGGGTGAGTCGCACTGATGTTAAACTCCAGGGGCAAAAATCCTGTGAATGGACATCTCAGATGTGGATTAAACCGGGCTCGAACTCAGCCGCTAGATTGCAAGGGCGATGTGCAAAGTACAATAACTAAACGCAGCTGCCCCGTCCAATGACATTGTACAGGTAAAGGTGTTCCCATAACCTATGTGGTTGTAGGGGAGTGAGGCTTTCAGAGACCTCACCTTATCCAGGGGCCAGCATATTGAGGCGGTGCCCATCTCCTCTCCCTCTCGCTGCTTTACCTTCCCTGACTCTAAAGAGGCCAGGTACTCATTTACAGCTGGGTGATCTGGGAGACTGTAGCTGAAGCTATAAAGCGCACAAACGGTCACCAACCACGCTCGATACTGCTTAACATTGGCTGGAGGAAAGCAAGTGCTCTGACCACTGAGCTATCCTGTCTCCTTGATTATGCACATGCACAACATAAAAGTTGTGTGTTGTTTGTTGTTGTTTTGGTTTCTTTTCTTTTGTACGTGTTTATTTTTTCGTTCGTTTGTCTGTGTTTTGCAATGTCTATTTTTTTGCTTGCTGTTTATTATTTTTCTTACTGTTGGTATATCTATTTCTTAAACGTCTGTGTCCTTTTTCTTAATGTTTCCATTTCTATATGCATCTCCCCACTGTATATATATATAATATATTATATATATATATATATATATATATATATATATATATATATATATATATATGTATATATATATACACACATATACATATATATGTGTATGTATGTATGTGTGTGTGTGTTAGTACACGTGAATGTATGCATGAATGCATGCATGCGTATCTGTGCGAGTGTTGTGTGGTGTGTGTCTCGCGCGCATGCGTGCATGCATGCGTGCGTGCGTGCGTGCGTGCGTGCGCGCGTGCGGATTTATATGTACAATGTATCATGTTTCGGATTTTTTGTAGGGTTGTTACGACACATGCAGATAAAACGGTATAGGGATTTGCGTAGACTGACATGCTGTAAGACAAAGAAATGAAAACAAAAAGTGACATTTGAAAAAAAGGCCTTTCTTCCGTGTGTGTGTGTGTGTGTGTGTGTGTGGTGTGTGTGGTGTGTGTGTGTGTGTGTTGTGTGTGTGTGTGTGTGTGTGTGTGTGTTGGTGTGTGTGTGTTGTTTGTGTGTGTGTGTGTGTGTGTGTGTGTGTGTAGTGGTGTGTGTGTGTGTGTGTGTGGTGTGTGTGTGTGTGTGTGGCGCGCGCGCGGGTTCGCGGCTCGCGCGTGTGTGCGTGCTTGTGTGTAGTGTGTGTGTAGTGTGTGTGTGTGTGCGCGCGCATGCGCATGTGTGTAGTGTGTGTAGTGTGCGTGTGTGTGCGCGAGCGCGAACGTGTGTGTAGTGTGTCTGTATGTTGGTGTTGTTATCGTTGCTCTATTGTTTATGACTTATCAAGCCCAACCCTGCTCTTTCCTCTTCCTGTAGCTGTTAATGGGTGTTTTGCACAAAGCCAGCCACACCTTGCTCGTTTGTCTTGTAATAGAAGCAGTCAGTAGAAGTACTTTCTCTCCGAGCCAGCAGTGCAGAGAGAACTATCAACAATGAGGTCATCGACATGAAGCCACCCACCTACAAGGAAATGCCCTGCTGAGTCTTTTTTTCCCTTTTTCTTTTTTATATTTATATATATATATATATTATATATTAAATTAAGTTTCTGTTGTTGATTCTGCATACGCAGAACAGTGTCTTCTTTGACCCAGATTCTGTCCTTGGGAATGGCAGGGGCTTGTCAATATAAACAGCAAACCTATCTTCTGTGAATTTTTTTTTTTTAAAACCATTCTTATTCATTTTTTTCCTTCTGGGAATGTTGTTGCTAGGATAATCCCTCTTTTTATACTCTCTCTTTGATTCTGCCTTGTTCTTTTTTTTTCTTGTCTCTTTCTTCCTATTTCTTTATGATTACATTTTTCTGGGTTTTTTTTTCACTTCCAGATAGACTTAAAAGGTGCTATTCTCTCCCAGTTGAAGTCGGATGCGCGAGGCCTAACTTGTCAGGTTTAATGGCAGCGCAACGCATTTTTGTTCATATGACAGGTAACAATGTTTCTGTCTACATGTTCTGTACTGCTGCTGACGATGACGAAGTGAAGACGAAGAATAATTTTCTTTTTACTTCGATTAGTAGAAGAAAATATATCTGGTTTAAAGGATAACAATAAACACTGATGTGCGCTATATGGACAGTGTCTGCCATACTAAATTTTAATTATAGGTGTGTGTGTGGTGGTGGTGGTGGTGGTGATGGTGGTGGTGGTGAAGTTATGAGTATTGGTTGCACTATAAGAAAACCGTTTCAAAGCTATATAATGATCCTTTCAATGTGGTAAAAGACACAGGTGTATACATTAAAAGTTACTCTAAGAAGGAAAGTGGCAGGATTGTTAAAAAGTTACTAGTCCTGCCTAACAAGTAAAACCGTGAAGTTCTAGGTTCGATTCCCACCTCGTCCTGTCGTCGAGTGTGACGAGAAAGCAGAACTGAATATCACAGTCCTTCGGAGGAGACTATAAATCAAGGCCTCGTGTGCAATACACATAAGATCTTGCGCACACATCAAAACCTCGTTCTGCTTTAAAGAAAGAGTGGGTCATTTCGTGCTGGTAGGAAAGGGTGACAAATAAAAAAAAAAAAGCTTTCATGCATAGATAATAACATGTCGTGTGTAGGCACCATCCCGAAATAGGGATGCGGCTACCTAAATGGTGGGGGGGGAGAGGGGGGGGAGGGGGAACGGTCGCATACGCAAAAATCTCACCTTTCGCGAACCGCGGAACTCTCTCTACCGAGGAGCAACACCCCCCCCCCCCTAAAAAAAAACCACCAAAACAAAATTCCAGACACCCCCTCCCCCCAAAACACAACCCCCAAAAACCCCCCCCAACCAAAACAAAACAAACAACCCTAAAAAAAACAAAACAAAAAGCAACAAAAGCCCACAAAAAAAGAAACAAAAGAGGAAAAAAAAAACAACACACAACAAACCAAACAAAACCAAAACCTAAAAAAATCCCAGACACCCTTTCAAAAAGAAACCAACAAAAACCCACCAACCCCCCCCCCCCCCCCCCCCCCCCGATAGTCTTGTTGTACATGAAGAAGAATGAAATGAGGACAGGTAGAAAAAAAAGAAAGAAAAAGACAAAAAAACTGGCAATGGAAAAAGAAGTGAGGTTTATGAATGAATCTTTTGTCACTGGGTGAAAACTGAGCAAAATATACAGTATTTTTGTTTCTGCGTTTGTCTTTTTGTTTGCCTTCATGTAGATTAAAGATATTCAAAGCTATCGACTGTGTCTTGATCTTCATGAAAATTTAGATTTCTTTGTTTTTTCTGTCTATCTTTTTCTTCTGTTTTGTTGGTTTGGTTATCTTCTCAGACAGACACTGTGTTATGTCTGTTGTGGTGGTGGTGTGGTGGTGGTGGTGGTGTGTGTTGTGTGTTGTGTGCGTGGTGTGTGTGTGTGTGTGTGTGCGTTGCGTGTGTGTTGTGTGTGTGCGTGCGTGTATGTGTGTGTTTTTGTGCACGCGCACGCATTGAGGTGTCTATTGTCTTATTTTATTTTGAAGGTAATAGAATAATCAGCCATGTGCTTTTCTAGTCCCCTGTGTATGCAGTTTTGCAAATTTTGGTTATCCGTTCCTACCTGCAACAATGCCCATCTTCCGAAAAAGGGTAAGTTTTAACCGTGTGTGCAAGATGTTCTGCCTGCGTTTTCACACGGGACTTTAAGTTTACAGCTTCATTCGAAGGACCTTTTGGTGCGCGCGTGCGATGTGTGTTTTTATGTTTTTTTTTTATCTTTTTTTATCTGGGATAATGGATAAGCAATCATATGCTTTTTTGTTAATCCAGTCCGTGTGTATGAGTTTTGTAATTGTGTATTGTTCCACGGTCGGTGTGTGTATGTGTGTGTTTGCGTGCGTGCGGTGTGTGTGTTGTGTGTGTGTGCGCGCGCCGTGTGTGCGTGTGTGTGTGTTGTGTCATGCGTGCTCGCGCGCGTGTGTGCGTAGTACGCTCACATGCGCATGTGAACATGTGTGTGTTGTGTGTATAACATGAACCTCCCCCTCTCCCTCTTCATCTCTTTTTTTTTTCAGACCATCAGTACAGTGGCACTGATACCCGCTTGCTTCATGCCCTGTCACTTTTTCTCACTGGTGTGCAGAGGTTGTGTCACTACTTCTGTTGACATTGTTCAGGGCAGGTTGCATGCTCTGAGGAGAAGATTTGGAAGGAAAAAGAGAAAGTTTGTTGAAGTCCAAGTTTTGCTGACACCTCATCTGAAATCGATAGCTTGCTGGTCTAAGTCCAATGGGAGACAGGATAGCCTAGTGGTCAGAACATTGCGTTCGGAATTTGACGACCTGAGTTCGATTCCCGTTTGAGGGGATTTTTACCCTGCAGTTAACATTAGTGCTGACTCCACTCTCCCCACAAGTCTTCCGGATGAGACTGTAAACCGAGGCCCCGTGTGCGAACGCATGCAGAACATCTTGCGCACACGTTAAATCCTGTTTCGCTTTTTGTAAGATTAGGCCATTATCCTCGATAAAAAAAAGCCTGTTGTAGTTTTCTAGTCCATGTGTAAGTCTTTGTTTGTCGGTCTGTCTGTCTGGCTGTGTGATCTGTCTTTTTTGTCTCTTTGCCTATCGTCTTCTCTCTCTAGCTCTACTTTTTAA
>CM060321.1:1224921-1227421 GCA_030674155.1 Stramonita haemastoma | reverse complement strand
TTTGTTTGTTTGTTAGAAATGTCTGGGGCTTTTTGTCTGTAAAAAGATATGGGGTTTTATCGAATGTGCCGTTATATTTTTTTTAAAAACTTTTGCTTCCGCGTGTGACTGATTTTATTATTTTATGCCCTCATTGTATGTATTGATCGTTGTGTATTGTGTATATGCCTCGTGCGTGTGTGTGCATGTGTGTGCATGTGTGTGCATGTGTGTGCATGTGTGTGCATGTGTGTGATGTGTGTGGTGTGTGTGTGTGTGTGTGTGTGTGTGTGTGTTTAATTTCTTTTAACGTCTTTTCACAAATTGTGATATTAGACGGAAATGAGGGAGAGAGAGACAGAGACAGAGACAGAGAAAGACAGACTGGGAAGGGTGTGTGAATGTCAGGGAAGGAGAGTGTAGTTGGTAATGTATGGAAGATGGAATTTCAGGGATCAATAGGGCCTACATGTGGATTGATAAAAAAAAACATTTAAAGTTACTTACCTACTAAACTACAATGAACACAAAGGAAAATGCAGTTCTAACAATTCCTAACAAAAACAGTAATTCCAACGAAAAAATGTGAGGTAATTTCACCTGAGAAAAAAAGTCATGTGTGTGTGTGTGTGTGTGTTTGTGAGTGAGCGTGTGTGTGTGTGTTTATTTATTTTTATTCATTTATTCTGTGTATTTATTCTTTTATATCGAATATAATGGAATAAGTACTTATGTGTTTTTCTACATCCAGTTCCCGTGTGTATGCAGTTTTGTAAATCTTGTCAACTGTTCCCACCGGCACACAATGGCCTAGTGTCCTACTCTTACGAAAAGGGGAACAGGATTTAACGTGTGCGCAAGATGTTATGCGTGCGTTCGCACACGGGGCCTCGGTTTTTAGTGTCATCCGAAAGACTTTTTTTGGGGGGGGGCGGGGGGAGTGGAGTCAGCAAAGATAACTCCAGAGGAAAAATCCCCTCGACCGGTAATCGAACCTGGGTCGTCAAATTGCCAGCGCAATGTTCCGACGACTAGGCTATCCCGTCCCCCTATGTGTGTGTGTGTGTGTGTGTGTGTGTGTGTGTGTGTGTGTGTGTGTGTGTGTGTGTGTGTGTGTGTGTGTGTGTGTGTGTGTGTGTGTGTGTGTGTGTAGTAGTAGTAGTCTTTAAATTAACGTCCATGCACAGTTTGTGATTTGGACTGCAAACAAACAAATCAAGTACTAACAAATAACTACCTACAAACAAGCAAGATTAACGGAATTTAAAGGAATCTACTGAACACAGAATAAAATAAACATAACGTAATCTCTAGCATTAACTCAGCATCAGGGAGAATGTGCGATAATGTTTTCGTGCATGCGTGTGTGTTGTGTGTGAGTGTGAGTGTTCCTCTCTCTCTCTCTCTCTCTCTCTCTCTCTCTCTCTCTCTCTCTCTCCTCTCTCTCTCTCTCTCTCTCTCTCTCTCTCTCTCTCTCTCTCTCTCTCTCTCTCTCTCTCTCTCCTCCTCCTCTCCTCTCTCTCTCCCTCTCTCTCTCCCTCCCTCCCTCCCTCTCTCTCTCTTTTTCTCCCCCCCTCTCTCTCTGTGTACACTGATGTAAGAGTTTTAATTTTTTTTTTGTCGTATCGAGTGTGTAGGTGTGTGTGGACAGAAACAGATTGGGATTTGGGTGGGGTTGACATGCCGGAAGAGGCATGGGTAAAAGACCTTGATATTTTCATGGATTTTTTTCTTTTAAATTTTTTGTTTTGGTTTTCTGCTTTGTTGTATCAGTGTTTGTGTCTGTGCTTTTTTTGTTTTGCCCTCGCTTTGTGTTTAGCTGCTATACAGCGGCAGCGATGTCTCAGAGAAACTACCATCCTTACCCACCCATCCACCCATCATTCATGCTTTGTTTCCCCTAAACAAAGCCCTTCCGTTCGCGGGGTTTCTTTATGTCACACTCTCTCAGCTGACTAGTTTATAGACAGCCCCCTCTCCCCTGAAAATTAGGCTACCTTTCAAGCCACCCACAAGAGGAAGCCCCGCGCGCATTGTGTGAAAGTTTTGTGCGAGCCTATATTGTGGTGTTTTCTTTCCGGATCAGCATGGCTGACCTTTTATCTGGGTGTGTTGTGTTGTGTTGCGTTGCGTTGCGTTGCGTTGCGTTGTGTTGTGTTGTGTTGTGTTTGTGTTGTGTTGTGTTGTGTTGTGTTGTGTTGTGTTGTGTTCTATCTATCTACTATCTATCTATCTATCTATCTATCTATCTATCTATCTATCTATCTATCTATCTATCTATCTATCTATCTATCTATCTATCTATCTATCTATCTATCTATCTACTATCTATCTATCTGTCTGTCTGTCTGTCTGTCTGTCTGTCTCTATTTTATATAGAAAGGTAAAGGTAAAGGTGTCCCATAACCAAGACGGTCGTAGAGGAGCGAGGCATCAGAGACCTCAGTTTCTCGAGGGCCCAGCATATATCTATATCTATATCTATCTATATCTATCTATATCTATATATGTGTATGTATTA
>CM060321.1:1209921-1214921 GCA_030674155.1 Stramonita haemastoma | reverse complement strand
TATCTATATTAACATAATCTAACCTAATGTTCATTCATATATAAACCCAAAATATACCATAAATTAATAATTAAATGTCTGCATTTTATAAAATTCAGTTCGACGAGATTCAAATTCGTTAGAACAAAGAACGAGCGTTAGGCTAAGCATTAGGCTAATCATCGTGTTCAAACCGTCGTATACCTTACGATCTACTACAACCTAAATTAAGTTATATTTCATTTATCTAAATAAAGTTTATTACACACGATTCTCAATCGCACACTACAGTATATAAAATATTTCTTTACTTATGAATTAGAACTGCTTTTGCCGATCGCGATTCCAATGTTCTTATACTGATATGATGTAATAAGTGAAAATACTAATTTACGATGGAAATAGAGAATCTTCACTGTGGTCGAGTTGAATCGAGTCAAGAGCAGTCCTTCAACAATCATATCCATGAATATGAATAGATAATATGATTTATTAAAGTTGTTATTTAATATTTTCTTTTCTATATCAGGCTGATTGTGTTCAAAATGCAAGGTAGAGTTCTCTCCCTTGATCCAAAAATCATTACAATAAAATATATCTCATCTCATCCCACTAACAATAAAATCATAAAAACAAAATAAAATACTAAAAAAAATACAAATATATCATACTCATAACAAACTATAATACTTTATAAAGTGAACAAGAAAATATCTGTTCTGACCACACCAAATATCTGTTTCGCTGATTCTAACCTAAACTAAATGCCCAACAAGCTCTCACACATAGAGCTACACAAAACCACCTGGTTACATATGTATGTATGTATGTATGTATGTATGTATGTATGTATTGTATGTATGTATGTATGTATGTATACATGCATGCAAGCTTGTTTGTTTGTTTGTTTGTTTGTTGCTGTTGTATTGTGATTACGTCATTTTTTCTCTATGTTCTTGTGTTGTTTGCTTCTTTGTATGGTTGTTTTTTTGTGCAATTTTTTTGCTGCTGTTGTTTGTTGTTCTTTGTGTGATTTTATATTTTTTGCTTTTGTTTGTTTGTACTGTTTGTTACTATTGTTTGTACTAAAGTTGTGTGTATTTTTTTTTGAAAATTCTAAGGACGTGTAACTGTTAGTGTAGGCCTTAGTGGAGAAACTCTGCTTTGGGCTATACAATGTATCTTTTTGTATTTTGTTTTTGTATTTTGTATTTTGTACCACTTTATGTCACAGCAGATTTCTCTGCGTGAAATTCGGGCTGCTCTCCCCGGGGAAAGCGCGTCGCCACAAGTGCAGCGCCTACTCATTTCTTTCTTTTCCTGTATGCAACTGTATTTGTTTTCCTATCAAAGTGGCTTTTTTCCTACAGAATTTTGCCAGGGTCAACCCCCTTGTTGCCGTGGGTTCTTTTACGTGCGCCAAATAAAGGTGTGTTAACACACGGGACCTCGGTTTATCGTCTCATCCGAAAGACTAACGCCCAGACACCACTCAGGGTCTAATGAATGGGGAAAAAGTATCCACAGCAAGAATAATACAAATACCTTTTATCATTTCAAAAATATCCCCAAGTCGGAAAGCGGCTACCTTAATGATGAGGAAAAAACTATTGTATATGCAAAACTTTATTTTGGGTGATTCTTAGAACTCTAGCCAAGGAATTAACGTTTAAAAAAAGATGAAAGAGAGAAATTTGATTAATGTGATACAATAAAGTATACACTATAATTATGTAATAAATACAACATAAAACATTTCAGTGCACTGCACTACACTTCACTGCTATATATTTGCACTAAAGCCTAACCCAACCTATTCTAGTCCAAACAATCCAATCCAATCCAATCCAATCCAATCCAATCCAATCCTTTCTAATGTGAAAATAATCATACAATACGATTGAAAACAGCACGGTAAAACTCAGAACAGCCCAGTGAGATGATCATGTCATGATGGCAAAATGCTGAAGGAAATGGATGATTTTGGATTTATCACTTTGATATGAATACTTTATATAAATATAATTTTCTTGGTTATTTTCTGATTATCTGTTTTTGTTATGTTTGTTTGTTTTTCATTTTGTCTTAATCATATCTTTGATGCATCATTCTCAAAATGATGGAGAAATTATAAATGGTTACCTGCACTTGTTTTCCTTTACTACAATTTTCTGAATGATAATTATGATACATCATTGTTTTGTTGAGTGGGGAATTGCCTTTATTATAGATCCATATGTGTTCCATTTGATCTTTTCCCATAGTTTTTCTTGCCTGTGCTGGCACTGTAAGTGTATAGCAATAATTATCATCTAGCTAGAACTGACCATTTGGGCTGAATACAAACCTTATTACCTTCCTTGCATTAATTTAGGGCTCCCCAAAGATAAGGCACACATATTCTCAAGGTGCTTATTTTCTTCTATATAGATATACTTGTCTTTTTTCTAGTGCAAAACACATTTGAGCATATTTTCTTTCTCTATCATATCGTGTGTGTGTGTACATTCAGATTTACTCAAACTATTAATCGTCATTGATTGCTTGGTGTGTTGTATAGGACTACTGCAAGCACTTTGATTTCTTTTTGCAAGATATAGCGCTATATAAATTCCATGCATTATTATTATTATTATTATTATTATTATTATTATTATTATTATTATTATTATTATTATTATTATTATTATTATTATTATTATTATTATTATTATCATTATTATCATTATTATTACCCTTCGATGGCAGATTTAATAGGCTACAAGGGTATCACATATTTTTGTGAATGCCACCGAGGCTTCTAAATTACGGAGAGTGTCTCCATGTAAGGTAGCACCAAGGTTAACATTTTAATCTCCTGTCACTGCCAGGACCTCTGACGAGGGCTCATCCAGGAGCTGTTACTCAGCACAGGGTAGGCCAACCCATAATCATTACACAAAATGGTGTCAATGAAATATATCATTTGTAGGTTTGATTCAGATATAGTGAGTGTGTGTGTGTGTGTGTGTGTGTGTGTGTGTGTGTGTGTGTGTGTGTGGTGTGTGTGTGTGTGTGTGTGTGTGTGTGTGTGTGTGTGTGTGTGTGTGTGTGTGCGTGTGTGTATGTGTGTGTGATATTTTGTATTTGGTTTTAATCAAATCTAATCATTTTTTTCAATATGTACATTAATTCGTTTCTTAAAGGACATGGTTTTATCTGACTCATTTTACAATATATTCTGTATATTCTGAGTTTGTAAGCATTGACATATGACACACCTAGTCTGAATTTAGCCAGAATTGTTTTGAAATGCATGTCCAAACAAAACTCTAAATACAGTTTGATATCAATATAAGCTTATTAAGTGCCTATATATTTCTATGTTTATTTCTAGATTGCATAAGGTCGTTCCCTTGTTGCCAATAGCAATCAGTTAACCTTGTCTAAAAACAGCCAAAGACGCTTTTAGATTTCCAACACCTTGATCTTAACAGATGCATCTAAAGCTGTATATGCATAAACAAGTATGGATGTGTGTGACCTCGTTTTGTTTTTCCCACAGCATCTAAAATTCATGTACAATTCTCAGAGAGAGAGAGAAAGAGAGAGAGAGAGAGAGAGAGAGAGAGAGAGAAGAGAGAGAGAGAGAGAGAGAGAGAGAGAGAGAGAGAGAGAGAGAGAGAGAGAGAGAGAGAGAGAGAGAGAGAGAGAGAGATGCAAACACAGACAGATTGGCAGACAAACACAGATCTATAGACAGAGAGAATCAGACAGACAGACAGACAGACAGACAGACAGACAGACAGACAGACAGACAGACAGACAGACAGACAGACAGACAGTAAATTGACAAAAGTGGAAGACATCGTCTCTTGAGTCATCTTGTCAAGTGTGTCAGAGGCACCAGTGACCTTTGAAAAACAAGGTCAGTAGATTTTTCCACCAACTCAGACATTGGGAAAGAAAAAGGATGGGGCAAGGACAGGGTGTGTGTGTGTGTGTGTGTGTGTGTGTGTGTGTGTGTGTGTGTGTGTGTGTGTGTGTGTGTGTGTGTGTGTGTGTGCGTGCGTGCGTGCGTGCGTGCGTGCGTGTGTGTGTATTTTCACATGCATGCACACACATGTATTGGCATATATATATATATATATATATATATATATGTATATATATATATGTATATGTATATATATATATACACAATAATATATATATATATTATTGTATATGTATATGTATATGTACATATATATACACAATAATATATATATATTATTGTATATATATATATATATATACAATCATATATATATTTATGTATGTATGTATGTATGTATGTATGTATGTATGTATGTATGTATGTATGTATGTATGTATGTATGTATGTATGTATGTATGTATGTATGTATCTCTCTCTCTCTCTATATATATATATATATATATATTGCCAGCGCCACCCATTGAAAAAAACCCTGTCTGCTGTGTCTTTATTTTCTCCTTAAAAGAGACTTTTCTTGACAGACTTTTCCCAGCTGGGACTCTCTTGTTACGATCGGCTCTTATACATATGCTAAAGTGTGTTGCATACGGAATTTTGGTTTATTGTCTCGACCGAAAGACTTATACCCAGCCTGCATCGACAGGAGCAGACCAAAAGTATTAACATAGCCAGATAATTATTTCCCAGTGGAGAGCAGCCCGAATTCCATGAAGATAAATCTGCTTTGAATAAAAGTAGAATAATTAGGATACAGTATAATAAGGTACGCTACCCTACAATGCGTTACACTACACTACACTACACTACACTACACTACACTACACTACACTACACTACACTACACTACACTACACTACACTACACTACACTACACTACACTACACTACACTACACTACACTACGCTACGTTGCCCCACACTACCCTAGACTACACTACATTACGCTTCACTACACTACACTACCCTACGCTACGCTACACAAGCCTACACTACACTACACTACACTACACTACACTACACTACACTACACTACACTACACTAC
>CM060321.1:1182421-1194921 GCA_030674155.1 Stramonita haemastoma | reverse complement strand
TCTCTGTCTATCTGTCTGTCTATCTGTCTCTCTGTCTGTTTGTCTGTCTGTCTCCTGTCTGTCTGTCTGTCTGTCTGTCTGTCTGTCTGTCTATCTGTCTCTCTGTCTGTTTGTCTGTCTGTCTCCTGTCTGTCTGTCTGTCTGTCTGTCTGTCTGTCTGTCTCTCTGTCTGTTTGTCAGTCTGCTTGTTCTTTTGGCACCCTTGTCTTTGTGTGTGTTCTTTGTTTAGGAACTAGTGAACATTTTTTTAGCACCCTTTGTTCTGGTCTTCTCTGGCAGAGAAGAAAGGAAAAGCTACACCAACAATGTTGCTATTGTTGGCCTTATGTTTAGAGAAAAGGGTGCTTTGGTGTTGTTGTTGTTGTTGTTGTTGTTGTTGTTGTTGTTTTTGTTGTTGCTTAGCTTTGGAATTTTTTTTTCATGTTGATGATTTTTGCGTGGATGTTTTTTTGTTTTGTTTTCTGGTGGTTTTTCTCAGCTCTGTTACAGCATTGGCTAAACAAAGTTAGTGTGATTACTGACATTGTGCCTGCATATGTGCACAAAGTCACGGGACATCCTTGGTGGTTAGAACATTTCGCTTGTGATCTGATGGCCGGAGTTCGAGCCGCTACCTTTACGCTTCCTCCCATTTCCACCTTGTTCAAGGGTATTTTTCTTTTACATTTAATATCAGCGCCGACGCCACTGACCCCCAATAGTTTTGTAGATGATACTATAAACCCCTCCACGCGTGCAGAATATGTTGTGCACACGTTAATACCCGTTTCATCTTTTGGAAGAGTAGGCCATGTGGTCCAGTGGGAACAGATGGGAAAGTTTGCAGAAGTGCTTGAACATGGAGACTGGGTGTGGAAAAGTACGCGATGGCTTCTTCATTATCCTTAAAATGAAAACATTCAAATGATAATGAATAAACACAGAAAATAACAGATAAGGTCATGCACAGACGTACAAACGCATACACACACACACACACACACACACACACACACACACACACACACACACACACACACACACACACACACACGTATTTTATGTATACATAAGCACACGTATAATTGACCTTTGTTATAACAACATTTTTATGGAACAGTCCTATGGGATGCTTATGATAGTTATGTAATGATTAACTTAATCAGTTTTCATTTCATATTTTCAGCGTTCTTATCATGGATGAAGATTTTTGTACGCATGTGAAACAGGGACATGGAGATGAGATGCTTTCGCAAACTCCTTGGTATCTCGTACAGAGATCACATCATTAACTAGGAAATGAAAACATGAATTAAAAAAAAAAAAAAAGCAAAAAGGCTAACGGACCACATAAAGAGCTCATGACTTCAATGAAATAAAACGCACGAACACTTGGACTGGCCAAGACTGTCCTACAGTGAACAGTACATGGAGGGAGACGGAGAAGGAGACAAAGAAAACGACGGGGGACTGTACAGCCTAGTGGTCAGAACATTGCGCTGGCAATTTGACGACCCGGGTTCGATTCCCAGTCGAGGGGATTTTCCCTCTGGAGTTAAAATCAGTGCTGACTCCGCTCTCCCCAAAAGTCCTTCGGATGAGACTATAAACCGAGGCCCCGTGTGCGAACACACGCAGAACATCTTGCGTACACGTTAAATTCTCTTCCGCTTTTCGTAAGAGTAGGCCATTGTGTGCCGGTGGGAACAGATGACATTTACAAAACTGCATACACGCGGGGACTGGATGAAAAAAAGCACATGAGTGCTTATCTCATTATCCTCGATATAAAAGAATTAAAAAAAAAAAGAATGGGAAGAAATCATCAACGAGAGGACTGGCCTTGAGTGGAACGATTTGCTGCGGAGAGCAGAGGACCGTGGGGAGTGGAGGAAGCTGATGCCAACAGCAATATGAAGTATAAGCTAACGATTACCCCCCCCCCCTCAGCTCTGACTGAAAGATAATTTTAACCTAGCATGCTTTCAAGCTCGCAGTGGATAAAAACCTGCTTACTAAACAGGAGGTCAACCAAAACAACAACAACAACAACAACAACAACAACAACAACAACAACAAACCCTCAAACAAACAACCCTTCACACAACCACCTTCCTCTTTAAAATTGATTTTAAAAATACCACGCCCAATAAACAAAAACAAACATCAAAACAATCCCCCCACAACCCACCATAGCCACCCCTCAAAAAAACAAAAAGAAAACAAAACAAGACAATACAAACATAAAAGACTAAAAAAAAAACATCCCAACACAACCCCCCTCCCTACCTATCAACACCAAAACAAAAACACCCAACAACAACACCACCACCAACAACAACTAAAAAAATGGAGAAAAAAAAAGTCAAAGAATCAAAAACTCGTGAAGAAGTTCAGGTAAGATGGTACAAGATATAGACAACTCCTAACGAATACCTGATGCTTGTTGTCACCACCTGTCATAACTCGTGACAGTCACTGACGTCATCGGATTGTGACGTTACAAAGGAAACACGATACCGGAATTGATTATTTTCTTACCGACTTGTGAAACTAATGAGTCTAGTCCCTACCAGCGGCCTTCAGATGATATCATGGGTGGTTATAATGTCTTGGGGGGAAAAAAGGTTGGCGGAAACAAAAACATATCGCTCAGGTTTAACGCATACAGACAGACAGACAGACAGACAGACAGACAGACAGACAGACAGGCAGGCAGGCAGGCAGGCAGGCAGGCAGGCAGGCAGGCAGGCAGGCAGGCAGGCAGGCAGGCAGACAGACAGACAGACAGACACGCACGCAGGCAGGCAGGCAGGCAGGCAGGCAGGCAGGCAGGCAGGCAGGCAGGCAGGCAGGCAGGCATTGCATGCATGCATGCATGCATGCATGCATGCATGCATACATACATACATACATACATACATACATACATACATACATACATACATACATACATATATACTGTCGAGGAGATTTTTCCCCTGGAGTTAACATCAGTGCTGACTCCACTCTCCCCCCAAAGTCTTTCGGATGAGACTATAAACCGACGCGAGGCCTCGTGTGCGAACGCACGCAAAACATCTTGCGCACACGTTAAATCCTGTTCCGCTTTTCGTAAGAGTAGGCCATTGTGTGCCGGTGGGAACAGATGACAAAATTTATGCGCACACACTCGTAACTTCAAATCAATGTTTGAAAAATGCACCATCATACTTTCTTACACAAGATTTTTTTCAGTCTCCTCATCCGGTTATTCCCTTCCATTCCATTCTCTTTGTTTTGTTTTGTTTTGTGATGTGCTCTATTTTATCAAATCTAATATTCCTTTAAGTGAACAGACGTAAAATCGAAAAGAAAACCAACTTAGCACAATACATTTGTCACCGACTGTCAAAAGGATAAGTATTCAGGAAGACAGTTTATTATTGATATTTTTCACAGTGACATTCGTCATGTCTGTTATGATATCAAATACTGACAGTACAACACACTCACACAGACAGACAGACAGACAGATAGACAGACATACAGACATACATACATACATACATACATACATACATACATACATACATACATACATACATACATACATACATACATACATACATACATACATACATACATACATACATACATACTGTCGAGGAGATTTTTCCCCTGAAGTTAACATCAGTGCTGACTCCACTTTCCCAAAAGTCCTTCGGATGAGACTATAAACCGACGCGAGGATTCGTGTGCGAACGCACGCAAAACATCTTGCGCACACGTTAAATCCTGTTCCGCTTTTTGTAAGAGTAGGCCATTGTGTGCCGGTGGGAACAGATGACAAAATTTACAAAACTGCATACACACGGGGACTCTCTCTCTCTCTCTCTCTCTCTCTCTCTCTCTCTCTCTCTCTCTCTCTCTCTCTCTCTCTCTCTCTCTCTCTCTCTCTCTCTCTCTCTCTCTCTCTCTCTCTACATACATACATACATACATACATACATACATACATACATACATACATACATACATACATACATACATACATACATACATACATACATACATACTACATACATACATACGTTCGTACGTACGTATCTATGTACGGGGGGGGGGGGACGGATAGCCTAGTGGTCAGAACATTGCAATCGCAATTTGACGACCCGGGTTCGAGTCCAGTCAAGGAAATTTTTCTCCTGGACTTAACATCAGTGCCGACTCCACTCTCCCCAAAAGTCCTTCGGGTGAGACTTTAATCCGAGGCCCCGTGTGCAAACGCACGCAGAACATCTTGCGCACACGTTAAATCCTGTTCCGCTTTTCGTAAGAGTAAGCCATCGTGTGCCGGTGGGAACAGATGACAATATTTACAAAAACTGCATACACACGGGGACCGGATGAAAAAAAAAGCACATGATTGCTTATTCTGTTATCCTCGATATAAAAGAATAAATAATTATAAAAAAAACCAGAGAGAGAGAGAGAGAGAGAGAGAGAGAGAGAGAGAGAGAGAGAGAGAGAGAGAGAGGGGAGAGAGAGAGAGAGAGAGAGAGAGAGAGAGAGAGAGAGAGAGAGAGAGAGAGAGATGTTATCAGTTCAGTTCAGATGTCTCCATCGCTGTTGTCGTCTATAAGAGTTCCACGCAATGTCACCAGAGTTTGCCATCTTTCTCTGCCTCTGCTGAGTTCTACGACCGCATGTAGCCCTTTCAGACCTCTGATCTCAGTGATGTCAGAAAGTGACAGATTCGAAACGTATAGGTCATTTAAATTACTGTTATAGCCTGAAAAATCTCTTACTGCTATCGCCATAGGTAAATTCAGACATGTACTGGTCAAGTTTCGACTTGGAACTGGTGATTTCAACGTGAATAATAGATATAATAATAAATCTAAAAAGCGCCCTTCCATTTTCTATTAGAATGTACAAAGTTTACAGACTTGAGAGAGAAATACCTATCCAAATACTTCACAAATGATAATGAACATTGCCTCCAAACTATTCTGAATAGTGAAAATATTTGTCAGTTGAGACATTTGGGTATGTATATATTTTATACTCTGAAAGCCAGAGAACTCAGTTAAGTACAATCGGTGTACAAAAAGTTGCTGTAGTTCATGTCTCTTCGAAAATTAATTCATGACAATGCCAAAATTCTTTTGGTTGTTTATTGTTTTGCTGTTAGTTTCTTCTGTTAATATGTGTACCCCCTTGAATACAGGCCGGTGGCCTTACAATTCAGATCGAGTTTCCGAGTTTCCGATCTCAGTGATGTGATGTAGGCAGTGTAGGGTGTTGGTGGTCTGCCTCTTTTCCTTCTGCACTCAACCTCACCTTGGAGAACTGTCGTCATCAGATTAGTCTGTGTATTTCTGTTAAATTTTGCATTGCCACCGTATCTCAGTCTGCGCTTATCTATTTCAGCCAACATTTGTGTCCTGAGAGTTCATCAAGAATGCGTTCATTTGCCTGACCATTTGACCCTTACGAAAGTCGTCTGTGGAAGTCGGCTGCGTTTGTTTTGTCTCTTTCCAAGAATTATTTTCAAGTATCCATGCTTTTGACTCATACAGCAATACAATTCCGATTAGCTTTCTTGACAATTCTAGTTTTTAGATATTTAGCCTAT
Organism: Stramonita haemastoma; assembly: GCA_030674155.1. Taxonomy (NCBI): domain Eukaryota; kingdom Metazoa; phylum Mollusca; class Gastropoda; order Neogastropoda; family Muricidae; genus Stramonita; species Stramonita haemastoma. The sequence goes on along the minus strand of CM060321.1, from coordinate 1,189,322 downwards.
GTCTTTCTAAAATATTCTTAGACTGAATCATCTTTTGCTTGGCCATACCGATTCTATAGCCTTTGCGTCTTGTAGACAGGATCCGTTATTATCTATTACAGAGCCTACATATTAAAACATTTGAACGCATTACATATTTCTTCCGTTGATAACGATATTCTGAGGGGTGACTGTACCAATTAATGTGCATCACTTTTCTTAATTTTGCATTAACCTTACGGCCAGCAGTTGCTCTCTGCATCAACTCTGTAGAGAATGTTTCTCATGCTTGTTATACCATTGGCCATGAGTGCTATATCATTAGCTTACCCGATGTTAGTGATGTTTCTGCCTTTTATATTCGTGCCCATGTCATCCCTGTCCGTCTTTCTCATAACCATTTCTGTATAAATGCTGAAAAGAGGCGGAGATATAACATAACCCTGACAGACTCCATTTTCATATCAAAATAACTCACAGTACTCGTCATCCCATCATATGGTTGGTTTTTGACATGAATAAAAATTCGTTACGAACAAGACGAATTGCTTTGGAAAGCCTGTTTCAGACATTGTGATAAACAGAATGATAATGATGTATGAAACTACCAAAAGCCTTACTGTAATCCATAGAAAGTTATAAATGCCTCATCTTCAGTGTTTCTAATTTTCTTTAATAGTATCTGAAACACATATACAAAAACATCACTTTTGTTAAACCTCGGAGCTCTGGTGGAGAAATGAAAAAAAAATTACACGAGGGGTGGGGGGGGGGGGGGGGGGGGTAGGGGGGGGTGGGGGGGGCGCTGGTTAGCCCAGTGGTTAGAGCTTTGCGCTCGTAATCTGACAGCCCAGGATCGAGCCACCACGAAGGCACCCTCGAGTTAACATCAGTGCTGACTCCACTACCCCAAAGTGCCTCAGATGAGACTATAAAAGAGGCCCCGTGTGCGAGGGCACGCAGTACATCTTACACACCAGTTAAAAACCCGTTCTGCCTTTCAGAAAAGTAGGCCGCTTCGTACCTGTAGGCATGTACACAGGTGTCGTGTCAGAGCACCACCCACTAAGTCAGAATGCAGCGACCTCAACAGTCGGTAAAAACAGTCGCATACGGCGATTATCACCATTCGTGAACCTCAGAACTCTTGTCGAAGTACCAAAAAAAAATCTGTTACACCCAGTGTGAGTGTAGCCATTATTGTTTCGAAATCGTCTAAAACTGGACCCCCCCTCCTTCCCCCCTCCGCCCCCTCTCCAAAAAACAAACAAAAAACAAACCCAGAGCAGCAGAGAAGAAGTAGGCGGAGAAAATGTTCAGTCCTTGGCATGAATATCTGACCCCAGTCTCCGCGGTAATCCACAGAAGTCTCCTCCATCTTCTTCTGACGCCAACGTCTGGCTTTGATTTTTTCTTTCTTTCTCTCTTTACTTCTTCTTCTTCTCTCTAGTTATTGTGTTCGGGCCATCTGCTTTGCTATTCTGTGTGTGTTTTTCATGGACACTAAAGTAGGCCAACGCTTGTCTTTATTTGGTAAGTCCTTTGTCTAATAACTGGTTGAGGATTTCTTGGTTGTTGTTTTTTAGCCTATCATTCGTTTTTTTCAAAAAAATCAATTGCTGTTAATGAATAATATATGTGGATTTTTATTAGAAAAATGAATGATTGAACTGAATGAATAAGAAGAAGAACAACAACAAACAACAACAACCAACAACTACTGCTGCTGCCGCCGCCGCCGCCGCCGTTGTTGTTGCTGCTGCTACTACTACTGCTACTACTACTACTACTACTACTACTACTACTACTACTACTACTACTACTCTTACTGCTGCTGCTGCTGCTGCTGCTGCTGCTGCTGCTCTTACTACTGAATGATGCTGATGCTGATACTGCTGCTGCTGCTGCTATTACGACAACTTCTACTGCTACCACCACTACTACTACCACCACCACTACTACTGCTGCTGCTACTGCTCTTACTTCTGATGATACTGCTGCTGCTACTGCTGCTGTTTCTAAAACTGCCGCTGTAGCAGCTGCTGTTATCGCTGCTGATGGTGCTTTTCATCATTGTTTGTGCTGCTGCTGATAACATTCCTCCTCCTTCTCCTCCTCCTATTACTGTTGCTACTACTATTACTAGACCCTGATGCTTCTGGTACTGCTGCTGCTAATAAAAAGGCAAGAAAGAAAAAAAAGCCTATTTGTGATTCTGCCTAAAACTCAATATCAGGCTAACTTTGTGGAACAAAGGAAAGTAATCACATCTGTATATCTGTCCCCACCATCACCCAAAAATGACAGGATAAAAGATTTTGCATACTGTGAATAAAAACACCCTGATAGATAAATAAAAAATACAAGGAAAAATTCTGCCTGTATTATGACTAGCTGTGGTACACTATAAATGAATTGATAAAAGCATCAGACTTCAGTCACATGACTTCCTGAAGTCGTGAACTCGAGTCATGTAAGTGACGTCTGCTGGCTGATCAGGGGTGGGAATTTTACGATCTCCCGGGTAACCTTAAAGTGAAAACATGCCCGAGTCTTAACTAACACCATGTATATGCATAAGCACAAGAACAAATATGCACATTATTGGTCTTGTTATTTATGTCAGCGTTCAGTGGGTTAAGGACACATGAACATACTCAGCATGCACCCTGTACCTGGAGAAGGATGGGCTCCGCCAGGTTCGACTCGTCTAAGAGACATGACCTGGGAAAGTCCGTGCAGTGCCCTAGAGTACTCCTTGAGGAGTAAAGAGACAAGAGAAACGATGACTGAAAGTGAATCTGGAAACCAAAGAGCAAAATACAGACATTGACTCTACCAAAGCTTCTGATCTTGTTAATTGGAAAAAAACAAATCAACGCCAGGTCACAATCACGGTGGTATAAATAATAAGATACTGATGATTCCTGTAAAAATTTCATAGAAAGGGTGGCAACTCATCAGTCAAAAGCAATCTTGGAGTAATGCTTTGGAATTGCAAAACAGGGGTACAACAAGGTTGCTTTCTTACCCCCTTTACATTTACAGTATTTGCTTTCTGGGTATAAAAAAAAATACAGCAAAATTGCATTCCTTCATATTTCAAGAGAAAATGCAGTAAATGTGAACATGTGGTGCAGTGAATGTTAACACATATGTGACGTAAAAGGAATTCACTCTCATTATTCTTATGTCTCTCAAACTATATCACTTGCGGAAAAAGAGAGAGGGATAAAAAGGCCGAACTCTCAACAAAACTGTCAGAACAACTAAAGGTTAGCATGCTAAGAGAAAACCAAGGTGATGAACAAGTGATACAGTAGATGCAAAGGCTTTATTAGCGAATTCAAAGAAAACAGCACTCAACAAACACCAAGATACTTCAGACATAGCAGACAAGTTATCTCTTCTACGCTTCTTGTCATTTTCCCCCCACTGTTTCACATAATTATCCTCATACCGACACTAATTTTCCTTCTTTGCTTCTGCTTTTGTTTATACACATAATGTCCAAACATAAATTGGATTCACACACTCACAAAAACTTGGTTTTACTCTCTCTCTCTCACACGCACACACACACACACAAACAAACACACACACAATCACACACACACACACACACTCACACACACACACAATCACACACACACTCACACTCATACACAACACACACACACACACACACACACACACACACACACACACACACACACACACACACCACACACCTCAACAACTTTCTCCTCATCATCCTCATCTCCTCATCCTCATCATCACCCTTACACACTCCTCACTCCAACCCACCCCACCCCACCCCACCCCACCCCACTAAAACCCCTCCCCCCCCCACACACACATGTGGGCTATGACACCAGCAAACAGCAAACCACGCCAATACAACCCTCACTCAGTTCAGCTCTCCTCATCCGTCTCTTCAGGTTTCTTTCAGGCTGTCAACAAAAGACGATGCCCCAGGCCAAGGCCTTGTTCTATAGCCTACCTTCCTCTCTGCCTACAGACTGCTGCCTGCTATACAGCAGCACATGCAACACGCAGCCAGAAATCCCCCTACGTCAGCTTTGATGCCCAGGACAGATAACACTGAGACAGGAGGAAACAACACAGTCTGTTTCCTCTCCAGACCTAATCAATCACTCTTCTTTCTTCTTTCTTCCTTCCTTCCTAACTAGAATTGCTTGTATCTTACCTCCACCAAACAAACAAATAGACAAAATCTACAAATAGAAACAAAAACCAAACCAAACCAAACCGAACTAAACCAAACCAAAGGAAACAAAAAATAAAAGCTCAGTCTTTGACTAAAAAAACGTGAACACACAAACAAACAAGTAAAAACAAAACAACCCCCCTACTACAAACACACACACACACACACACACACACACACACACACACACACACACACACACACACACACACACACGCACACACACACACACACACACACGCACACACACCCTAACAAAATAACGTAACAAAACACCAAACCCCAAAACTTCCCACAACAACGAACAAATGAACAAACCAGAGAGCTAAACAGACACAAACACACACACAGACACACACAGACACACATACACATACCGACACACAGGGACACACATAGACACCCATACACACAGGAATACACACGCATACACCACACACACACACACACACACACACACACACACACACACACACACACACACACACACACACACACACACACACACACACACACACACACACACACACACACACACAGAAAGACAAGGCAGACAAAATTAAAGGCAGAAGGAATACGCGAATAAAGAAGCAACAAAAAAAATCAATCAACCCACCAACCAGCATGTCAACCAGCTCACCAACCAGCCAACCAGCCAACCAACCAGCCAACCAGTCAATCAACCAACCAATGAACCAGCTAGCTAGCCAGCCAGCCAACCAGCCAACCAGCCAACCAACCAACCAGCCAACCAACCATCCACCCACACCACCCACCCACACCAACCACTCACCAACACAACACAACCAAACCAACCACCAAAGCTAGCCAGCCAACCACCAACCAGCGCCCAACAACCAGCTACCCACCCAGCCACCCACCCAACCAACCCACCAGCCAGCCAGCCAGCCAACCAACCAAGACATTCCCGCTTCTCCATCCAGGAAAAAAAAAAGCTCTCTCACTCATCCCTCCTGAAAAATGACCGTGTCTGTAAGTACACACTGGTTGACAAATTAGTAGAAAAAGAAAGTAACAAACAAACAGAGAATAGAAAACGGGAAAATGATCAGAAAAAAAACAGAGAATGGATCTAAAAGCCTTTTAACCAGCCGCTTTGGCGCAGTGGTTAGCACCTCGGGTTACGGGTTTTAAGGCCGTGGGTTCGAATTCCATAAGAGTCATGGAAATGTTTTCGGACTCCAGCCGATTCCTACTCAGAGTGAGTGTGCTGTTGGCTCATTGGGAAGACTGAGACCACACAGTCTATCTTCATCCACTGTACTGATGCGATTTTGAGAGTGTTGCTTCAATTATCTGACCAGCACGGCAGATGTCTGTATCTTTGGGGTCCAGTTGACGCCGGGATATAATATTATTATAAAGAAGCGTAGAGAACAGCCCTGTCACGAAGTATCAAAGCAGCTGTATTTTAACAGCAACATTGTTACATTATCCTCTTCGTCATTGATCATCATATAATAAAAGAAAATAATCTCTGAATATGTGACTTGCAGGAGATGAGAGAAGCCCCCCCCCCCCTCCCCCCTCGCAATCCATGTATTAATATAAACAAAACACCCCAAAAGATTTTGCCGAGACTCATGCTCTGGCACATGCAGTGGAGTGTGTAGTGTAGTGTAGTGTAGTGTAGTGGTGTAGTGTAGTGTAGGTAGTGTAGTGTGAGTGTTAGGTAGTTGTGTAGTGTAGTGTAGGTAGTGTAGGTAGTGTAGTGTGTGTAGTGTAGTGTAGTGTAGTGTAGTGTAGTGTAGTGTAGTGTAGTGTAGTGTAGTGTGAGTTGTAGTGTAGTGTGAGTGTAGCATGTATGTGTAGTGTAGTGTAGTGTAGTGTAGTTGTAGTGTGTTAGTGAGTGTAGTGAGATGTATTGTGTAGTTAGTGTAGTGTAGTGTAGTGTAGTATTGTGTAGTGAAGTTAGTGTAGTGTTAGTGTAGTGTCGTGTTGTGTAGTGTAGTGTAGTGTGTGTAGTGTGTGTAGTGTAGTGTAGTGTAGTGTAGTGTAGTGTAGTGTAGTGTAGTGTAGTGTAGTGTAGTGTGGTGTGGTGTAGTGTAGCATAGTGTAGGGTAATATGTACACTACTAAACCACTGACGAACTACAGCATTTGTTTTTACAATTGCAGCATGAAAAATATTTTTAAAAACCCAAAATAATACACCCAAGAGAAAGAAGGAAAAAACTTTAAAAGGAAAGAGAGAAAAAAAGAAGGAAAAATAAAGAAGATAAGACATCTAGAAACCAAACCAAAGTGAAAGAAAAGAAAAGGAAAGAAAGAAAGAAGAAGAAGAACAAAAAGAGAAACAAGACCCAAAACAAAAAAGAAACAAAAAATAGATAAACGAAAAACGAAAAAAAAAGCATAAAAAAACTAACAACGACATAATGAACGGAAGAAAGAAAGAAAACAGGAAATAAGGAAAGAAAACAAAAAGAACTAATAAAAAGAAAAAAAAGGACAGAAATACAACAGAAAGAAAGAATACCCGTGAGAGAGAAAAAAAGTGAGAAAGAAATTAGAAACAGAACCAAAAGTAATAACAGAAAAAAAGAACTACAGAAAAAAACTTTCTAAAAGAGACAAACAAACAGACAGACAGACATACAGATAAGCATACAAAACATTTCCATAAACAAACAACTAAAAAACAGCAGCGACAACAACAGCAAACATCGG
>CM060321.1:1174921-1177421 GCA_030674155.1 Stramonita haemastoma | reverse complement strand
TGTCTGTCTGCCTGTCTGTCTGCCTGTCTCTCTGTCTGTCTCTCTGTCTGTCTCTCTGTCTGTCTCTCTGTCTGTCTCTGTCTCTCTGTCTCTCTGTCTCTCTGTCTCTGTCTCTGTCTCTGTCTCTGTCTCTCTCTCTCTCTCTCTCTCTCTCCTCTCTCTCTCTCTCTCTCTCTCTCTCCCCCTCTCTCTCCCCTCTCTCTCTCTCCCCTCTCTCTCCCTTCTCTGTCTCCACTCCCATGCAAGATGACATACTTATGCTTGTACATGTAAGTTGCTGACGTGAAAAGGGTACTATACTGAACAGAAAACGTTAGGAATATCTCCTCTCCCAATGGCAAAAAACCCCAAATCAAAACCTTACGAGCGCTCTACACCACAGAAACAGTCATCTAACTCTCGTCATCATCTTCGATCAGTCATTGTGGGCTGCACCTCCACAGTCACGATGCTAATTCCTCTCTTCTCCTCTCTTCTCTAGAGAGAGAGAAAATTGTTGTGGCTCAATGTTTTTATTTTGAAACTGGCCATTTTCTGGTTCTATGGCTTTATTGGCGTTATCATTTCTTTTTTTTTCTTCTTCTTGAAATTGCTGCTGAGTGCGTGCGGGCTGGCAGAAGTCTGGAATCGTTTCTGTTAAAGGTTGGTAGTTCAACGCCCTGTGCAGAAAGAAATTGGTATCGTCACAACCTCCACCCACCTCACCCACGTTGATGCGTTGGTGTTGTGGGAATCTTAAGTAGATTTTGATTGGTCCTCTCCCTCGTTCACTTTTGGAGTCTTTTAGGGATTGTTTGACGAGCAAATCTTTCCAGACTTTAGCGTCATTTTTTTTTTATATTTCATCTTCGCTGGCCAAATCTCTCTAGCATCTTTTTTGGTCTATCGTGTTTTTTTTTTTATAAAATGAATCTCCAGCCCACACGTTGATTTTTTTAGGTGTGTCTTGGCAGTTCCTAGCTTGTAATGACTATCACGAGAGAACCATCAACTCCTTGGATGGATCGGTGGTCTAGAAGTAACGCACCTTGCCTAGAAAGCAAAAAGTCCGAGTCGGAGTGTGCGGTGGTTCGAATCCCGTTTGGGCCCCAAACTTTTCCCCCATCCATTAGACCCTGAGTGGTGGTCTGGGCGCTAGTCTTTCGGATGAGACGATAAATCGAGGTCTCGTGTGTTACACATCACTATTTAACGCACATAAAATAACCCACGGCAACAAGGGGGTTGACCCTGGCAAAATTCTGTAGAAAAAAGCCACTCCTATAGGGAAACAAATACAGTTGCATACAGGAAAAAGAAAAAAAATGGGTAGGGGCTGCACTTGTGGCGACGCGCTCTCCCCGGGGAGAGCAGCCCGAATTTCACGCAGAGAAATCTGCTGTGACATAAAGTGGTACAGAATACACTATACAAAAACAATCCTTTCTGTTGCTTTTCTTGTCTAACTTTGATCGGTGGTCTAGTGGTAAAAGCACCTGCATAGAAAGTGAGAAGACAAAGGTTTGATCCCCACTTGAAACATAACTTTACCACCCTCCACTACACCTTAAGTGGTGGTGTGCTTTTGGATGACACAATAATCAAAGTCTCATGTGCAACTCACATTCAGTGCAAGTAAAAGAACCCACAGCTTCAAGAAGAGCGTCTCAGAGAAAAAATTCTGCAAAAAAAAGTGGCTCACTTAGGGACACATACCATAACAAGAGCAATGATTTTAAATGGACACTTGTGTTGATTTGAGTTCTCTCTTTGGCAAGAGGAATCCCATTATCACTCAGGAGAAATATGAGAACAGCTTGCGCACACGTTAAATCCTGTTCCGCTTTTCGTAAGAGTAGGCCATCGTGTGCCGGTGGGAACAGATGACATTTACAAAAATGCATACACACGGGGACTGAATGAAAAACAGCACAAGAGTGCTTATTCCATCATCCTCAATATAAAAAAAAAAAATCAAATCAAATCTATACACACACACTTACACACACACACGCACACACACACATACACACACACGCGTGCGCGCGCGCGCAAACGCGCACACACACACACACACACACAAACACACACATATTTAATATATGAATATATATTATATATTTATATATCCCTCTCCTTCCCCCCCCCCTCTCTTTCTCTACACACACACACACACAACCCAATACCTCCCACCCCGAATTTCAGTACCTACGTCAGAGCTAAGTCGATCTAGATAGTCGACGTCTAGTTGGTACAGTGCATTGCAGCCTCAGACTGTTCATCTCATCCCTCAGTCCCCTGAGAATGATTAGTTCTGGTGACAGATTCAATAAACTGAGTTATGCTGATGAAATACAAAAAAACACAACACAGACAATCAAACACGCACGCACGCACGCACACATGTACACACTAACACAAACACATACATGCACACTCAATGCACACGCACACAAACACACATTTACATGCACCACACAACCACAGACACACACACACACACACACAGACAACACTGACA
>CM060321.1:1152421-1162421 GCA_030674155.1 Stramonita haemastoma | reverse complement strand
TTGTCTAAGTCTTGATAACTTATGCAAGGTTCAGGGGAAATATGCTCTCTCTCTCTCTCTGTGTCTCTGTCTCTGTCTCTGTTTCTCCTCTCTCTCCTCTCTCCCCCTCCTCAATCTCTCTCTCTCCCTCTTCTCTCTCTCATCTCTCTCTCTCTCTCTTCCTCTCTGACTGGGGACGCGGACGTGTGCGGACGTGTGTTTCTCATGCTCTCAAGAAAATGTTCGTTAAGAAGAGCCTGGCTTCCAATAATATTCAATTTTCACCAGTGGTCTTCTTCTATCTATTGTGGATTGCACCTGTGCCATTGAGTGCCTTCTAAAAGTGTGTACTAGTGATGTAATCAATGATATATCAACTCAAAAGTAAGCCAGTTTTTGGTTTTTTTTCTTTTTCAAACTTTTCTTATTGGGATGGACACACATGACTTGAGATGCCGTAACCTAGTCGGGCCACCGCCTTGTGTTTGTGTTGGTGTCGCCAGATGTGAAGTACCATCTCAAGCCCCCTTGTGTGAAGTACCTCTCAAGCTCCCTGCCTGATGGCCATTCCACCCCATGCTGGCCATCCACCCCGTTCCTGATTGTGTGTTTGTGTGTAGGCCTACATAGGCGAGCCAAGTACTGGACTCCTTACCATTGGAGACGGATCATCCTAGTAATTGCCACTAGCCTACACCTAGGTTGTATTGAGGCCTAGGCCCTATTGACAGCCTTGCGCCGTTGTGAAAAGTGTTGAAGAGACTAGTGAAGTGGCTGTTTCCAGTATGTGAGTATTAATGCTGTATAAGTCGGGTATGGTTATTCCCATATAGACCTGAACCATGTGAGGGCCACATCTAACCTTCCCTCCCAATGTGGGCTGGTGGGTGGCTCTCCACTTTTCTTATGCTGTGACTTTTTTTCTACTTTTTTTTTTCCCCCGTGACTGTTCTTTTCCCTGATATTTCCTTTCTTCTTCTTTTTTTCTGTTAATAGTTATGTGATTCAGTGCTACCATCCAACACACCTTCCACAATGCGACCAACAACTAGATCAGAAAGTGCTAAGCACTCATTATCATTAGAAAACATTCAATTCACTAGAGATAGTCGTCAGGTCCAAATTCGTGCAGCTCCAAACACCTACCTACATGGAGAACAGTGCTACACAATAGATACATAGACCACTCAAGTCAGACACTGCAACAACTACATGGCATGACTTAACAAAAATCAAATGAAATCATACCAGATCTGGACATTTACTTGGCTACACTTCCACCACAGCTTAACAAAACCATTCCTGCAGCTCTTCCTAGACAAATCAAAACTACTGACAATTACAATATATCATTCAACAGGGACCATACTAATTCAAGGAAACACATGCCAGCAGTGGTTGGAAACAGAATTTGACATTCTAAAGAATATAGTATATATAGTATATGTGACTGTGCTAGCAATGGAAATCACACTGATCCCTCTTCCTCCCCTGCGTATCTGCCTGTGCCTGGAACTTTGCTAGCCATCACTGCACCTGCTGACCATGTGCATCTACCTGCAGGCGAAGCTTCGCCTGCCATTTACCCTCCCCCCAGTAGTGGACAGTTTTCCCCACAATGGTTGCCAGGAGACAAACAGTCGCCGCACCGTCTCCTCATCCTCCCCCTCCTTCCTCCCCACTCCAAGCCACTCCTTCAGTCGCCAGGAGACAAACATCGCCTGCGCTGTCTCCTCATCCTCCCCCTCCTTCCTCCCCACCTTCAGCTGACGCCATCCCCACTGAAACCATCTCCCCCACAACCCCCAGCTCTCTTCTGCCCCTCCAGCTGACTCCCCTGTGTATTGACACAAACCCCCCTACCCACCCCCTGGACAACGACACCTCTCACCCACGAACCCCTTAACCCCTCCCTAAAACCCCCCTTACCACCCCCCTCCCTCCCAGTCCCACAAACCCCCCCCCCTCCCCCCAAAAACCCCCCAATTTTCAAAAAAATCCCCCCGCCCAAAAAACAATCCCCCCAATTTAACACCCAAAAAACCAAAAATCTCCACCCCTCTCTTAAAACCACTCACCCTACCCCAAAAACCCCAACCCCCCAATTTAAAAAATTTTTAAAACCCCCCCCCATCAAACCCTCAAAACCAAAACCTTCCAAAAACAAAAACCTTTCCCCAAAAAAAAAATTTAACCCCACCACAAAACCCCCCCAAAAAAAACAATAAACCACCCAAACAAAAAAATAAAAACCAACCAACAAAAAATTACCCCCCCTCAATTCAAAAACAAAACCCAAAAAACCCCCTTTACTAAAAACAAAATTAACAAAAATAACCAAAAAAAACCCAACCAAAAAACAAACAAAAACCCAAAAACCCCCAACCCCACCCAAAACCCCAAAAAACCAAAAACACAACACCAAAAAAAAAAACAAAACCCCAAAATTTTCCAAACCTCCCCGCTTTAAAAAAAAAAAAAAAAAAAAAACAACAAACCCCACTAAAAAAAAATTTTTCCCCCCCCCAATCCAAACCCCCAAAACCCCCCCCCAAACAACCCCCCCCCCCCCCCCCCCCCCAAAAAAAAAAAAAAAAACCCATTTTTAAACAAAAACCAAAATACCCCCCAAAACCCCCCCCCAACCCTTTAAACCCAAAAAACTCCCCACCCCCAACCCCAAAAAACCATTTAAAAAAACCCCTAATCCCAAAAACCCCACCCAAAACCAAAAAAAAAACCCCCAAACCCCAAACCCAAAAAAAAAAACCCAAAACCCCCCAAAAACCCCCCTTTCCCCCCCCCAAAAAATCAAACACACCCCAGGGCCCCAAAACCTTAAAATTCCCCTTGATCAAAGGGGGAAGGGGGTTCAAGGCTACCCCAGGCTTTCCCCCTTTTTCCAAAAAAAACCCCCATCCTCCCCCCTTATCCCACACCTTCCACCAAATCTTAACTCCCAAAACCCCCTTTTTTCAATCTTAAAAAAAGGGGGGAATTTACCCCCAACCCCCCCTTTTAACCAACCCCTCACCCAAACCCAAAATAAAACACGGCCTTTCACCCAACAATTAAAACCCATAAAACATTTAAACCCCCTTTCCCAAAAAACCCTCCCCTATCCAACCAAAAACAAAACCCCCAAATCAAAGACAACAGGTAAACTAACTGGTCTCACTCAAACCCCGCAACCCCAAAAAAACCCGGAACTAACCCAAAAAAGACCCCAAAATATTAAAACCAAAAGCCTAAAAAACATCCCTTGGCAGGATTTGAACCTTCCCCCCCATTTTTCCCACCAAACCCCCCCCGGGCCCCCCCCCCAAACCCCTTTCCCCAAACCACAAAATTAAACCCAATACCACCAAAAACCCTCTTAGCTTGGTGTTTGTTTGGTGTGGGTTTGGGGTTGTGGTGTTTTGGGGTGGTGGTGGGGTGGGGTTTGACCCGGTTTTTTCTGACTTTCCGGAAAGTCTTCCGTTGACGGTTTTTTTTGGGTTTTTTGGGTTAAAAAGGAAAAAATTTGAAAAAAAATAATATTATAAAAACAAAATTTTAAAATAAATAAAAAAAAAAATTAAAAAATTTATTGTGTTTTTGATTGGCTAGATATTTATTAATATAATAATTTTATATATATAAAAAGTTATTCAAAATCTTTATTTTGTTTTTTTTTTTTGGTTTTTTGTTTTTTTTTTCCCTTTTTAAATTTTTTTTATCTTATTTTAAATTTAAAAATTTATTTTATTTTATTCTTTCCAAAAATTTTTTATTTATTTTCTTTGGGGGGGGAATATTTTTTGAGAAAAGGGTTTTATTCTTCCCCTTGAAAAATTTTTGGGGTTGGTTTGTGGGGTAAAGGGGGGTTTTGTTTTTGTGTGGGTTGGGTTGGCGGCATGTGTTGGTTTGGGTTTTTTGTGTGTGTTGTCTTGTGTATTTTGGTGCGGTGGGTGTGTGTTTTAGTGGTTGCTTTGTATTGGGTTTATTTTTTTTTTTTTTTGTTATTGTTGATTTCGTTTTGTGTGTGGTTTTTTTATTTTATTATTTTTTTGTTTGTTTTGTTTGTTTTTTTTTTTTTTTTTTTTTTTTTTTTTTTAGCCTTTTTTTTTGTTTTTTTTTTTCTTTTTTCCTCTTTTTTTTTTGGGGTATTTGGCTTTCCCATTACAATCGCTGTGGGGAATGTGGAAATATTTAAATCCCTTTTTTTTTTCTTAATCCCAAAAAAAACCCCCTTTAAAATTTATTAAAAGTTTTATAACAATTTTTGGGGGTACTTCTGTGTACTGGGTACTTGGTAAAAAACAACAACCCTCTTTTTATCCTTTTTCTGTTCTAGTTTTTTTTGGGTTCATTTTTTTTATTCTGTCATTCAAAAGAACTTGTACTGCGAAAAAAGCCCCCATCCGAGACATTGAAATTTTTGTATAGGGGGAAAAAACCCACACCAGGATTTTTTCCCCCTTCCTACCTGTGTAAAAAAACCCGACCAACACACCAATTTTTATCATTATTTGACAAAAGTTTTTTTAAGTGAAGGTGTGACGCTGATAGTGAAGTGTGTGACGACGAGTAGTGAGTGGACTGTTTCCTGAATTGCCTAACTGCTGACGTCATCAGACACCGCCTCAGTAATTATTGTAGGCAGTTGCAATACTGCCTCTCTTTGGACACCTGCCAGCCTTCAAGTGGCCTTTAGAAGCACATCGCTAAGAGACTCTTAAAGTGACGCGACTGTGTTGAAACTTCTAGTTCTACTGAGGAGTGTGTTTGACTTTGAAGCAGCTGTTGGGGATTCATACCAGCTCAGAACTTCTGATCTGTATTTTTCTCAGTTTTGCTTACTTTTAATCAATTTCCCCATTATTCTTTTCTGGTGTCTTCCAAATTTGTTTGCTTCGTTTTGTTTTCTTTTTACTCATTGAAGTGTGTTGATACTTCCAATTTTTTATTGTCGAATTTGTTTGACTTGAAGTAGCGGGTTGCCATCCATATCAGCTCAGACTTGATTTCTGTATTGTCAATTTTTAGTAGTTGAATCACTTTACCTATCTATATTTGGGGGGTTATTTCCAGTTGTTGTTTTGATTGTTTCTTCTTACTTATTACCCTCCCCCCCCTCTCTCTCTAACACACACATTTACAGCTAAAACCAACACACATTGATGCATTCAAGACACAACATGTGGCCCTCTAAGGAAGGTCTACGAATTTGCCACTTAAACATAAATCATGCAGTTAATAAAAATTGACGACATATCAACACTTATTAGAAACCATGGCAAACCATTTCACATACTAGGCTTATCGGAATCAAGACTTTCGAAGCACATAGTTGACACTGATTTATATATCCCTGGATATAAATTCATACGAAAGGATCCACAAAAGCAAAAAGAAACAGGAATCATCATATACATCAGTGAATCTATAACATTTAAGCGTCTCATCCATCTAGAACATTATGATGTAGAATCCGTCTGGTTTGAAGTGTCAATAAAAGGTTCACCACCTATTGCAATGGGATTCTGCTATAGGAATCCAGCAGAAAGAAAAAATTGGATTGACAAGTTTGATGCAATGATGAACGTAGTCTTATTAGAATCCAGGGAAGTAATACTACTAGGTGATTTTAATATTGATCTAACAAAAGTAAATAATGCATGGACGCAAATTACTAATTCATTCAACCTTCACCAACTAGTTAGTTTACCCACGAGAGTCACACAAAACTCAAGCACAATAATTGATCACATCTACGTATCAAATCCTAAAAACATCATAGAAACATGTGTCCCTGTCTATAACTGCAGTGATCACTACCCAGTATGTAACTACATGGTCAAAAAAAGGAACAAAAATTCCCAAACCTGGCCATAAAAACATAACATATCGTTCCTTTGCAAAATTTAATGAAAAGCTTTTCCTTCTTGAACTAAGTAACTCAATGCTCTCAGAAACATTCAACATTACTGATCCAGACTCGGCCATCGAGTTTTGGATAAAAACTTTCACTGAAATTTACAATAAACATGCTCCACTTAAAACCATAAGGGTCAAACATGTCCCCAAACTGCCTTGGCTCACAAAAGAACTAGAAGAAGCATGCTATCTTAGAGATTTCTTAAAAAAACATAAATACCATGAAGAGTCAAAAAGATTACGAAACGCCATAAACTCACAGAAACGTCGAGAAAAAAAGAAATATTTCCAAGATTTACTATCTTCCAAACAAAACTCAAAAATCATTTGGAGGGCCATTAATCAAATAACAAACAAACAATCATCTTCCAAATCAAATGTAATCAAAGATGTTACTGCTGAACAACTCAACAATCACTTCATAAACGTTTCTACTAATGTTGTAAGCAATGACAATTCAAAATCCAATAACCTAAACACATTAAAACAATACTGCCAAGAAAAGCATATTCCCTCAAAACTCCACATACCATTTATTTCTGTTTTTGAGGTCCATAATTACATGATTCACCTCAAACAGTCAAGGACACGAGGTCTTGATGGAATAGACAGCAGAATTCTAAAACTTTCAGCTCCAGTTATCACAGACACTCTCACATATATATATAACCAATGTCTTGAAAAGAACTATTTTCCCAATGCCTTCAAAACTGCTAAAGTGATCCCCATCTACAAATCTGGTGACACTTCAGATCCCTCAAATTATAGGCCAATCTCTATTATATCCCTTCTTTCAAAACCCCTGGAAAAACATATAAATAAACACTTAGTCAGTCATATAGAAACTAACAACCTACTCCACCCTAATCAGTCAGGATTCAGACAAAATCACTCGTGTCATACTGCACTGACTAGTCTCATAGACAATTGGCTAACAAACATTAATGAAAATAAATTTTGTGGAGTATTATTTGTAGATTTCAAAAAAGCATTTGATACAATTGACCACACACTTCTCATCAGAAAGCTAGACCTGTACAATATATCGTCAAATAGTCTAGAACTACTTGCTTCTTATCTCAAGAACAGACAACAGTGTGTTTCAACAACTACATCCACATCCAATCTAAAACCCATTCATTACGGAGTACCACAGGGATCTATACTCGGACCAATTCTCTTTTCTTTATACATAAATGACCTTCCTCTACATATTGCATCCAAATGTGAACTATTTGCTGATGACACAACCATACATACAAGCCATAATGACATTGACTCTCTTGCAACCATATTACAACAAAGCTGTAATGATCTTGTCAAATGGACAGATCTGAACCACATGTCTATTCACCCCCAAAAAAACAAAATGCATGCTTATCACCACCAGACAAAAGCGACAAAATTTACCTCATAATCAGTTTCCAATACATATAAAAAAGGAAGCAATCGAACAAACCTCTCATCACAAAGTTCTAGGAGTGACAATTGATGAAAATCTCAGCTGGATCTACCACATATCTCACCTATGCAAATACTTGTCCCAAAGAGTATACCAGTTGACTAAAATTAAACACTTCCTTGACTACCATTCAAGGAAATTATTCTTTCAAGCTTATATACAATCCTCAATAGACTATGCCTCAACCCTATGGGATTCTGCCAGTGCAAACACTATGAAACCCTTATCAAGTCTGTATAAACGTGCTCTCAAACTTATCCTCCTGAAGAAAACAACATTACTTGACGTGGATTATACTCAGTTAAGTATTCTCCCCCTACAACAAAGACTAAAATATAACAAGGGCATCCTGATGTTTAAGATAATGGCAGGAGCTGTCCCCACATCCTTAAGAGATAAGTTCCCAATGAATCGTTCCAGAAATACTGAAAAGCCAAGTATCCCAATCCCAAGAATAGACTTGTTCAAGTCCAGTTTACTATACTCAGGCCCTGTACTGTGGAACTCCCTTCCCGATTCAATTAAACAGCACCAATCATTGTCGACCTTCAAAAATCACCTAATGCACTTGATGCATCAAAACTAATGAACCAGTACTCATCCTGTTGGCTATATATAATTCTCCCCCTTTCTCTCTCTTCTTCTGTGTGTGTGTGTGTGTGTGTGTGTGTGTGTGTGTGTGTGTGTGTGTGTGTGCGTGTGTGTGTGTGTGTGTGTGTGTGTGTGTGTGTGTGTGTGTGTGTTTAAATGTATCTTATATGTATCTTATCTTTGTGCACTTGTAACTGATTTCAAAGAGTAAATTTTTAATATTTTATTTTCATGTCACATTTATCATATAGTATATTCTTTATATATGCATAAGTAAAAGATAGGGAGTGTTAAGTGATGATATTATTGGTCAGTTGAAAATTGTGCGCAATACTACCTGGCTAAAAATGTACTGTGTACTCTCTCTCTCTCTCTCTCTTCTCTCTCTTCTCTCTCTCTCTCTCTCTCTCTCTCTCTCTCTCTCTCTCTCTCTCTCTCTCTCTCTCTCTCTCTCTCTCTCTCTCTCGTTGCCTAAACATGTTATCATCCATATTGAGAAATACTTTATTCACTTTTTGTACTATTTAATAATCACGTGTTGAATGCAGTTGATTTTGTATAATTTTTTAATTCTCAAGTAAGCTGAATAATTATGTTCATTATGATTACAAAATGGTTATGAACGCGATTTCTATGACCATAAATACATAATCATAAGATTCAGGTATTAGAATATGTATGATTTAATATATATGCCTTACAGCGGATGGATTCTTTTTGTGTTCCGTTACATGACTTGATTAAAATTAGGCATATATTTCTTTTAAAATGAAGTTTATTGATGACATGAGCGCGAAATTTGTGTGTGTGTGTGGTGAGTGTGTTTGGGTGTTGTGTGTGTGTGTGTGTGTGGGGGGGGGGGGGGGGTGGATAATTGTTTTTATTTGTCGTCTCCCCTTGTATTAAAATATTATGATTTGCATGACTTTTTGTTGTTGTTGTTGTATGGGTCCTACCTCAAGTTTTTGATGTCTTGTTCTTGTTTATTTTCTGTTTTAACTTTGCTGCTTGCTTTTGTTTCTTCTTTTTTTATATGAAGTATGAATGTAAAAGAAATGATAATATTGTCACCTGATATGATTGTTTGACTTGTATCATTCTTCTTTTTTCTATGACAATTTTTTTTTTTTTTTAAAGAAAAAAAAAAAAACACAAAAAACCTACCACCTCAAGTACATGTGCGCCTGCGGATATGTGCTTATAAATATAAGTGTGAGTAAGTGTGTGTGTGTGTGTGTGTGTGTGTGTGTGTGTGTGTGTGTGTGTGTGTGTGTGTGTGTGTGTGTGTGTGTGTGTATGTGTGTGTGTGCATTTGTGTGTGTGTGTGTGTGTGTGTGTGATTTGTATGTGCATTTGCCTGCGAGCGTGCATGCGTGAGTGAGTTGTATGTATGTATGTATGTATGTATGTATGTATGTATGTATGTATGTATGTATGTATGTATGTATGTATGTATGTATGTATGTATGTATGTATGAATGTATGTATGTATGTACGTATGTGTGTGTGTGTGTGTGTGTGTGTGTGTGTGTGTGTGTGTGTGTGTGTGTGTGTGTGTGTGTGGGTGTGTGTGTGTGTGTGTGACCTACGTGTAGGAGTGAGTTTTACGTGTATTATTATCATACTATTATCACTATTGTTGATATTATTCTTATTGTCATCATTATAATCATTGTATTATCTTTAGTTCCTTCTGAGTTCATTTTGTTGTTATGAGTTGTAACAATGTTGTAGCTAAGTATTTTTGGGTGGACTTTTCTTGGTTGCTAAGTTGTTTATTTCATTATGTTTCTTTGGTTGCTCTTTATCTATTAACGCTTCTCTTTTCTTTTATAATCAAAATCATTTTATTGTGGCTTCTGATTTTCGTCTTCTGAAAGTGTGCATTTTTATTATCTTATTATGTATAATGTCCTTATTCCTTTATGTTGTTTGGTACTGCATATAGTTTTACTGTTTAGTATCTTTTTATCTTGATGTTTTCCCTGAAAAGGGCGGGGACTGGATGTAAAAAAGCACATGAGTGCTTATCTATTATCCTCGAATAAA
>CM060321.1:1132421-1142421 GCA_030674155.1 Stramonita haemastoma | reverse complement strand
AAAGTTATTTCAGGCAAAAACAAAGTTGGTTGTTTGACTGTTTTGTCTCTGATTCCTCGTCCTTGAGATACACTATTTGTTATTAGCAATCAAGGCTAGATCTGAATTTTTCGCTAAACTCCCATTTTCCCCCTTTTGTTGTTCCTCGGCTAGACTGTAACTATTCCTCACTGATATGTAACTAGAATCATTCTACAACACAAGCAAATTACAAACAATATACCTAATTGAGATCAGTGGTTAGAGCACTCGCTTTCCCCAAGCTAAGGTTAAGCAGCATCGAGCATGGCTACCTGTTGGATGGGTGACCGTTTGTGCGAGCGCCTTGGCTTTAGTACAGTCCCCCAGTCCACCCAGCTGTAAATGGGTAACCTGCCCTCTTTAGGGTCAGGAAAGGTAAAACAGCGAGGGAGCGGAGATGGGCGCCGCCCTCAACATGCTGGCCCCTAGAGAAGCTGAGGTCTCTGATGCCTAGCGCCTCTTTCTCGCTACGACAACACAGGTTATGGGACACCTTTACCTACCTCTAGCCGCCGCTGTACTCTACTGGTTAGGGCGTTGGACTCGTAATCTAAAGGTTGCGGGTTCGATCCCAGCTATGGCGTTGTGCCCTTGGAAAAGGCACTTTACGGCTATTTTCTCACCCCACCCAGGTGCAAAAGGGGTACCAACCTTGTGTTGGGGGTTAACCCTGCGATAGACTGGCGTCCTATCCAGGGGGGAGTCTATGACTCTCAGTCGCTTAACGCCACAGAAACCGGGATAAGCACCGGCCTGATGAGCCTATGGCTCGGGACAGACTTTAACTTTACCTACCTCACATCTAACTCATAACATAAAACAAAAAGACACGGGCACCTCCTAGAATTCAGCCAGGGTCTGCGGATATGTATCAATTTTCTGTAGAGGTTCAACAGATGTCTCAATATTCAACGTCACCCATTCTCGGAAGTCAGCGTATGGCTGCCTATGTGGTGAGGAATTCAAAGATACCTATAGGCTACACGAACACTTTTTATTCGGTGTGCATTTTTTTCCAAAATAAAATGGTTTTATTTCGAAGATTATGAATAAACTCTTTTATCAGTTCTGCATATTATTATTTCAGCATTCACAATAAGGCAATCAGTTCAGCATGTAATGTCATTCTGTGTGTATTTACATACACAGTGATTCTCAGGTGAGGTGAGCGAGTCTAGAGTACATGTTGTGGGTAACCCTTCGGATGGTAAGCTGGGGAACGCACAACTACAACAACAACGGAAAAAAACTAAAGCGATGTTTCAGCTTGTAATTGTCATCTCGTTTACCTTTTCACGTCCTTTTCATTAAAAGGCGTTCCCATAACCTATGGGGTTATTGTGAAATGAGATGTCAGAGACCCCAGCTTCTCTAGCTAGGGGCCAGCGTTTTGAGGGCAGCGCCCTTCTCCTCTCCCTCCCTGCTTAGCCTTTCCTGACCCTAATCAGATCAGGTTACACTCCGGTATTATTTTTGGGGTCAAGTAGTATCTTGTATAGAGTGCGGGTCGGAAATGTTTTGTTGATTTTCACAGATTTTAAAAAAAATATGAAAAAAATGCATTTGTTTTTCGGGATTGAGGACATAGAGCAATACCAGGTAGTCACGAGAATGTTGGAAATGATCATCAAAATAATGAGGATTGCTTGTGTTCCTACACCCTTGACCCCGCGCATGCATATATATTGGGGTTAGGAAGCTAGCAGACCACAAAGGTGTGAGGAGGAGGTACAGTGTTTACAGAAAAATGAAAAAAAAGTTCAAACCTACCAAGTTTGTGCAACATTACCTGCGATTTGAATCAGGGGCTTGTCTTTCTGAAAAAAGTGTTTGTTTAAAAAAAATATCTGTGGATGCATTAGTACGTACAGTGCGAATGCAAGAGTGATATATGAAAATAGAAGGAAAAGTATTCAAAATTAACACCGGTGTGTAGCCTAGAGAGAGCAGGTACCCATTTACAGCTACGTGGGTGCGTGAAGAAGGGAGGGAAGGAAGGAAGGAGGGGGGTGGGGGGTAACCGCACTGAAGCCAAGGTGCACAAACAGTCACCCAACAACATCACATGCACAACATCTTGCGCACACGTTAAATCCTGTTCCGCTTTTCGCAAGAGTAGGCCATCGTGTGCCGGTGGGAACAGATGACATTTACAAAACTGCATACACAAGGGGACTGGATGTAGAAAAGCACAAGAGTGCCTATTTCATCCTCCTCCATATAAAAGAATAAATCAATCAATCAATCAAACCCAGCCACCTCGACAATGTTATAGCGTGTCACATTTCCCCCCTGAAAACCTTTGATCTTTCGCGCACTTTCTGGCATTGTTTGAGGTTGTGGATGTGTGCACTATGCTCCCTGTCTGATTAATTGCCTGACAGGGCTGTTCTCTGCCTGCCTGACAATAGCCAGCAGTGTCATACTGTCATGGAATTTTCGCCCCTGGTGTGTGTGTGTGTTTAGAGGGTGTGTTGTGTGTGTGTGTGTGTGTGTGTGTGTGTGTGTGTGTGTGTGTGTGTGTGTGTGTGTGTGTGTGTGTTGTGTGTGTGTGTGTACGAATGTGTGTGTGTGTGTGTGTGTGTGTGTGTGTGTGTGTGTGTGTGTGTGTGTGTGTGTGTGGTGTGTGTGTGTGTGTGTGTGTGTGTGTTTACAGATTTCTCTGCGTGAAATTCGGGCTGCTCTTCCCGGGGAGAGTGCGTCACCACAAGTGCAGCGCCTACCCATTTTTTTCTTTTTCCTGCATGCAACTGTATTTGTTTCCCCATCAGAGTGGCTTTTTTCTACATAATTTTGCCAGGGTCAACCCCCTTGTTGCCGTGGGTTCTATTACGTGCGCTAAATAGTGATGTGTAACATACGGGACCTCAGTTTATCGTCTCATCCGAAAGACTAGCGCCCAGACCACCAATCAGTGTCTAATAGATGGGGAAAATGTATCCAGTAATGATTATCCAGTAATGATGGTGCTTATAACCCCAGATTGATTCCCCCCCCCCTCAATCCCCCAAACATTTCAGACCTATAATCTCGTAAGAATCACATTGCAAACAGATGGAGACACAAAACAAAACAACAAAAAAGCCTACGATGACAATATAGAAAATTCCTCTAAGAACTGTTTTTGATCATACCCAAAAAGGGCACTGACCACAGTGAGAGGGCATTGACCACATTCTAAGATCAGTCCAGTGCCATCAACATGAATACGCCACTATTCTGACTCTGCTTGTAACAAAGCTGGCTCAATCTCTTCCAGATCATATTTCAAGAGAGACAGTCATGGTTTGATGTGTGTGACGTCTTTGAACAATGTTCTGAGTTTGTTGACCTCCGCGAGTAGAAAACAATACTGTTTATGTGTATAGATAAATGGTGGATTGACAGACATGTATGTGGCAGGGCGGTAAGTAGATTACTTCCCATGCGATGGGAACAGCCAATCGCAGCGTTGTGGATCTAATTTTAGATCAACACCTGTGAATTGTGCGATGTTCTGTATCGTTGGGGGTTGATCGAAAACCGTCCTCTGCATGCACTTTGCCCATAGCGGTAAAATGTAGTATTTATGCAGTCTCTTTTTAGAGGCCACATTCCCACTGTCTGACCGTGCTGTCGTCGCCGAAAAGTTGTACAGAGTCGCGGCAGATCATATATCTGCACTCTGTTACATGTATATGGTGAACTGGGGGGACATTATACTTACTTTACTTTATCCGTCTTCTTGTACCATCAAAGGCTTCGAGGGGAGAAAGAGTTTTCTGTCTGCGGCAAGTTGGAAGGCCTGGGTACGGGGTGGGTGGGATGTTGTGGGTCTTCAGTGTTTCTTTCACACCCTCGATCCAGGTCTTCCTCATGTCTTCCTCTTGCCTTGTACTCGGAAATCCTTATATTGTAGGCTTTACTGACAAGCTGACATTAACTACAAGTGGTTAAGACCGTTTGAGCTCAATCCCGTAGGGCGGTGAAGTCATGGGTTCGAATCGTGGTTAAGTTGTCTGGTGAAGTAAGGTTGGGGATTTTTACGATCTTCCAGGTCAGCTGACTTGTCTGTGCCTTAATTATATATAGTGTGTATATTAATTATCAATATATCGCAAGAACAGCACTGCACTAGACCCCAGACGGCAAGAGAAAGAGAGGAAGACCAAGAACAACATGGAGGAGGACAGTGGAATGTGAGATGGAAGCCATGCAGCACTCTTGGAGTTCATTGACCAGGCTGGCCCAGGATAGGCAGGGGTGGAAAGACTTTGTTGCTGCCCTACACACCACAGGGTGTAAAGGATGATGATGATGATGATGATGATGATGTATAATAATTATACACATGTTGATGACAAAATGTGCTCGTTAAAGATCCTGTAGTTCACGGCAGTGTTCGGTGGGTTGCGTAAACGCAAGAAGCATACCCAGCATGACACCTGTACAATCAAATGAGCTACCCTGAAGTGGGAATATGTCAGCTGAGGTCAGCGAGCAGGCCTCCTGCAAAATGACAAGCACAGGAGAAAACCAGGCAACATGCATGCCTTCCTGCAAGGGAAAAAGAAAAACGCGAGGTAGAGAGAATGCAAAGAAGAAGAATTGCGAAGAAGAAGAATGCAAAGAAGAATTGCTTATAATAAGAAGAAGAATGCAAAAAGGAAGAAGAAGAATGCAAAGAATGCAAAGAATGCGAAGAATGTGAAGAATGCGAAGAAGAAGAAGAAGAATTTGAAGAAGATGAAGAAGAATTTGAAGAAGATGAAGAAGAATTTGAAGAAGAAGAAGAAGAATTTGAAGAAGAAGAAGAAGAAGAATTTGAAGAAGAAGAAGAAGAAGAATGCGAAGAAGAAGAGAATGCGAAGAAGAAGAATGCGAAGAAGAAGAATGCGAAGAAGAAGAATGCGAAGAATGCGAAGAAGAAGAATGCGAAGAATGCGAAGAAGAATGCGAAGAATGCGAAGAAGAAGAAGAAGAAGAAAGAACAACAACAACAACAACAACAACAACAACAACAACAATAAAAAAACCAAGAAGAAGAACAAGAAGATAAATATGGTTGGTGAATGTATAGACTTGATGACATCAAGCCCAGTCAAAAATAGATCAAGATTAAGAGATGTGTGACAGCGATGAGAAAGAGAGTGAGTGATGAGATCAGAGAGGGCAGGAGGGCGGGGGGGGGGGGGGGGGGGAGGAGGGTTGTGAACGAGAAAATTCCCTCATGTCTTTTTCACCTAATGATGTTCTTATCATATTTTGCCTCAGATAAGCCGAGGATTTTCTGGAAAAAAAAACACACACGCAGAAAACATAGAAACAAAACCAGAAAATAGAAGGAACGAAGGGGTAGGGAGATGAGAACCCCCCCCCCCTCCCCCAAACAAAACAACAAATAAACGGATAGAAAAAAAAACACCATAATGGACACAGAACTATATAGAAGCAGAACTATACAGAAGAAAGCAGAACGATCTGATAACAACAATGACAATAATAATGATGTATATATATATATATATATATAGAGAGAGAGAGAGAGAGAGAGAGAGAGAGAGAGAGAGAGAGAGAGAGAGAGAGAGAGAGAGAGAGAGAGAGAGAGAGAGAGAGAGAGAGAGAGAGAGAGAGAGAGAGAGAGAGAGAGAGAGAGAATGAATGAATGAATGAATGAATGAATAATCTTTATTTTTCAAGGGTAACAGAGTAAGTAAGCATTACATACTTTTTTTCATCCGGCCCTTAAAGAGAGAGAGATAGAGAGAGAGAGATAGACAGATAGATAGATAGATAGATAGATAGATAGATAGATAGATAGATAGATAGATAGATAGATAGATAGATAGACATATAATTATAGATATATATGTATGTATATATATAATACACATAGCGAAACTAAAACAACCAGCATATATATCCATCCATCCATCCAAAGCCTTTTTATGCCTTCTTGGCATATATATAGTTTCCCAATATTTCGGCTTTTGCCTTCCTCAGGGGGTGTTTATTGCGATTATATATATATATATATATATATATATATATATATATATATATATATATATATATATATATATATATATATATATATATATATATATATATATATATATATATCAGTCTAGAAGCTCTAGCCAAGAAAAGGGGGAAAAATTCGAAATCACAGGAGTCAGGGACCGGCTTATTGTTGTTGTTGTTATTGTAGTTATTGTTGTTGTTGTTATTGTTGTTGTTGTCTTTTTTGTTATTGTTGTTGCTTTTTCAGATCCAACATTGGTATGACAAGCCTTTTATGATTTCACAGAATCAATTCAAATTGTAGTCAAATAGCTTATTCTCTGTGTACAAACTTTTTTTGGCGTTTACTATAATCGTATGTAAATAGAAAACACCAAAATCTTGGTTACTGCCACTTTGTCGAGTGATATTTTGAGAACTCTATGTTCAAATTTTGTCGTTATCTGAATAACTGAACTGAATATCTGAATAATAGGGGGACGGGATAGCCTAGTGGTCAGAACATTGCGCTGGCAATTTGACGATCCGAGTTCGACTCCTGTTGGAGGGGATTTTCCCCCTGGAGTTAACATCAGTGCTGACTTTACTCTCCCCAAAAGTCTTTCGGATGGGACTCTAAACCGAGGCCCCGTGTGCGAACTTTCGTAGAACATCTTGCGCACACGTTAAATCCTGTTCCGCTTTTCGTAAGAGTAGGCCAATGTGTGCCGGTGGGAACAGATGACAATATTTACGCAACTGCATACACACAGTGATTGGATGAAAAAAAGCACATGTGTGTTTATGCCATTATCCCTGATATAAAATAAAAATAAAAAAGGCTAAAAAGTGGAGTTATTTACTTTAGGCTTAACAAATTGTGTGGTGCTCCAAAAACAGGTTTTTAACATCGGTCTGGTCATATTCACAACCACAAAAATGCTTAGTTTATTGATGGAAATATGAAGGGGTTTATCATGGTGAACCGAAAACGTAGCTCAGTAGTCAGAGCACTCGCTTTTCCCAAGCTAAGGTTAAGCAGCATCGAGCGTGGTTACCAAGTGGATGGATGACCATTTGCGTGCCTTGGCTTCAGTACATTCCCCCAGTTCACCCAGCTGTAAATGGTTACATGCCCTCTTTAGGGTCAGGGAAGGTAAAGCAGCGAGGGAGAGGAGATGGGCGCCGCGTTCAATATGCTGGCCCCTTGAGAAGCTGAGGTCTTTAACGCCTTTCTCCCATACGACCACATAGGTTATGGGACATCTTTACCTTTACCTTTTTATTGATAGAATTATAAAGGGGCCTATTATGAAAAACCGAAGACGTTGAATGGTATTTTGATATCATTCTTCTTATCCTATAGAAGAGCTAGGCGTTCTTGAAGGAGATAGAAAGATAACCTTCTTTCTTTATCAACCCGTTTATCTATGAAAGATATGCCAGAAAATCATAAAGCTTTTAATATTCTAGATAGATGGCAAAACGTATATTACATAAAACGTTGTCATTGTTACATGAACAAACCCAATAAAACATATTTGGTCTCTTTTATGTGGATAGTGTACAACCATCAAGAATAGGCTCCGCCCCCAAACCCCCTCCCCCAAAAAACCCCAAACAAAACCAAAAAATCCCAACTAAAACCTAACCAAAACACCCCCCCCCCTAACAAAAACAAACAAAAACAAAACAGAGCATCAGTTGCCATGTTTTGTGTTGACGGAAACATTACTTAACCTAAAACAATTTGAAAAGGACTTCCTGAAAAAACGAAACACTGACGTAAACATGACATGCATATGGATTTTGTTGCTGGTATCATTTGGAGTACAAAACAAGAAATCACTCTAAACAGGTTCTGCACACACCATTAATGACACTGTAGTGGATTGTTGTTTTTTTTCCTGGGAGGGCGTGTTCTCTACCCCCCTACCCCCCAACCCCCCCGTCTCTCTCTCTCTCTCTCTCTCTCTCTCTCTCTCTCTCTCTCTCTCTCTCTCTCTCTCTCTCTCTCTCTCTCTCTCTCTCTCTCTCTCTCCCCCTCTCTCTCTCTCTCTCTCTCTCTCTGAGCTGAGAAAAAAAATGACGTCAATACACCACTTAAAAAAACAAACCCTAAAACAAAAATCAACCCCCCTTAAGCTTTCAACCCAAATCAAAACAACCCACCCACACCCACAAACCCCCCACAAACCAAACGTTCATTAACCTCTGCAATTGAATGAATGATACAGGTGCTCTGGTACTCAACAATTGATTTCAGCTCCAAAACAAAATTGATTTCAGCTCTAGTGTTTCTCCATCTTCTGTCAACGCTGTCAGGACCTATCAAACAAACCTTAAGCCCGAAGGAGAAACTCAAAAAAACAAGAACTGGTATGACGTCTTTTTACATTGACTGTTCTTCTACGGTCGTAGACAGGTAGGTAGGTAGGTAGTCCTATAACCTCTGCAGAGGCTGAAGAACGAGGTGTCAGAGACCTCTGTTGCTCTGAGAGCTGGCTAGTATCTTGTGGGCGGTGCCCACCTCTCCTCCGCCCTCGCCTCGCTAGTTTACCTTCCCTGTCCCTACAGAGGGCGGGTACGTACCCATGTACGGCTGTGTGTAATCTACATAGGAGTTGACACTCGTGTCGGTGGGATACATGCGCACCTCTGTCTTGAGAACTTTCCTCCTTTTGTCCAGATTTCTTGAGAAAAGAAAAAGGAAGAAGAAGAAGAAGGCAAAGAAGAAGAAGAAGAAGGCAAAGAAGAAGAAGAAGAGGAAGAAGAAGAAGAAGAAGAAGAAGAAGAAGAAGAAGAAGAAGAAGAAGAAGAAGAAGAAGAAGAAGAAGAGGAACAAGAACAAGAACAAGAATACACAGAAGAAGAATTGAAAGAAGAAGAAGAAAGCAAAGAAGATGAAAGCAAAAAAAGAAGAAAATAAGAAACAGTAACAAGGAATAGAGGAAAGACAACTTCTCTGAAACACTTAAGTTGCTATGTATCTATGTATCCATGTATCTATGTATCTCTCTCTCTATCTGTCTGTCTGTTTATCTATCTATCTATCTATCTATCTATCTATCTATCTATCTATCTATCTATCTATCTATCTATCTATCTATCTATCTATCTATCTATCTATCTATCTATCTATCTATCTATCTATCT
Source organism: Stramonita haemastoma (assembly GCA_030674155.1). NCBI lineage: Eukaryota > Metazoa > Mollusca > Gastropoda > Neogastropoda > Muricidae > Stramonita > Stramonita haemastoma. The sequence goes on along the minus strand of CM060321.1, from coordinate 1,133,262 downwards.
ATCTGTCTGTCTGTCTGTCTATCTATCTATCTATTTGTCTGTCTGTCTGTCGATCTACCGATCTACCGATCTACCGATCGATGGATCGATGGATCTATCTATCTATCTATCTATCTATCTATCTATCTATCTATCTATCTATCTATCTATCTATCTATCTATCTATCTATCTATCTATCTATCTATCTATCTATCTATCTATCTATCTGTCTGTCTGTCTGTCTGTCTGTCTGTCCGCGTGTGTGGACATAGTATCTGTCACCCTCCCTTCTTCGTTCTGTTCCTGTCCCCTCCTTCCCTCCCCGCTTTCTATGTCTGTCTGTCTGTCTGTCTGTCTGTTTGTCCATCGGTCCGTCTGTCAGTCTATCGGTCCAACTGTCAGTCCTTCTGTTTGCCTGTCTGTCAGTCTGTCTGTTTCTCTCTTTCCGTATCTCTCTCTGCGTCTCTCAGGTTTCATTCGGATCTGTATACTTTTCTTGGTTGTTTGTTTTTCTTCTGGATGCTTCCTAACCACAACACACACACTTACACACGTACACGCACACACACACACACACACACACACACACACACACACACACACACACACACACACACACACACACGAAAACACACACAAACACAACACACACACACACACACACACACACACACACACACACACACACACAAACATACACACACACACAAACACACACGAAAACACATACACACACACGAATACACAAAAACATACACACTCACTCAAACACACACACACACACACACACACACACACACACACACACACACACACACACACACACACACACACACACACACACACACACACACACACACA
>CM060321.1:1127021-1129521 GCA_030674155.1 Stramonita haemastoma | reverse complement strand
CGGAGGTGTCAGGAAGATCTCTTAGAGAGAGAGAGAGAGAGAGAGAGAGAGAGGAGAGAGGAGAGAGAGAAGAGAGAGAGAGAGAGAGAGAGAGAAAGAGAAAGAGAGAGAGAGAGAGAGAGAGAGAGAGAGAGAGAGAGAGAGAGAGAGAGAGCTGATCTTTATTCTTCTACTGTCAGCGTTTTGGGGTTCTTTTGTTGTTGTTTTTTTTATTATCATCAGTGAAAGCATTGTGTCTCGTTCTTCTAGGAAACTCAACAATGAACAAAAGCAGCTCTAAAAGTAAAGGTGTCCCATAACCTTTGTGGTCGTAGGGGAGCGAGGCATCAGAGACCTCAGCGTCTCTAGGGGCCAGCATGTTGAGGGCGGCGCCCATCTCCTCTCCCTCGCTGCTTTACCTTCCCTGACCCTAAAGAAGGCAGGTACCCATCGACAGCTGGATGAACTGGGGCGACTGTACTGAAGCCAAAGCGCGCAAACGGTCACCCATCCAGCAGGTAACCACGCTCGATGCTGCTTAACATTGACATGGGGGAAGCGAGTGCTCTGATCACCGAGTTTTCCCGCCCTCTATGAAAGCGGCTATACGAAATCGTAAATTTCTCATTTATTTTGGACAGCTTGCAAACATCATAAATAAACAACAAATACAAAAACAACAACAACAAAGAAACCCTTCACAGTCACAGAAGGAAAAAAAACATGCACTCTGACCATACTTAACAGAATACACATCTGAACGTATCAACACCCATTACTCGCCATTTGTAGCTCTGAGTGAATAACAACTTCTACCAAAAGAAAAAGCTAGAGGAGGAGGAAGAAGAAGAAGAAGAAGAACAAGAACAAGAAGAACAAGAAGAACAAGAAGAACAAGAATTGCGAAGAAGAATAATTGTGAAGAAGAAGGAGAAAAAAAAAGAAGAATTGTGAAGAAGAAGAAAAATTGCGAAGAACAAGAAGAAGAACAACAATTACAACAACAACAAGAAAAGAGGTTGGAAGAGGGCCGGGGGAAGGAAGAGGGTGGAAAACGAAAAGAAAAGACTCAGGAGGGGAACAACAAAACAAAAAGAAAAGAAAAGAGAGTCTTCGCCATTTCCGATGACCCTCCAAGGTCCAGTCATGTCCACGACTTCGTTCCCGGGACTCCGGCCCTTCCGGTCATCTCCCTGTCCGGTGTCACTTTGCGCAGGGAAGGGGCGGGGCGGTCGGTTCCAGACATCCCTGTGTTTGTCTTTGGTCCTCCTCCCGCCTCCAGGGCTCTACTGGCAGCAGTACCGCTGCTGCTGCTGCTTCGTATTATTTCTGGACTCTTGTCTGTGCGTGTGTGTAGTACCCTAGGGCCGAGGACTTGAAGCTGTCGTCAGCACATGTATGCACAGACAGACACTGGGATGTGGAGAGGAGGAAGAGGAGCGAGATCGATGAGTATAAAGTCAATACAGGCTACAAACTACGGTTATTATTTTGGGCACTATTCCTTTGGGTTTTTTTATGTGACTCTTATATTTATACCGCATGTACTTAAAAATCCACAGAAATGAAAACTCACTTTTCGTGTAAAAGACTAGCCTCTGACTTTAAAAAAAAAAAGTCATGTGATTTTATACCAATTTGGTTGGTTTGAAATCTTTTTTATCAGCAAATATTGTACCTCCTCAGTTCTTTGTCGGCTGCTAGCTTCCTAACCGTAGTAATTGATTATGCATGCGCGGGGTCAATACAGTACGTACACAAGCAATCCTCATTTCATGATAATTTCCAACTTTCTCGTGACTACCTGGTTTTATTCCATGTTCTCAATCCCGAAAAGTAAGTTCACATTACATTTTTTCATAATTGAAAACAAATCTGTGAAATCACCACCAAAAAAAATATGTCCAAACTTGGCACTCTATAAAAATTACTACGCGACCAGCAAGCTGATACTGTAGTGTAACCAAAAGGGACCAAAAAAAAAAAAAGTATCTCTCCTTTAGTCAAATTTTAACGTTGACTTTCTTTTTTTTTCTTGGCAAAATAGTAGTGGAGGATCGAAACACAAGCGCAGGTAGCCGCTTAGATCTAGATCTACAAACTTCTCAATCATTTTAACTACCTAAAAAAAATAGTCCTTAAGACTCTGGGTGATTTTGGTGGTGAAGGGCGGGGATTAGATCTAGATCCTGGGAACACTGACTTTCCTTTCTTTTTTCTTTCGTGAGTTTGTTGGATGTGAAGAGTGGGGATTTGTTCTGGGGATTTAATTAAGGGGAAAGGGAGTTAGTTGTCTTAGTGCTGTACTTGTACTATAAGTATTTGGGCTAAAGCACGAAGTGATAGGTAGGTGATGAAAGTGGGACATTTTATGTGCAGCGGTGATCAGGAATCGAACCTGCAATCTCTGGAGTGTGATGTTGGTACTTTGCTTGATTAAGGACGGGATAGCCTAGTGGTCAGAACATTGCGCTCGCAATTTGACGACCCGGGTTCGATTCCCGTTCGAGGAGATTTTTCT
>CM060321.1:1117021-1122021 GCA_030674155.1 Stramonita haemastoma | reverse complement strand
CACCCGGGGACTGGAATTAAAAAAGCACAAGAGTGCTTATTCCATTATCCTCGATATAAAAAGAATAAATCAATCAATCAATGAAACACACACACACTCACACACACACAACACACAGACACAGACACAGACCAACAGACACAGACACAGACACGACACAACACACACACACACACACACACCACACACAACACACCACACACACACAACACACACACACACACACACAACCACCACAACCACCACAACCACCACAACCAACCACCACCAACCACCACAAACCACCACAAACCACCACCATCAACAACAACATCAACATCATAAAAACATCTACCACAACAGAACTTTCACCCTGAAAGAAAACAGTGGTAGCCTAACATAGTTTCTTCAATTCTCCGCATCAGTGATTCAAGAGTCAATGGTGGTGGTGGTGGTGGTGGTGGTGGTGGTGGTGGTGGTGGTGGTGGTGAGGGTGGTGGTGAGGGTGGTGGTGGTTCCTGCAGCCAAATTGACCTAGCTGTGTGTACATAACTAATGTCTTTGGGGCGGAGCTTCAAGCTTCAGGTGGCATTTGACAAGGGTAAAGAGTGTCGCTTCAAGTGGCCCCGCTTCCTAACCTAAACAAGAGGGAGTGTAAGTGCTTACTACTAGGCTCCTACTACTAGTAAGAAGGTTTTCTCTTTGAACGCGGGATCGCGTAGGTTTAATACCGTTGTTGTCTGTGTGACGTGGATTTAGTCTAGTCCCTGTTGCTTGTTTGCTCTCTTTGAATTGTGTCAATACTGACACATAGTCTACCCCTGAGATTCTTGAAGTTATGATAGGTAGATATATTATATATAAAAATAGAAAAGGGCGTCAGATGGGGGTATGGGGGTATGATATGGCGTGGGTGTACTTTTTGTTTTGTGTATGTGTATGTGTGTGTGTGTGTGTGTGTGTCTGTCTGTCTGTCTGTCTGTCTGTCTGTACTTTCTTCAGTTTAAGGTCTGTTCACTCGAAGTGATATTAGTTGTCTGTCTGTCTGTCTGTCTGTCTGTCTGTCTGTCTGTCTCTCTCTCTCTCTCTCTCTCTCTCTCTCTCTCTCTCTCTCTCTCTCTCTCTCTCTCTCTCTCTCTCTCTCTCTCTCTCTCTCTCTCTGTATGTGTGTTATACACCTACACAATACCCAGCCCTAGGTTTCGTTTACCGTGGCCAAACATCTCTTTACCAACAGAAAGGTATAGTACACGCAGAGTTAGATCATTTTTAATGTGCTAGTTACATGGAGAGCAAACTCTCAACCTATCCTGTTTGAAACACCTGGGGTTTCCATGGTTTTGCCGGGAAGGGTTAGTGAACTAGTGAGTTCGAGGGTTCTTTAGTCCGAAGGTTCACTAGACCGTGGGGTCTCCTAGAAGACCGACTCCTGGCCCTGAAAGAAGAGTGTGGTCATGGTGTTCGTGACGTGGACAGTTATTGGCGGGCTGTGAGCCCTCTGGTGCATCACTACTGATCATCCATGTTCTATCTAGTCAACAACAACGCTGACAATTTTTGATTCCCGAAGCAAGGTTATATATACCGTGAAATCAAAAGTCACACCCAGCAGTTTTCATGTCTCATTGCTTACTATTTCAACTGACAGGGTTGTGTTGTTTGTTTTCCTTCACTGCTGTGGAAAACACATCTCAGACTATTTCCCCCTTAAGAAACTTACTTATTTTCTGTCAAAAAGACAAAGTTTGTGTTTAATTTCTGAATGAACAAAGGATATTGAATTTGATTTGTTTTTATTTGTGTGTATGTGTGCGTGGATGTGCGTGTGTGTGTGCGCGTGCGTGCATGTGTTTTTCACTGCTGTGGGAACCAAATCGAACCCTTGACAAGTGAACCCTCGCACTAGTGGGACATTCCGTTCGAAACACCTCAGGTTCCCATGGTTTTGCCCTATGCTGCTGGGAATCTTGGATCCCACAAGTGCTTTTGATGTTGTCAGTTTGTATCTGGTATGGTGGTGTTTTTAGTTATGGGTTTTATTCATTTTTTACATTCATTCATTCATTTCTTGATTCATCTAGTCTTAGGGGGGAATTTTTTTGTGGGTTTGTGGTTTTGTTTACTTTTTTTTTCTTGTGGGTTTTTGGGTTTTTTTGGGGGAGGGGGGAAGTGTTGGGGGGGGGGGGTGATTTGAAAAGGGTCCATTGATTGTCCCAGTACTAAAAGTCTGCAATGGCAGGTGTTTTTTTTTCTTTGACAAGAAAAATCCTAGATAACTAAACAAAAAACAAACCAAAAACAAATCTAAAACAAAAAACCCCTGTTTGGTTTGTCTATTCAAAACTATTTTTCAACCTTTTTAAACCTTTTTGCACAGGAAACAAAAGACTCACCTACCCACCCAACAATCGCCTCCTTTTTAAAAAAATAAATAAAGGGGTGGTTGCCCCCAAACAACTGTAAACTTTAAAAACAATGGGCAAAGTAAAAAAAAAAATGTCATAATTAGTCACCCTTCCTTTCCCCTCATCCCCCCAAAAATGCCCCCCCCCCCCCCCACCTCTTCCTCCATCATCATCACTTCCTGGGCCCTAACTAACCCTTTCCCCCCCCTCTGTTCACTTCTCCAGACTGTAAAAGTTGGGCGCATCACACACACACAACACACACGCCCAGCCCAAGCCCCCACTTTTGACAAAAACACTGTGGTGGCTCTCTCTCTCTCTCTCTTCTCTCCCCAGCCTAAGTTGCCTGGTCTTTGGCTGGCTGCAATCACGCCCCTTACTTGCAGTAGGCCTAGGCTAGTGCTCCACCAAACGCGAAGTTGTCTGGCCTGTGTGGGCCTATGGTTAGCCTGGCCTGGACTACTAGCCTAGCAAAACCTAGCCTAGACTTGACGTCTGTCCCTGGGACCCCCAATATACTCCCATGCTTAGCGTGGGCCTGCGGCTAAAAAAAGGTTTGGCGGGGAAGGAAGGAAGGCTCTCTCTCTCTCTCTGCTCTGCTCTCTCTTGCCTGACTATTAACTTGGGCTATTGTTGTTATCTGCTCCCCCCCCCCCCCCCTTTCCTTTAAAAGGTTCCCTTGTGAGTGAGTGAGTGAGCCTCCAGTCTGCTCTTTTTCAGACAAGAAGAAATCTTGCTTTCCTGTTTACCTTGTGCTTGGGGGACAGAAAAGGTTTAACTTCTACCAGGAAAAGGTATCGCGTGTAAAAGAGTGTAGATGTGTGACGGAGTTTGTTGTTGAGTAGCAGTGGGTTTTATGAAAAGTTTTAAAAAGATGTTTTTTGGGGAGTTTTGTGTGAGTTAGTGAATGAGAATGTTTGGGTTGTTTTTTTTTTTTTATTTCTTCCTTGTTCGGGACTTTTGCCTGTTGTTTGTTTTGAAGCAGAAGAGGGCTGCCCTAACTGGCTATATCAGGGAAGACAAAGATGATACATGTGTGGTTTTGTCCGTATGAAAGCGAAGAGTATAGTACTTTAGTAGAGGTGTCAGTAATGATGAGGCTTTGATGTGATGGTTGATATCGAGAATTGATGAAAGGGGGATTATCAGAAACAGATACAGTTGTGCAGTATACTGACGTGCTAGCCAGAGTGCCTGAGGGCTCAAGCACGTGTTTTAATGAAATTTTTATATGTATAAAAATTTTATCAGCATAAACGAAAAAAGGCTTTAAAAGTGATTATGATTACTTTTGTTGTTTTTGTAAGGATCAGTATCGTTTTTGTTTTTTTGTTACTGTTTATTCATCAATATCATCACCATCATCAATATTAATATTTGATATGATGATGATGATGATGATGAGATGATGATGAGATGATTTTTTGTTGTTTTTGTTGTTGTTGTAAATAATAGTTATTATTATCATAATTATAATTATTATCATTGTTGTTGTTTTTTCATTGTTGTTATTTTTAATTGTTGTTATTACTGTTTTGTTGTTTCTTAATTTTCTTAAATGTGTTGTAGACAGAGTAATATAAAGTATAAACTATACCTCTCTCTAGATTTTGTTTGCTTTTGTTTTTGTTTTGGTTTTGGCTTTTGTTGTTGATGTTTTTTGTTGTTTTTTGTTCTTTGTTTTCCAGGTTTTGTTTTGTTTGTTGTAATATTTAATTTATCTATTTATTTTTGGGTGCTTTTTTTTCTTGTCTAGTTTAGTGGTTGTTGTTTTTGTTGGGGTTTTTTTTTGGTTTTGTTTTCTTGCACTCCGTTGTAAGCACTTTAGTAAAAGATCACTAATTTTGTTTGTTTCTTTGCGATCTTTTTTTTTTTTTGTGTTTTTGTGGGGGTTTTTTGTTTTGTTTATTTACGGCTTATTTCTTTAAACTGTTTTCTTTATCTGTGTGCCAATACAATTGTTAAAAGTTTTTTATAGGCTTACTGATACCACAACTTGTCACTTAAAATTCAATTCAATCCTTTTTTTTTTTATCTGTGCTAGCTAGTCGCGATTCCTACATAGTTTGTATGATTTGATGTGGTTTTGTTTGGTTTGTTTGTTTTTTAACAAAAAAATCTTTAAAGTAAAAATTTTGTATCTCCCTCTCTTTGTCTCTATCTTCTGTTTCTATGTGTGTTGTTTGTCTGTCTTCCGTAACACTGTGTATCAGTCTTGCGGGTTTTGACTGTATGCTGATGTCCTATGTGCGAACGCACTCAGAAACCGTACGCACACGTTAAAACTGTTCGCTTTTTTGGACGAGTAGGCCGTTGTGTCCCGGGGTAACAGATGATAAAATCTGCAAAACTGCATATATACATGAGGATTGGATGTAAAAAATAAAAATAAAAAGTTTTAAGCACACGGGTGCTTAATCCACTATCCTCGAAATAAAAAAGTAAGATAGAAAGGATAAAATAGATAGATAGATAGATAGATAGATAGATAGATAGATAGATAGATAGATAGATAGATAGATAGATAATAGATAGATAGATAGATAGATTTGATAGATATGAAAAACCCCACAGAGGTGTATATATAATATATTTCTCTCTCTCCCCCTCTCTCTC
>CM060321.1:1106150-1111150 GCA_030674155.1 Stramonita haemastoma | reverse complement strand
CCCATAGGACTGCCCCGGATTGCCCCCGCAATTAGGGGACAGAGAGAGAGGAGAGAGGGGAGGAGAGAAGGAGAGAGGAGGGGGGAGGAGAAAAGAGAGAGAGGGGAAAAGATGAGGGGAGATGAGAGGGGGGGAAAAGGGGGAGAGAGAGGATGGGAGAGGAGGGGGGAGAAGGGGAAAATTTTTTGGGGAAAACTACATTTTTAAAAATTTTCCCCCTTTTTTTTTAAAACTTTTTGGTCCTGGGGAAAGGGAAAGAAAACTATAGATTCAGGGGTTTTCCCAGTATCTTTAAAGGGGGTTTTGTTTTCTAAAAATTTTTTTTTTTTTTATTTTTGGGCCCCCGGGGTCTTTTTTTTTTTTTTTCGGGGAAAAAAAGGGTTTAAAAAACAACACACAAACACACACCAAAAACACAAAAAACACAAAAACAAACACACACACACACACACACACAGGGGAATTCTAGGATCCCAAAAAAATTTGTTTGATGTTAAAAGGGAGTAGTCTAGGTAAGTTATTTTCGAAGCCAAAATTTTTTTTTGTGCAGAGAAAAAAAAAAAAAAAAAAAAACCCCAAAAAAAAAGGGCCCCAAAAACCCAAAAACAAACAACCCCAAAAAAAAAAACAAACAAAAAAAAAAACCCAAACCCCGTAGGGGAAGGGAAAAAATGCCCCCTTTTTTTCCCCCCTCCCCTTTAAAAATTTTTTTTTTTTTTTTTTTTTTTTTTTTTCTTTTTTTCTTTCTTTTTTTTTTTTCCCCCCCCCTTTTTTCCCAAATTTTTCCCTTTTGTTTTTTGTATTCATTTTTTTTTTTGCTTTTTTGGGTTTTCTGGGGTTTTTTTTTTTTTTAGGGGTGGGGGGGGGGGTGGGGGGGTTTTTTTTTGGGTTTTTTGGGAAAGGAAAAAGGGGGGGGTTTTTTTTTTTTGGGGTTTTTTTTTTTCTTTTTTTTTTGTTTTTTTTTTTTTTTTTTAGCTTTTTTTTTTTTTGTTTTTAATTTCCTTTTTTTTTCCCTTTTTTTTTTTTAACCCCCCCCCCCCCCCCCCCCTAATTTATTAAAATTAAAAAAATGGGTTTTTTTTTTCTTTTTTTTGGGGGGGGGGTTTTTGATTTTGTTTTCCTTTTCCCCCCCCTTTTTCCCGGGGTTTTTTTTCTTCCCTTTTTTTTCCCTTTCCCTTTTTTTTGGGGGTTAAATTTTCTTTGGGGGGGGTTTTTTTTTCCTTTTTCTTGAAAAAAGGGGAAAAAAAAAGGGGCCAAAAAAAAATAATTTTAAACGGGGGAAAGGGAAAAGGGGTTTTGGGGAAAAAAGAGGAAAAAAGGGAGGAAAAAGGGAGGAGAGAGAGAGGAGGGGGGAGGGGGAGAGGAGGAGAGAGAGGGGGGGGAGAGGGGGAAAAGAGAAAAGGGGAGAGGGGGGTTTTAAAAAAAGGGGGGGGGAAAAAAAGAAAAAAAATCTCAAGTTTGCACGCACGCACGTCAAATCGCACGCACGTACAAAAGCGTCTTGCGTGAACACTTGGCCCCCTTACACACACACACCACTTTTAAAAAGGGGGGGGGGGGGGAGAGAGAGAGAGAGAGAGAAGAGAGAAAAGAGGGAGAGGGGGGAGAGGGGGGGAAAAACAGACAGACGGGACAGAAGACAGACAGACGACAGACAGACAGAAGACAGACAGACAGACAGACAGACAGACAGACAGACAGAGTGGGACACAAAAAAAACAGACAGACAGCACACAGACAAAGAGAGACAGGACAGAGAAAAATAGCCAGAGCCAGAGGCAGAAACAGAACCAGGGGGACAGACACCCCCCCCCCCCCCCCCCCAAAACACACACAGAGGTAAAAAAACCACAGAGAACAAAAACTAAAAAAAAATGAGATCAAAGACCCTGTACTTCTTAAAAAAACAAAACAAAAAAAAACCCCCTTTAATTTAACCCCCCCCCCCTCCCTAAACCCCAGTAAAGCCCCCCCCTTTCCCCTACCCATTAAAAAAAAAAAGGGGGAGAGAGGGGGGAGGGGGGGAGAGAGAGAGAGGGGAGAGAGAGAGAGAGAGGGGGGAGATGAGAGAGAGAGGGAGAGAGAGAGAGAGAGGGAAAAAAAACCCACCCTCTTAAGGTAAAAACTAAAAAATGGAAACCCAAAAAGGGCCGAACCCCGCCAGCATCTTTATCAGGCTTCCCTAAAAATCTAAAACTCCAACCCTAAAGAAGGGGGGGGGGGGGGGGGGGATGGGGAGGGAGGGGAGAGGGGTGGAGGAGGGGGGGGCCCGGGGGGTTTTGGGGGAGGGGGGGTTTGGGGGGGTTTTTTTTTGAAAATTCCCAAAGGGGGCTCACTGCACTGATCGGCTCTTCTTACTCCTCTTCCCCCCCCCCCTCCCTCTCTCTGTGTTTTTCCCCCCTTCTGCCCCCCCCCCTTATCCCCCCCCCCCCCAAACCCCCTTTTAAAACCACCCCCTTTTTTTTACCCCACCCTTTTTTTCCCCCCCCCCCCCCACCCCTATTTTGGTCTGGGTCGGGGTGTCTTAGTTTTTTGTCTTTTGGTCTGCTGTCTGTCTGTGTGTGTCTCTGTTCGGGTTGTCTGTTTTTTCTGGTTTGGGCGGGTCTGTCTGTCCTTCCCCCGTTTTCGTCTGTCTTTTTCTGTCTGCCTCCTGTCTGGGGGCTGTCTGTCGCTGGGTTTTTTCCTGGGCGGGGTTGTCTGTGGCTGCTGTCTGTTTTTGTCTGTTTTGGGGGCGTCTTTTGGTCTTCTTCTCTCTTCTCTCTTTTCTCTCTCTTCTTTTCTCCTCTCTTTTCTCTCCTCTCTCTTTCTCTCAAACTCCCCCCCTCTCCCCCCCCCCCCCCCTCCCCCCCGCCCCCACCCACCCCCCCCCCTTTTTGTCTCCCCCCCACCCCTGCCCCCACCCCTACCCCACACCCCTGTCTCTCTCTCCCTTCTTGTCCATGTGAAGGCAGAAAAGCCTTAGAAAAGTCGCACGGAGCGGAGGGAGAATAGAAGAATGGACTAGGCTAGGCCTAGCAGCCTAAGAAGGCAGGTTGCTAATCTTGAAAGCAAGGCAGCAGTGTCACTGTACGTATTCATTCAGTCAAGCGAGGTGGCTCATGTAAGGATTCTTTTTGCCTTGCTTTGTCTTGCCTTGCCTTGCCATGCCTTTGCCATGCTTGCCTTGCCTTGCCTTGCCCTGCCCTTTGCCCTGCCGTGCGGATCTTGTGCAGCTTCTCTGATCTGATGTGATCTGATCTGACGTTCCGGCTCTGTGTGTGTGGTTTTTTATTTATTTTATTTATTTTTAAATTTTTATTCTTTTATATCGAGGATAATGGGATAAGCACTCGTGTGCTTTAAAAAAAATTTTTTATTTTTTACATCCAGTCCCTGTGTGTATGTGATAATTATGTGTGTATGCAGTTTTGTAAATGTCATGAGTGTGTGTGTGTATGGAGAGAGAAGAGAGGAGAGGAGAGGAGAGAGAGAGAGAGAGAGAGAGAGAGAGGAGAGAGAGAGAGAGAGAGAGAGAGAGAGAGAGAGAGAGACAGAAGACAGACAGACAGACAGACAGACAGACAGACAGAAGAGAGAGAGAGAGAGAGAGAGAGAGAGAGAGAGAGACAGAAGACAGACAGACAGACAGACAGACAGACAGACAGACAGACAGAGACAGAGAGAGAGGGGGGCGAGAGAGAGAGAGGAGAGAGAGAGAGAGAGAGAGAGAGAGAGAGAGAGAGAGAGAGAGAGAGAGAGAGAGAGAGAGAGAGAGGGAGAGAGAGAGATAGATCATCTGAGAGATCTACTGTCTCAATCTCTGTGACTGTCAAAAATGCTCATTTTGGGTCATTCTGTGCATCTGTTTGCCTCTTTCTGTCTCTCTCGATATCTCTGTCTCTCTTTATCTCTGTTTCTCTTTCTCTGTCTCACTCTGTTTGCCTCTCTGTTTCTGAGTCTCTCTGTGTATCAATCTGTCTGCTTCTTTGTCTGTCTGTCTGTCTGTCTGTCTGTCTGTCTGTCTGTCTGTCTGTCTGTCTGTCTGTCCTGTCTCTTTCTCAAATGGTTGGATGCAAGCCATTATATCTTATTCTGTATAAAATCTCTTTCTGTCTTCATATTTATTTCTGTCTCTCTCTGTCTCTGTTTGTCTGTCTGTAAGCCTGTCTGTAAGTCTGTCTGTCTCTCTAAGGGCTGGATGAAAAAAAGTATGTAAATGCTTACTCTGTTACCCTTGAAAAATAAAGATTATTCATTCTCTCTCTCTCTCTCTCTCTCTCTCTCTCTCTCTCTCTCTCTCTCTCTCTCTCTCTCTCTCTCTCTCTCTCTCTCCCTCCCTCCCTCCCTCCCTCCCTCCCTCCCTCCCTCCATCTTCTACTTTGTTCATCGTCACTCATTCTTATTCTTACTCTTTCCAGCAATCTTTCTCTCTCTCTCTGCTCAAGTAATACTTGGTAGAGTGGCAATATCCTAAGTTTCTCTTTCTTTCTTTCTTTCTTTCTGTCCGTATGTCCGTCTGTCCGTCCGTCCGTCCGTCGTCCGTCTTCCTTCCTTCCTTCCTTCCTTCCTTCCTTCCTTCCTTCCTTCTTCCTTCCTTCCTTCCTTCCTTCCTTCTTCTTTCTTCTTTCTTTCTTTCTTTCTTTCTTTCTTTCTTCTTTCTTTCCTTCCTTCCTTCCTTCCTTCCTTCTTCCTTCCTTCCTTCTTTCTTTCTTTCTTTCTTTCTTTCTTCCTTTCTTTCTTTCTTTCTTTCTGTCTTTCTTTCTGTCTTTCTTTCTTTCTTTCTTTCTTTCTGTCCTTGTTTTTTTTTCTCTCTCTCTCCATTCTTTCCCTTTTTCATTCTTTTCATTTTGTTATCAATTTCTTCATGTGCCAAAGTTTTCTGCTGTCGTCTCCATTTTTTTTTGTATTATTTTTTTCCCGTAAATTTTTTTCTCTCTCAAATTTTCAATTTTTAACTCCCTCTCACAAGGTGAAGGGTTTTTAGGGGCCCCGAAATTGAAACCCTACAGGAGCTTAAGATC
>CM060321.1:1098650-1101150 GCA_030674155.1 Stramonita haemastoma | reverse complement strand
TTTGAGCCGCAGGCCCACGCTAAGCATGGTAGTAGTATTGGGGGTCCCAGGGACAGACAGTCAAGTCTAGGCTAGGTTCGCTAGGCTTAGTAGTAGTCCAGGCCAGGCTAACCAGTAGGCCTACACAGGCCAGACAACTTCGCGTTCTGGTGGAGCACTAGCCTAGGCCTACTGCAAAGTAAGGGGCGTGATTGCAGCCAGCCACGACCAGGGCAACTTAGGCTGGGGGAGAGAAGAGAGAGAGAGAGAGAGCCACCACAGTGTTTTTGTCAAAAGTGGGCGCTTGGTGGGCTGGTGCTGTGTGTGTGTGTGTGTGTGTGTGTGTGGGATGCGCCCAACTTTTACAGTCTGGAGAAGTGAACAGGAGGGGGGGAGGGGGTTAGTTAGGCGAGGAAGTGATGATGATTGGAGGAAGAGGTGGGGGGGGGGGGGGGGCATTTTTGGGGGGATGAGGGTAAAGGAAGGGTGACTAATTATGACATTTTTTTTTTTACTTTGCCCATTGTTGTAAATTTACAGTTGTTTGGGTGCAACCACCCCTTTATTTATTTTTTTAAAAGGAGGCGATTGTTGGGTGGGTAGGTGAGTCTTTTGTTTCCTGTGCAAAAAGGTAAACAAGGTTGAAAAATAGTTTTAGAATAGACAAACCATCAGGGTTTTTTTGTTTTAATTTGTTTTGGTGTTTTGTTGTTATCTAGGATTTTTCTTGTCTAAGAAAAAAACCTGCCTTTGCAGATTTGAGATACTGGACAAATCAATTGGACCTTTTCAAATCACCCCCCCCCCCCAACACCCCCCTCCCCCAAAAAACCAAAAAAAACCCACAAAAAAAAAGTAAACAAAACCCAAAACCACACAAAAATTCCCCTGAAAACTAGATGAATCAAGAAATGAATGAATGAATGTACAAATGAATAAAACCCATAACTAAAAACACCACATACCAGATACAAACTGACAACATCAAAAGCACTTGTGGGATCTATGATTCCCAGCAGCATAGGGCAAAACCATGGGAACCTGAGGTGTTTCGAACGGAATGTCCCACTAGTGCGACGTGGTTCGATTTGATTCCCACAGCAGTGAAAACACATGCACGCACACACACACACGCACATCCACGCACACATACACACAAATAAAAACAAATCAAATTCAATATCCTTTGTTCATTCAGAAATTAAACACAACTTTGTCTTTTTGACAGAAAATAAGTAAGTTTCTTAAGGGGGAAATAGTCTGAGATGTGTTTTCCACAGCAGTGAAGGAAAACAAACAAACAACCCTGTCAGTTGAAATAGTAAGCAATAAGACATGAAAACTGCTGGGTGTGACTTTTGATTTCACGGTAGATATATAACCTTGCTTCGGGAATCCAAGATTGTCAGTGTTGTTGTTGACTAGACTAGATAGAACCTGGATGATCAGTAGTGATACACTAGAGGCTCACAGCCCGCCATAAGTGTCCACGTCACGAACACCATGACGATACTCTTCTTTCAGGGCCACGAGTCGGTCTTCTAGGAGACCCGACCATCTAGTGAACCTCGGCTAGTGAATCCTTCCCCTTGGCAAAACCATGGAACCCCAGGTGTTTCAAACTGGATAGTGAAGAGTTTGCTCTCCATGTAACTAGCACATTAAAAATGATCTAACTCTGAGTGTACTTAAGTTTCTGTTGGTAAAGAGATGTTTGGCCACGGTAAACGAAACCTAGGGCTGGACATTGTGTACATGTATAGACAATCAGAGAGAGAGAGAGAGAGAGGAGAGAGAGAGAGAGAGAGAGAGAGAGGAGAGAGAGAGAGAGAGAGAGAGAGAGAGGAGAGAGAGAGAGAGACAGACAGAAGACAGACAGACAGACAGACAGACACACAGACACACACACACACAACACTCTCTCATCTCTCTCAACAACCAACACACTCAACACACAACACACACACACACACAACACACAACACACACACACACACACACACACATCACCACTCACTCACAAACACACAAGACAAAAGTACACCCACGCCATATCTTACCCCATCTGACACCCTTTTCTATTTTTATATATAATATATCTACCTATCATAACTTCAAGAATCTCAGGGGTAGACGATGTGTCAGTATTGACACAATTCAAAGAGAGCAAACAAGCAACAGGGACTAGACTAAATCCACGTCACACAGACAACCAGTATTAAACCTACGCGATCCCGCATTCAAAGAGAAAACCTTCTTACTAGTAAGTAGCCTAGCCTAGGAGTAAGCACTTACACTCCCTCTTGTTTAGGTTAGGAAGCGGGGCCACTTGAAGCGACACTCTTTACCTTGTCAAATGCCACCTGAAGCTTGAAGCTCCGCCCCAAAGACATTAGTTATGTACACATACACTAGGTCAATTTGGCTGCAGGAAACCACCACCACCCCACCACCACCTCACCACCACACCACCACCACCACACCACCACCACCACCACCACCACCACCATGATCTGAATCA
>CM060321.1:1088362-1098550 GCA_030674155.1 Stramonita haemastoma | reverse complement strand
ATCTTTTTTTTGAGGACCCCACAAGGGGTTGATTTGGGGTTTTTTGTAGAACCCCGCTATAGGAGTAAGCTGAGCACTACATTTTGGCGAGAATTTTGAGAGAGCTTTTGCGAACGCGGCCCCAGTCATTGAAGGGGTTTATTTTTGCATAAATTTTCTGCGGTTTTTTTAAAAAAAAAATGAAAATTAATATATAGAAGTAAAATAAAGAATTTTCGAATAGTGTTTTTACTAGTTTTGGGGGCTGCAATCCTCTCAGTCGTGATTGGGGAAAACCCCCGGCCAAAAATTTAGGTAGTGGCTAAGTTCGCGAAAAAAAAAGGTCTTGTGGCAAAAGGGTAGTTGAAATGGACAGGCTTATTAACAGATTTTAAAAACCTAAGTCGCTAATTTTTTTTTTTGGCCCCTAAATTTTTTTTTTTCCCACAGCCAAGTCAAACAACTTTTTGTTATATCATTGCCCTTTTTTATCAAGTCAACTAAAAAATTTTTCCGAAAAAATTTTGCAACCCCCTTTTAAGTCAACTATTTTCAGCATAAATGCTGCATTAGACAAGCCAAAAACATTTTGTTCCCCTTCCCCATTGCTCTTTGAGTCAAGACAACTTTCAAACATCTATTGCTCCTTTTTATCAACTTTTTTCGCATATACCTCTCCAATAGTCAAGTCCCCCAAGGGTTTCCCCCAAAACTTAAAATTCAAGTCAGCTAACAATATTTTTGAAAAAGTTAAAATTGTTTCCAACCCAAATTTTCCAAACAAAAACTTTTCCTTATATCATTGCCCAAAAGTTAGTCAAGAAAACAAGGATTTTTCAGCATATATTGCTACCCCCAGTTGTCAAATAACTATTTTCCAGCATATATTTTCCCCCTTTTTACCCCAAGTCAAGTAATTTTTTTTCAGCTTTTTCTCCCCCATTAGTCAACTCCCCTATTTTTTCAGTATTATTTTTTTCCAGTTAGTCAAGTCAATAAAAAATTTTTTCAGAGCGCGCGCGCGCCCCCCAACCTGCGCGCCCCCCGCGCGCGCGGGGGGGTTTTTGGTGTGTGTGTTTTTTTGGGGGGTGTGTTTGTGTGTTGTTTGTGTATGTGGGTGTGATTGTGTGGGTATGTATGTGTGTGCATGCGTGGGTGCGTGCGGGGGGTGCTGTAGCCTACTGAAAAGTGACCCTCATAGTGCATTCCCCTTTGCAATTATTATTTTTAATTTTTTATTATTTTTAAAAATTATTATTATTATTATTATTATCCCCCTCATCGTCCCCCGTCATCGTCATCATTGTTGTTCTTTTTTTTTTTTTTTTATCATCATCTCATCACATCATCATTATTATCTATTTATTCCCTTTTGTTTTAATTTTTTTAAGGGGTTTGTAAAAAAAAATTTGTAGTTAAATATACTTTTGGGGGGGGCTTTTTTTGTTGTTTTTCCCCTTGTCTTTTCCCCTTTTTTTCATTTTTTTTGTTATTCTGGGTTTTTTTTAAGGTTTTTTTCCACACACAACACAAAAACCCCCAAAACACAACACACACAAAAAACACAAAAAACACACACACACACACACACACACACACACACACACACACACCCCAAAACCCAAACACACACACCCAAAAACCCGTTAACTTAAATTCCCCCCCAAAATGGAGGTCTTTTTTTTGGGGCCTTTTTCCAGAGGGGGCCTTTTCCCCCGGGAACATAAAGACCCCCTTTTTTTACTGGGGATATGGTAAGAGAACTGTACAAAAGATTCATGAAACTTTGTTTGGCTGATTAAAAAGGGGGGGGTTTATGGGAAAAAGGGATGGATGGATAAGGGGGATGGAAGGAGGGGGGAGGGAGGGTTGGATATTTTAAATGGGGGGGGGGATGGAGGGATGGATGAGGGAGGGGTTGGCTGATCTTGACTGCCCGACAGACTGACTGATTTTCCCCGGACTAAAAGACTACTGACTGACGGCTGGAAGGGCTGATTTAAATGGCGGGGTGACTAACCCGGGGTGACGGGCTGACGGGCGACTAAAAAACTGACTGACTGCCGGGGGGACTAAAATGACGGGGCTGGCTGGCGACTGACGGCTACTTACCTGGCTAAAATTTAACTGACTGATTTTTAAAGGGCGTCAACAACTTAAAAATTTCAGTTTTTTTTGCTGAAAAAAAAAAAAAACATAGGGGGAAGCCAAAAAAACCCAAAACCCCGATAACGGTGTTTTTGATGATTGTGGTGATAAGGGGGAGAATAGTGATGATGATAAGGGTAAAAAAAGATGATTTTATGAAAATGATAAAAGATAAAAAAAGAGGGGTGATAGTGGGACAATGATGATGATAGGGGTGATGAAAAATGATGAAAGATAATGATGGATGATAAAAGAAATGTTTATGCCCCACGGTACAAAATTTTTTAGAAAAATACCAAATTTTTTTACCCCCCAAAAATTTTTCCGGGGAAAAAGTTTTGGGTTTCTGGGGTCATTTTTTTCCTTTTAAAAATTTTTATTTCTTTATATCTTTTTTTTCCCATGTTGGTTTTTTTTTAAAAATAATTTCTTCGCTGTTTTTATATCTGAATTTTTTTTTTTTTCTTTGTTTAAAATTTTTCATATTTTTTTTTTTTTTTTTTTCCCCCTTTTTAAGGGGGGGGGAAAACCTTTTTTGACAGTGTATCCTTGATATACCTAAACACGGGGGAAAAAGGGGGGGAAAGGTGGGGGTGGTGGGGTTTTGGGGGGCGTGGAGCAAGGAAAAGGGGGGAAAAGAGGGGGGGGGGGACTAAAAAAATCAAACTACTTAATGTCTCAACTTGAAAAATTAAAAGATGGTATTCAAAATTTAAAAAAAACCCCGCATGCATTTTTAAAACCCAAAAAAAAAAGTAAACACAACACGAATTTAAAATCGACAATACCCCCGTCCCCCCTGCACACACAAAAGCGCGCAAAAAGCGCGGGGCGTGCAAACAACAAACACACACACACACACACACACAAAAAACCCACACACACACACACACACACAGATTTTTTTTGGGGACTGTTCTGCTATTATTTTTAGCCCCAAACCTATACTTTTTTTTTTCCCTGTCCCCTTGCCCGTATAAAAAAAAGGGGGAAGGTTTTAAGGAAAAATACAAAAATTTCCAAACGTTCTGTATAAAATTCCTCGCATGTCCTAGAAATTTTTTCACAAGTATTTGCCAGTCACCAGAAAATTTAGTTCCCCAAAAAAAGAAATTGAAAAAAATTATCATCATCCATTATTTTCCTTTTTTTTTTACTTTTTCCCCTCATCCCCTTTTAAAATTCATTCTTAACGGAAGGACCATTGTTTAAAAAACCTTGTGGGGAAGGACAAAAAACCAAAGAGAAAAAGAAGAAGACACACACACACACCACGCGGGCGCACAAAAACACACATACACACATATCAATTTAAGATAAAGTAACAAAGCAAAATTAATAACACAAAAATTATTTAAACACATCTTTAAAATCTCCCCACAGCATAATCAATGCATCAAAATTTACCGGTATAAGTATTTTTACATTAAAATGCAGAACAAGACAAAAACTTTTTGATAAAAAAAAAAAATAATAAAAAAAAAAAAAAATAAATGTAAAATTCGGGGACAATGGTGTTTGTGGTGCTGGGGTATATCATACTGCAATTGTATGGCATTGTAAAATTAAACCTAATATCGAATTGGATTAGTTTTATTTAAGATTACCTTCCTAAATTCCATTGTACGTAGAACACTATCAAATTTCAAGTTTAAAAATTTTAACTAGGGGTGATTTTTTTTTTACATCTTTGCTTAGTCGTTTGCTTTTGTGTTTTTTTTTTGAGTGGATGGCAACTTTTCTAAAGAATCTTGTCCAAGACTAAACTCTGAAGTGTTTTTTAAGCGCGCAAAATAAATCGTCATACAAGCAAAAGTTGACTTATCGTTTGAAGTAAAGGTTTATTATCCAAGAGTTCTAATTGTTCCAACCAAAAGCTTGACACTAAGACTTACTGATGATGTAATCTACGTGTCGAAGCCGCAGTTTTTAAAAAAAAAAAAAAAGTTATGCTTTTCTTTCTTTCTTTTTTTCTTTTCTTTTTCTTTTTTCTTTTTCTTTTCTTTCTTTTTTTTCTTTCTTCTTTCCTTCCTTCCTCTTTCCTTCTTTCTTCCTTTTTTTTTTTCTTTCTTCCTTCTTTCCTTCTTTCCTTCTTTTTGCTTTTGTCTTTCTTTCTTTCTTTCTTTCTTTAAATGTTTTTCGCCGATTGTTCACTATGACAAAACCTTACATAATATGCCTCCTCCTTCGTCAGCAAATTGCCAACCCTACCAACACTTCCACTCTCTCTCTCTCTCTCCCCTCCCCTCTCTCCCTCTCTCCTCCTCTCATTCCCCCCTCCTCTCTCTCCCCCTCTCTCTCCTCTCTCCCCTCTCCCCTCCTTCTCTTTCTCTCTCTCCTCTCCCCTCTCTCTCTCTCTCTCTCCCACCTCTCTTCTCTCTCTCTCTCTCCTCTCTCTCCTCTCTCTCTCTCCTCTTCTCTCTTTCTTCTCTCTTCTTCTCTTCTTCTCTTCTTCTTCTTCTTCTTCTTCTTCTTCTTTCTTCTTTCTTCTTTCCCCCCTTCCCCTTCCCCCTTCTTTTCTCTCCCCTTCCTCCTTTCCCCCTCCTCCTCCTCCTCCTCCTCCTCCTCCTCCTCCTCCTTTTTTCCCCCCTCCCCTCCTCCCCTCCTCCTCCTCCTCCTCCTCCCCTCCCCTCCTCCTCCTCCTCCTCCTCCTCCTTTCCCCCCCTCCTCCTCCTCCTCCTTCTCTTCTTCCCCTTTTCCTTCCTCTTCTTCCTTTTCCTTTTCCTCTTCTCTCCCCCTCCTCCTCCTCTTTTTTTAAAAAAATTTTTTTTTTTTTCTTCTTCTTTTTTTTCCTTTTTAAAACCCCCCCAACCCACAACCCAACCCCAACCCCCCCCAACCCACAACCCCAACCCCAAACCCCAACCCACTCACCCCAAACCCAACCCACCCCCAACCCCCCCCCCAACCCCAACCCCCAACCCCCAACCTCCACCCCCACCCCCACCCCCAACCCCCACAACCCCCCAACCCCACAAACCCAACCCCAACCCCAACCCCACAACCCCACTTTTTCCACAAGAATGAAGCTGAAAAGCTCCTAAGCGGCCCAGACGCGCGAGTCCTTCTAAGATGGCGGGAGAACATGAACTGATACTGACCTGAACATCCAACGCTGACGACATTTGAGCAGCTCCTGAAAAGGGCGTCATGGCAGACGTGGAGACTCCATGGACCCTTTAACAAGATGAAGAACTCCGCCTTCACTCATATCTGTACGAAATGAGGAGGAGGGTTTTGTTGGATTGATTGATTTGATTTGATTTATTCTTATTACGAGGATAAATGGAATAATCGCCTTGTACTTTTTTTACCTCCATCCCCGTGTGTATGCAGTTTTGTAAAGTCATCTGTTCCCACCGCACATGATGGCCTACTCTTTCGAAAAGCAGCAGGTGTGTGGTCGGTGTGTGTGTTGTGTGTGTGTGGTGTGTGTTTGGGTGTGGTGTGTGTGTTTTGGTGTGTTTAATATGTGTGTGAGTAGTATATATAGGAGTAGTATAGTGTGTGTTTTTGTGTGTAAGTAATGTAGTAGTGTTTTGTGTATGTGGTGTCGTGCGTGTTTGGTGTGTGTGTGGTGTGTGGTGTTTGTGTTGTATGATATAGTGGGCTACGGGGTGGTGGTGGGAGTGTTGTGTGGCCCTGTCTGTCCTGTACTGATCTGTGTCTGTGTGTGAGTGTATGTAAGTGTTGTGTTCCCCCGGCGCGCGACGGCGTAATGCACAATGCATTTACATGACATGATAAGATTTTGTACAATACCCGCCCACACGGGTTTGGTTTTCTATGACGACGATTTTGGCTGTGCGTATGCATTCAAAAGTGTTCTGCTAAATTAAAATAGTGAAGTTTGGTACGCACACTCACCGTGCTAACATTTTTTTTAAAAGGCATTCTCTAAACTATTCCCCCCTTCTCCCCTTCCTCTCAACCCCCCCCCCCCCCCCCACCACCACCGCCTACTCCCACCCCCATGCCCATCTCCTCGCGCCCTCTCAACCTTTTTTTTCTGGTCAATTACAGTTCGCCAGTACAACCGAACTATTCAAGGCATACGGAATACCTGGGGCAGATCGTTAATGACCACAACTGGATTTTGCCATGTGAGTGAATAGGAGTGCAAGTGGGTAGTATGGTTGGTCTCTAAGGACTAGGTTGTTTTAAGGAATCTGGTTTGGGGGGGGGGGGGGGGGGGGGTTCGTTTTATGTGTGATTGATATGGGTTTCCCCCCACAACGCGGTTTCCCGTCCTGGGCTGACCCCTTATTTATGGTTGACCAGGGCATCGATACAAGCCAGGACAGTCAAGTTGGCTCTAATACCCCCGTTTTAATCTGTGTATAATTGTACAGTTTTATAATTAGAGTTTTTAAAGTGTGACGAGATACAGCCCCGATATGGCTTGTGTGGGTCGGCGGAGCTATAAAGAACATGATTGGAGTGGAGTGGAGTGACATGGGAGTCCGTCTTTTGCCCCTTTACAGACAGTTGGGGAGGCTGGCAGGCACACAACAGACAGACAGACAGACAGACAGATGTAGTTTAATCGAATCGAGAACATAACCGGAAGAGACCTTACAGCAGACCTACACAGCAAGGATGACAGATTGATATTTGTATTTTGTATTGTGTGCCACTTTATGTCACAGCAATTCTCTGCGTGAAATTCGGCTGCTCTCCCCGGGGAGAGCGCATCGCCACAATTGCAGCGCCTACTCATTTTTTTCTCTTTTTCCTCATGCAACTATATTTGTTTCCCAATAAGAGTGGCTTTTTTCTACAGAATTTTGCCAGGGCTAACCCCCTGTTGCCGTGGTTCTTTTACGTGCGCTAAATAGTGATGTGTAACACACAGGACCTCGGTTTTATCGTCTCATCCGAATACTAGCGCCCAGTCCACCATTCATGGTCTAATGGATGAGAAAAAGTTTCGGGCCCAAACGGGGTTTGAAACAACCGCACACATCCGACCCCGACTTTTTGCTTTCTAGCAAGGCGCGTTACCACCTAGACCACAGATACAACGATAGACAGTTGACAGACATAAGGAAGTTAAACGGATAGGTAAAAGAAGACGGGTAGAAAAAAAAGACAGCTGGTTAATGAAAGAAAATAACGAACATGTCAGTCGGGATCAAATAATTATATTATAACATGTATATCTAGAAGGAGAAGCTATGTGTTTTAACACAAGATCATTCTTCTCTCAATGAACCTAAGTGGGGGGGGGGGGGGGGGGGGGGGGGGAAGATAACATACTGTAATAATTCGTGGCAAGAAGTTTAATTCGTTACAGGTTGCTTTAGGCTGCTGGGTCATTGATGTCAAATTGAATATCCTCATAGGTCTCAAGTTTGCTTTTACAGACTTTTTTTTTTCGTTCCTCGCTAGAGCTCCAAGGTTTACCAGTGGTAAAATTTTGCGTATCCAACCGGGTTTTTTTTGCCCACCATGAAAGGTAGCCACATCCGACTTCGGGGATGTATGCTGGGTATGTTTTGTTTTCCATAACCCACCGACGATGACATGAACTAAAGATCTTTAACGCGCATATTTGATCTTCACGTGTATATACACGACGGGATTAAGCACGGCAGATATGAAACAAATATGGGGAATAGTAAGGTAAAGGTGTTCCCATAACCTAGGCGGTCGTAGGGAGCGAGATGTCAGAGACCTCAGCTTCTCCAGGGGCCAGTATGTTGAGGGCGGCGCCCATCCCTCTCCCTCGCTGCTTTACCTTCCCTGACCCTAAAGAGGGCAAGGTACCCATTTTACAGCTGGGGGAACTGTACGAAGCCAAGGCGCGCAAACGTCACCCATCCAACTGGTAACCACCCTCGATGCTGCTTAACTTTGACTGGGGAAAGCGAGCGCTCTGACCACTGAGCTATCATGCCCCCTTATGGGGAATCGACTGACTCATAAATGAACAAGTAGAAGGAATGGACAAAAATAGATTATTTTATTTACTTATTTATTTATTCTTTTTTATATCGAGGATAAATGGAATATGCACTCATGTGGCTTTTTTTTTACACCCAGTCCCCGCGTGTATACAGTTTTGTAAATCCTGTCTTCTACTCCCACCAGCACACAATCGTCTACTCTACGAAAAACGAAACAGGATTAACGTGGTGCGCAAGATTTTCTGCGTGCGTTCACACAAGGAACCTCGGTTTATAGTCCATCCTAAGAACTTAATCTCATCCGAAGGACTTGATGGATGCATGAAAGAGCAGACACAGACACACAGACTGATTGATAGTTAAACAAAACAGGACTAGTGCTCAGAGAACAGACAGACAGATAGACGAACGAAAGGATGGCGGATGAACGAACACACGGATTTTGGAGGAATGGAAGCGATCGTGCATGCACCTAAGGCCCAGTGGTTGCACGTCTGAATTTCAGAACAATGCCGCTTCCGTTGAGGAACCTCGAGTGGGCATCGCGAGACTGAAGGGTTCCAGCCAATGTCAACAGAAATTGCCAGAGTGCCAGTTTGTCATCCTCATTGTCGTTTCCCCTCAAGACGGTGTGTGCTTGTTGTTGTTGTTGTTGTTGTTGTTGTTGTTCTCTTCTTCTTCTTCTTCTTCTTCTTCTTTTTCTTCTTCTTCTTCTCTTCCTCTTCTTCTTCTTCTTTTTTCTTCTTCTTCTTCTTCTTCTTCTTCTTATCTTCTTCTTCTTCTTCTTCTTCACAATTTCTTCAAATTCTTCTTCTTCTTCTTCTTCACAATTCTTCGAATTCTCTTCTTCTTCTTCTTCTTCTTCGCAATTCTTCTTCTTCTTCGCCAACTCTTCTTCTTCTTCTTCGCAACTCTTCTTCTCTTCGCAATTCTTCTTCTTCTTCTTACTATTATTACTTTTTTTGTCGCATTCTCCTTCTTTGCATTCCTCTCCTTCGCATTCTTCTTTGCATTCTTCTTCACATTATTCTTCGCATCTTCCTTCTTCTTCTGCGCATTCTTCTTCGAATTCTTCTACTTTCTCTTTCTTTTTTTTCTTCACACTCATCCTCATTGCAATCGTCTCAAGATTTTTTGTTTTTATTTGCTTTTTCTTCTTTTTTTTCTTTGCATTTTTTCCTTTTTCTTTGCATATTTATTCTTCTGCTTTGCATTCTTCTTTGCATTCTTCACAATGGGTTATGTTGATTGATTTCTGTTGGACTCTGTTTATTTATTCATTTTTTTATCTATTTTATTATTTTTTTATATTCTTTTATATTGAGGATAAATGGATAAGCACTCTTGTGCTTTTTACATCCAGTCCCCGTGTATATGCAGTTTTGTAACTGTTCATCTTGACGCAAACAGCGTCCTGGTTACTCTTCAATATACACACTCACACAATTTGATGATGATTGTAAATTATGGTCATGATGTTCATTCCAAACGACAATTACGACAGCAGCAGCAGCAGTGGCATAAACAACGGCCTAAGAAAGCAAAACAAAGGTAAATAGTAAGGGTGATGTTGGTGGTAACAGTGATAATGATGTTCGTAAAAATGATGATATAATCATAATAGTAACAATAAAGGAGGAGATGCTAACAACAACAGTAACAACAACAACAATAAAATAAAAAATAATAATAATGATAATAATAATAATAATAATAATAATAATAATAATGATGAGGATGATGATGAGATGATAATAATAATAATAATAAGTCGGGACAACAATAACATAAATATGAAAAACAAGAAGGAAAATTAATCAGCATACAGGGGAAAAAATCCACTTTAGATACTGCTGCATTTTGAGGCCATTGCATTAATCATCTTAAGTTTTGCAAGGCAGATGGATGGAAGGCAAAGTTTTTTCTGTAGCCATGTTAGATCTAAGTGCAGCTTTTGATACAATGGATCATAAAATTATGTTTCAAAGACTCACATTTATGTAGTCCCGAACCGGCCTACGTGGTATCTGAGTGATTGACGTCAGTCTGGATTGGTTTTCTTTTGAAATCGGCCGAAATCAATCCCCGAGACTTTATGCGAGGAGTGTCACAAGCTTTGTGCTACAACCAGTTCTGTTTACGCTTTATTCTC
>CM060321.1:1080862-1083362 GCA_030674155.1 Stramonita haemastoma | reverse complement strand
GTGCGAGCCCGTGCAAACACACATGCATGAATATGGCCATGTCAGAGAGTAAACACGTGTGTAACAAACACACAACAAAGAAAAATCATAACGAAAAAACATTACCAACCAAAAAACCTTTCTGTCCTACCCCCCCCCCCCCCCCCCTCCCCTCCCCCTTGCTCTCAACCCTCAGAAAACCGCCAGAAAACAAAAACAAAAGAAGGAAGAAAACAAAACAATACGAAAACGAATGAGTTTAAGAAAACAACCTTTGCTTACCTTTCTAAAAATAAAAGTCGGGTGAAAGTTACGGTATACCCATAATTTATTTGTAACCTCGGAAGTAAAGGTTTGGGGGGGGGGGGGGGTTGGTTTGTTTTTTGTTTTGCTTTTTTGCTGCCTCGTCTTCTGTGAAGTCCCCGTACTGTTGTTCCCACGCCGCTCATTTCAATCTCCCCGCCACAGCCATACCCAGATTCCCGGAGTCCGGAGTCCACAGGGAGCACATCAATATTAGGCCGCCGTGGGGCCACCAGCCAGAGGCGCCCTGCACATCTGCTGGGTCACTTTGGTTGTGTTCAGTGGTGACTGTTCTGAGCTAACATACGCAGGACACCACCTACTAAGCCCCCTACTAACGACAGTATAAGCTCAGTCGCGGAGCCAGACTGAGTGAGTCACCCACCCGAGGTAGTGACCACCACAATGTCCCTCCAACAGCCGTTCCCCTGCGAACCTCCAACCCTAAAGGTTTGGGCACAAACTCACCTCAAGCACAGAAGTGTATGGGGAAACCGAATCTGAGGTCACCATGAGACCAGAGCAACGGGGGCCAGCGAATCAGAGGCTTTATTTCTATTGCATGATGATCAATGGTGATGAGGATGATGTAATGATGCTGCTGTGGAAGTGCATATACTTTTTTGCAGGCTTTTTGTGGGTTTTTTTCCCTTGCAGGTGTACGGGACAGAAAGTCTCTAGCAAAGACGATGTCCTGCACTATGTTCCTGTATTTCATCTGCATCCTACCCAGTATCGCTTTTGGCGTTTTGAATGAGGACCATACGGGAGGCATTCTCAGTGAGTTTCGCCCTCACAGTATAGTGTCTATTTCTTTCTTTCTTTCTTTCTTTCTTCTTTGATATTGAGGATAATGCAATAAGCACGCATGCGCTTTTTTTTCCAGTGAGTTTCACCGTCACAGTAGAGCGTTTATTCATTCATTTATTTATTTATTCATTTATTTATTTATTTATCCATATTTTATTGATTTCTTCTTTGATATTGAGAATAATGCAATTAGCACTCATGCGCTTTTTTTTTTTTTTACATCCATTCCCTGTGTGTATGCATTTTTGTCAATTTTGTCATCTGTTCCCACCAGCACACCATGGCCTACTCTCACGAAAAACGGAACAGGATTTAACGTGTGTGCAAGATATTCTTCATATGTTCGCACACGGGGCCTCGGTTTAGAGTCTCATCCGAAGGACTTTTCGGGAGAGTGGAGTCAGCACTGATGTTAACTCCAGGGGGAAAATATCCCCTTGAACGGGGAATCGAACCCTAGGTCGTCAGATTGCGAGCGTAATGTTCAAACCACTCGGCTATCCTGTTCCCTTGTGTTGAGGATGCGTGTGGTGATGATGCCGATGACAATGACAATGACGATGGTGATGGTGGTGGTAATGGTAATGGTGGTGCACTGCATGAGGGTTTAGCAGTAACCTACTCATCGGTTTGCCCTTTTCACGTTAAAAAAAAAATGGTTTTCACTTCCAAGGTTTTCACCTCTCCAAACAGTTTTCACTTCGAAAAAAGGGTTTTCACTTTCCTTAAAGGGTTTTCACTTTCCAAAAAGAGTTTTCATTTTCCAAAAAGTTTTCACTTTCCATAAAGGGTTTTTACTTTCCAAGAAAAGGGGACAGCTGCTGAGTTGATGATGAGGTGTATGTAAACGTTTTCAGTGGAAAGGGGGAGAGGGGAATATCAACACTCTTTTCCTCTTTTTGTTTTTTTAAAGTGGTTACTACCGCTGACGTCACCATGGCATCACTTCAGGAGATGTGAACATACTCCCCCAGGCATGCAGCGTCTCAGAACTTGGAAACACATGACTAGGCTAGTTGTATGCCTAAATAATAATGGGTGACGCTGCTCTCGTGGCGACGCGCTATCCCCCCCCCCCCCGCCCCCCTCCCCGAGGGGGAGAGAGAGCAGCCCAAAACTCATGCAAAGAAATCTGCCATGATTTAAAATGGTGCGAAATAAAATGAAATTGAAATGAACTGTCTGGAGCTAACATCGTCGGCTAGAATATTGTGTGGTAGGGTTTTGTGTTGTCTGAAAAAAAAAGATTTTTTTTCTTTTTTACTCGGATAGAGCAGTGTTCTAAATTGAGTTTTACGCTTTTGTTCTAAACAAGAGGGTTTATCCACAATTGAGCGTGTACTGTAGTTTAAGAAAAAAAAAAGAAAGAAAAAAAAGAAAAGAGGTCCCACCGAGATTTGAACTCGGA
>CM060321.1:1065862-1073362 GCA_030674155.1 Stramonita haemastoma | reverse complement strand
TGAAGATCTGGTGTAACTCTTTGTGACATAAGACTCCCCCATCCAACACACACACACACACGCACGCACGCACGCGCACACACACACACAAAACACACACACACACACACACACACACACACACACACATACACACACACCACCACCACCACCAACAACAACACAACAACAGCAACAACAACAAAAAGCAAGTAAACAAATAGAAACGACAAGAAAAAAAGACAGAAAATACAATAAGGAACTACGCTATAATTAGGTAGACTGCCGGCAGACCAACGTTATTTCAAAGTTCACCTAGGTAACTTCACTAACCCACTGAAACAACTAAAAAAAAAAAATGCTAAGAGACAGAAGCCAAAAATTATCAAGGTCCCACCGAGATTTGAACTCGGATCGCTGGATTCAGAGTCCAGAGTGCTAACCATTACACCATGGGACCTGTCTAACGGTGATTTGGTCAGCAATTATTTTACAGCAGGCCACACACTGTTGGGCTGATGCAACACACTATTGCGTGGATCCTACTAGAGGGGAATAAAAGGAATATAAATAGTTAAAGTGGGACAGGATAGCATAGTGGTTAGAGTTCCCAACTAATAATCTGAAAGTAAAAGTAGGCACGCATATCAAGCGTGATATTGTTATTATTATTATTTATATTTTTTGTTTGTTTCTTTGTTTCTTTGTTTGATTTTTGTATCTTTTGGTTTTGTTTGTTTGTTTGGGGTTTTTTGTTGTTTGTTTGTTTTTTGTTTTCTTTTCTTTTTTCTTTTTTAGCTAGACAGATGGCTTGATGAAAAAAAGCAAATTTATTGCTTACTCAATGTACCATCTGGAAATAAAATTTTGATTTGATTTGATAGATCTAGTTGATTTATGGTATAGCCCTTAAATCAGATTGCTATGTTGGGAATCTATTACAAACTAATCAATCAACCCAAAAGGATGGATCTGGATCTCTGCAGGGATGTGTGTTTGATGGGGATTTTATACTCTACTCCCAAAGTCAACACTGGCGCCTGATTTCAATCTGCAGACGAACGCTTTTCAAGGCTCTCTAAAAACAAAAAAACACAAAGAAAACATAAAAAACCCTGCTTGATCACTGGATTCAGAGTCCAGAATGCTAACCATTACACCATAGGACCTGTGCAGTGTTGTTGTAACTAACCAATTATTTTACAATAAGTTACACTAAGTTGGGCTGGTGTAACATTATTATGTGAATCCACTAAAAGGAGGGGGTTGAGGGGGGGTGGTGAGTAAAAAATAAAAATAATAAAAAATCCTTCAACATAAAAACATAAAAGTGGTAGCATTAGATCCCATGGATCGTGTCCCAAGGAAGCAAGCGTGGGCGTGGCTTATCTCAATGACAGCTTGTCAGTTATGTGACGTCACTTCCTTCTCAGCTCCTTCATTTCAATGTTCATCTTCTTGATGAACGCCAACAGCTACATTTTTTTCGTGTAGTTATTTTATTTTATTTTATTTATCTATTCTTTTGTATTTTATTTATTCTTTTATATTGAGGATAATGGAATAAGCGTTCCCGTGTGTATGCAGTTTTGTAAATGTCATATGTTCCCACGGGTAGGCGATGGCCTACTTTTACGAAAAGCGGAACAGGATCTAACGTGTGTGCAAGATGTTCTGTTTGTGTTCGCACACGGGGCCTCGGTTTATAGTCTCATCATCCGAAAGATGTAAAAGACTATACTAGAGTGAAGCAGTAGCTGATGAAAGCAATCACTGTTACTTTTCTTATTGTGATAACATTTGCATCCAAGTGGAGATTTCCGATTAATTTTAGCTAGAGACATGTGGGGCAGAGCGTTTTTCAGCTTATAATTATACACACCCCTGTTACGCCTTTATCTATCTATCTATCTATCTATCTATCTATCTATCTATCTATCTATCTATCTATCTATCTATCTATCTATCTATCTATCTATCTATCTATCTATCTATCTATCTACCTATCTATCTATCTACCTATCAATCTATCTATCTATCTATCTATCTATCTATCTGTCTATCTATCCATTAGTCTGGCGACCGTGGGGGCACCCCGGAAGACTTGACAACCAGTTCCCTCCATTCCTCTCTCTGTTCTGCCTTTCTCAAAGTTTTGTTGAGTTCTAGGCCTGTCCATTCGCTGATGTTGTCCTCCTATCTCTTCCTTGGTCTGCCTTTTTTTCTAGGGGATGGTCTAGTATAATCTGAAGGTATATTCATGTAGACAAGGATAGGAGTATCAACAGAGCTAAGTGTGCTTGATGAGGATTTTTCGAAAGGGGTGAGTTTTGGTACTGACACCCCTTTACCTGTATCAGTAGTAATAGGATGGATTTTTATAACTCTTTTTTTTTTTCGGGGGAGGGGGTTATTTTGTTTTTATTTTGTTGATGGAGGAATATGTCTGTTATGTATGTCAGGGGGATGAGGCAAGGGGGGTGGGCTTTTTGCTGTTGTTGTTGTTGTTATTGGTTTTGTTGCGATTGGGTTTTTTTAAGGGGTGGTGAATATTTTGTTTAATGTATACTACAGTCATAAAGAAGTGTGAAAATCACTACCATAGATTTACAAGACAGTGTTCTCCCTTTCAAAGCAAAAATCCTGGAACATTGGAAATGTTTAACTGATCTTCTTACATTGAAAATATTTAACTGATCTTCTTACATTGAAAATATTTAACTGATCTTCTTACATTGAAAATAATTAACTGATCTTCTTACATTGAAAATACTTAACTGATCTTCTTACATTGAAAATATTTAACTGATCTTCTGACATTGAAAATATTTAACTGATCTTCTTACATTGAAAATATCTAACTGGTCTTCTTACATTGAAAATATTTACCTGATCTTCTTACATTGAAAATACTTAACTGATCATCTTACATTGAAAATATTTAACTGATCTTCTGACATTGAAAATATTTAACTGATCTTCTTACATTCAAAATATGTAACTGGTCTTCTTACATTGAAAATATTTAACTGATCTTCTTACATTGAAAATATCTAACCGATCTTCTTATATTGAAAATATTCAACTGAATTTCTTACATTGAAAATATCATACTGATCCTCTTACCTTGAAAATATTTAACTAAATTTATTGTATTGAAAATCTTCTTACATTGAAAATACCTAACTTATCTTCTAACATTGGAAATATTGGACTTATCCACCCCCACCCCACCTCCCCTTCCAAAAACAAACAAAACAAGATACAGTCATGTGTATCTACAAAATAACAGTAACTGACAATACCCACTGATGACCTAAAAAAAAAAAATTAAGGCACAATAACATCGATCTTTTTCTATCAATGTCTCTGCTACTGCTCATACATAATTTTCGCGCGAAACGAAAGAAGAAAAAAAAAAAGTTTAGGTTCCACCGAGATTTGAACTCGGATCGCTGGATTCAGAGTCCAGAGTGCTAACCATTACACCATGGAACCACCTGAGGAGGTGACCGCACATTGAACATACAACAGGAGATTAGATTAGAAGGCAACACCTGAACAGGTGCCAAGACAGCCCCGAAAGTTTTCCTGTGTATTTTGATAAAGTTATTTACAGCTGAGTTCTCGAATGTTGAGATATAGCCGAGCTGTTCCGTTATCTCTCCCACTCTTTCTTTCAATATTAGCTTGTGTATGTGTGTGTGTATGTGTATGCGTGTGTGTGTATATGTGTGTGTGTGTGTGTGTGTGTGTGTGTGTGTGTGTGTGTGTGTGTGTGTGTGTGTGTGTGTGTGTGTATGTATGTGAGAGGAGAGAGAGAGAGAGAGAGAGAGAGAGAGAGAGAGAGAGAGAGAGAGAGAGAGAGAGAGAGAGAGAGAGAGAGAAAAGAGAGAGAGAGAGAGAGAGAGAGAGAGAGAGAGAGAGAGTATGTTGCCAATGTGTTGTCATGTGATCGGGTCTCGGATGTGTGTGTGTGTGTGTGTGTGTGTGTGTGTGTGTGTGTGTGTGTGTGTGTGTGTGTGTGTGTGTGTGTGTGTGTGTTAGCGCCTACCGTACACATGGTAGCGCTGGGGGAAAGGGGGGGAGGGGGGGGGCTGGTGCGTAGAACGTGAGTGGTTGAACTGGGAAGTTGGGGGGGGGGGAGGAGAAGAGAGCGGGGCTGTATAATGTGGTTGCTCTACTAGGTCTACGGATTATTAATTTAAATTAGATGCGTGTGTGTATGTGTGTGTGTGTGTGTGTGTGTTTCTTATGGGGGGGGGGGGAGGGGGGGGGGGGGGGGGGGGGGGGGGGCAGGGGTTTTTTGCTGTTGTTTTTGTTTTGTTTTTTTACATGCTTGATTTGTTGTCCTTACCTGTATATTGACTCGAACAGATAGAAAGCAAGGCCCTTATACCTTACCCCCCCCCCCTCCCCCCAACGCCCACCCCACCCCCCAAAAAAGACAAAGAAACTTCCCTGCAAGCAAACATACAAAAAATAAACAAACAAGCCGCAAGAAAAGCCACAACCAAGAACTTGAACAAAAATGAATAATTAGCAACCAAGCAAGCAAAAAAACAAAAAAAGACATTTTTCTAACTTTTTCCATCAGGCTAGGCCCTGTATCTTGATCATCACTGCAGTCAAATACGGACTGATTATTATTTCATCACGTAGAACTAACAATACTTCAGCAACAATTTGAAAAATAAATCAAACTTAACAAAACAAACGAAAAACAAGGGAGTGGGGGGGGGGGGGGACAAGGTTGCCAAGTGGTTTATTGATTGATTGATTTATTTATTTATTCTTTCATTCATTCATTTATTTCTTTATTCTTTTACATCGAGGATAATGGAGTAAGCAGTCATGTGCTTGTTGTTGTTTTTTTCAACACCCAATCCACGTGTGGATGCAGTTTTGTAAATTTTGTCATCCGTTCCCACCAGCACACAATGGGCCTACTCTTTCGAAAAGTAGAACAGGATTTAACGTGTGGGCAAGATGCTCTGCGTACATTCACACACGGGGCCTCGGTTTTTAGTCTCTTCGAAAGACTTTTGGGGGAGAGTGTAGTCAGCACTGATGTTAACTCCAGGAGAAAAATCTCCTCGACCGAGATTCGAACTAACATCAGTAACACTAGTAACATCAGTAGCCTACTGCCGCCGACTTCACGCGCCCGAAAGTCTTTCGCGTGAGAGCAATAATAAAATCAAGGCCTCGTGAGCAAACAAAGGCAGGGAAAACATCTTGTCAAGGTTAATAAAAAATAAAAACAAAAGGTAAAGGTGTCCCATAACCCACAAGGTCGCAGGGGAGCGAGGCGTCAGAGACCTCAGCATCTCTAGGGGCCAGCATGTTAAGGGCGGCGCCCATCTCCTCCATTGGCTGCTTTACCTAAAGAGAGCGGATAGCCATTTACAGTTGTGTGAACTTGGGGACTGTACTGAAGCCAAGGCACGCAAAACGGTCACCCATCCAATTGGTAACCACTCTCAACTCGACGCTGCTTAATATTGGCTGGGGGAATTACTATGATAAAAAGAAGAATACAGAACCAAAATAATATATTGAATGTGGAGCTTTGCTATTTAAAAAGAAGGGGGCGGGGGGAGGAAAGAAAAAAAAAGATACAGGTTCCACCGAGATTTGAACTCGGATCGCTGGATTCAGAGTCCAGAGTGCTAACCATTACACCATGGAACCCCTTGGCGCCAAAGGAAAAAAGAATCAGTTTCTCTCTCCCTCTCTCTCTCTCTCTCTCTCTCTCTCTCCACACACACACACACACACACACACACACACACACATTTTATTTTATTTTGTTTTTTGTTGTTGTTGTGTTGTTGCTTTAGGTGGTGATGGGTGATTATCATGTTGTTGTAAAATTGTATCATTGTCATCATGGGTGGTTTGTCAGTTTAAAACTTTTGGTTGGTTTGAGTGTTATGGATTGGATATCATTTTGTTTAAGTGGTTTTCTAAGGTTTAAAATTTTTGTTTTTGTTGTTTTTGGTTTTTTTGTTGTTGTTTTTTTTGGGGGAGGGGGTTCCCTAGAAAGATGACTTGATGGGAAAAAAAGCAAATTTATTGCTTCCTCAATGTATTATCACACACACACACACACACACACACACACACACACACACACACACACACACACACACACTCACATATATATATATATATATATATATATATATATATATATATATATATATATATATATATATATATATATATATCATCCTCGATATAAAAGAATAAATAAATAAATATATAACACACACGCGCCCACCACACACACATACACACAGACACACACAGACACACACAGACACACACACACACACACACACACACACACACACACACACACACCACGCACGCACACGCACACACACACACACACACACACACACACACAAAAGCATACACACGGGTACAGGAGCTTATTCCATTATCCTCGAAAAAGCATATTTTTTTGTAACACACACACACACACACACACACACACACACACACACACACACACACACACACACACACACACACACACACACACACAAGATACATTCATTCCCTACGTGATCTATGAGCAAGTACGTAAGAAACTTTGTGATGATATATAATGTAACAGCGAGCAAGAACACACCGCACGCACTGAATTACAAGGTAGGCTAACAGATACACATACATAACAGTACACTGTTCATTCATGCCAACCAACGTTGTAGACGTTTGCCAAAAAATAATGACACAGGTAAGCAAAGTACAAACTAAATATAGCAACACAGCGTTTACCTTTGTCTTAGAACGTATAAATTACTTAAAATTCGGCTGCAATATCAGCGGTCCCATGGTGTAATGGTTAGCACTCTGGACTTTGAATCCAGCGATCCGAGTTCAAATCTCGGTGGGACCTCTTTTTTTTTTTTCTTTTCTTTTTTTTAAATGCGATTTTTTCCTATTGCACACACACACAGATTATCATTATTATTATCATCGTTATCATTATTATCATTATTATTAGTATTATCGACTTAAAATATTCTGAATATTTTTTGGTAAACACACACTCACAAGCACGCATACACGCAAGAGATGAAAATTTTGTTTAATTTTTTCCCCCCTATTATTACACTTTTAATACAGGGTATACTGCAAATACATCCAGTTCAGTTTTCTGATTATTTCACTATCGGTAGTAGTCCATGTTCGTATTTCTTGGGTGTGTATGCATGTTCGTGCCTGCGAACGAGTGTTTGCGTGCATGAGTGTACATTTATTTATTTATTATTTATTTATTTATTCTTTTATATCGAGGATAACAGAATAAGCAGTCATGTGGTTTTTTTCATCCGGTCCCTGTTGTGTAAATATTGTCATCTGTTCCCACGGCTACTCTTACGAAAAGCGGAACAGGATTTAACGTGTGTGCAAGATGTTCTGCATGCGTTCGCACACGGGGCCTCGGTTTAAAGTTAAAGTCTCATCCGAAGGACTTTTGGGGAGTGGAGTCAGCACTCCAGG
>CM060321.1:1045862-1053362 GCA_030674155.1 Stramonita haemastoma | reverse complement strand
ATAGCCTCCCGTATTACCATTAATTAACAAACACAAAAAATTCACTGACAAATACCAACCAGCATAATCATGAAAGCATATGCAAAATAATGACAACCTTCAAATCAAACCATTTGCAACACAAAGCAACATAAAACATTCATTGTTACATCAACACATCCAGAAAAGAAAAGAACACAACATTCATAGTTACTATAACTGCAAATCCAAACATAGTAACTACAACCACACATCAGCAGTTAACCACATGCTGCAACCCTTACAGGAATACCATTATTCCTACTTGCCACAAACCTATCTCTGTATGGCAAAGGCTCTTTCCTGCACCATTTTCCTCTATCAGGAACCTTATGGGACAAACCCACATCAAGCCCTAAATGTCCATGCCTGTCTTCTTTCAGATGAGACACATCACCATGCAAACCTACGTCAGGCTGTTTGCACAAAGATCCTGAATATCTTGTCCCAGTCACAGCGGTGGTCATCTTTTCACTTTGTCCACTTCTCCTCGATGGAGAACAACCAGAAGCAACTGGTTTGGGTGAAAATGGGCAGCAGCACCCATCCACCCTCCTGTGACTCATCCTCCATGCTAGAAGCTAGCAGAGGATTCATACCTGTCTTATCCAAAGACACATCAGTCACCACTTTAATACCCTTTACATCAACATTCTGGGGGTTTGAATCTCTCTGAACCGAGACTCTGACAGATTCATTCTTGTTTGTCTCATGCTTCCTTTTCCTCTTATTCGTTTCCTTTTCTTGCATGGAAACTTTTCACCCACAACAGCTAACATAGACTGTTGTGACATGAAGTGGTACAAAATACAAACAATAACCAAGAATAAAGTGCAACAAACATTGTGCTTAAACTCCCCAAACTTTTAAAGGCCATGTCCTCTTTACATGCTTAAAACCCAAACAAGCAGTAACCAAAACACGACATGCTTAAAGTCAACTCTCCTGACGCAATAACACCAAACAATAGATTGGAGTTGACAGCTAAAAGCTTTTCAAAACCGCCCAAATTGGATGAACTATAGTAGCTACTTTAAATCAACCTATTACCAACCGGATACAGATAGACCCTTACAAGCTTTACAAATTTGTTGGTATCAACTCTCCAAGAGCCTTCTTCTACTCTATCTGATTAGCTCATCTGATTTGGGGGAACACCTTTGTTTATCCGTGCACTTCTGCGAAGTGGCACTTGGGCAAGTCTCTGTGAATCAGGTTTCCCGAAAGTTACTTCCCTTTGATCTGTATTTTGGACTGAAACCTTTGGTGACTCGGAACCTAGATTTGCAGATTGAACTGGAATCAAAATCCATTCATTCTCCTCATCCTCACTGTCCTCCCAAACTGGTTGAACTGGCATCTCTATCACTTTCTCCACTGGCGGAGCTACAACCGGACCTGTGACAGGCAAGAGATCTGTGCGGTTTAAAGTAAACTCACGCCCTCCAGTATGTGGACGCACAACGTACACATGAGTATCTTCAAAAGGCCTTGCCGTAACTACATGCAATTCCGGAAGCCACCGATCTTGGATCTTCCTTCTCCCAGTCCCCCTACTCTTGATGTATACAAAGTCTCCTATCGCAAGAGATGTATCCCTTTTGGGTTGTTCTTTTGAGCAACCCTCCGCTACCTTGAGGTAGTAGTTCTGCACCTTTGAGTGTGCCTCCAAAAGTCTTGCACGATGTTGACGGACCCAGTCTTTGGCACAAGAGGCCAACACTGTTTCCCGTCCTAACCAGATATCCACTGGCAGATGTGGATTTTGCCCAAACAGGAGATAGTGGGGTGAGAATCCAGTGACAGAATGTGGGGTATTATTGTAGGCCTGTACTAACTCTTGTAGGTGCAAAGGCCACCTTTTCTTTTGTTGAGCTGACAACGTCCGCAAGAGACCATGAAGTGTGCGGTTGAACCGTTCGCACTGTCCATTACCCTGTGGATGGTATGGAGTAGTCCTGGTCTTATGAATGCCATACATTTCACAGAGAGAGCGAACTAGAGCAGACTCAAAATCTCTCCCTTGATCACTATGGATTCTCTCTGGCACCCCATAGCGACTGAACCACTCCTTCACTAAGACCTGAACAACAGTGTTGGCCTCCTGGTTCTTTGTGGGCACAGCCACTGTGAACTTTGTGAAAACATCAGTCATGACCAACACATTTTCCCGACCATCACTTGCCATGTCCAGCTTGGTGAAATCAATTGCCAAGATCTGAAGGGGACGACTGGCCTGGATATGCCCAGCAGGGGGTTTTGCAACAGTCTGCTTGTTGACCAAGCAACGAGAACATCCATCAATATACTGTTGCACATCTCTAGTCATGCCTGGCCAATAGACTCTCTGACGCAAAAGACTGAGGGTGCGATCTAACCCTTGGTGACCCATTCCGTCATGAAGCTCATGGAGCACATCCGGGCGGAGAGTAGATGGAAGGACCAACTGCTCTAACTCTCCCCAAACAGAATCCTGGACTCTCCGGTACATTACTCCATCCTTCATCAACAACTTGGAATGTTGCTTAGACAAAGCCCTCTCCAAACCTCCAAGTTTCCCTGGTGGCTTGTTAGGCCAGTGATTGACCACCTGTCCCAATACTGGGTCTTCCCTCTGCAGCTTAGCTACATCTCTTGGTGCCGGGTGCAGACAACAACTCAGTCTGCTTGCCAGACACCCCTTTTGACTCAGAAACTTCAAGAACCTGACACCAAGACTCCTGAACAGTCGCTACCTCGGGAGGTATACTAGTGCCTTTCCGACTAATGTCAACAAGGGGGGGTAACCTCGACAGAGCATCAGCTCGATTCTCTCTACCTGGCCGATACTTCACATCAAAATCGAACTGTGCCAGTTGGGCTGCCCATCTTTGCTCCAGGGCCCCTAGTTTAGAGGACTTGAAATGAGCCAGAGGGTTGTTATCTGTGAACACCACAAACTGAGATCCTAACAAGTACCCTCTAAATTTCTCTGTCACTGCCCACTTCAGTGCCAACATCTCAAGCTTGAAACTGCTATAGTTGGCTTCATTCTTCTCTGTTGGACGCAACCGGCGACTTGCATAAGCTATCACCCTAGTAGCCCCATCTCCCTGCTTCTGACTCAGAATCGCTCCAAGCCCCTCATAGCTTGCATCTACCTCCAGAATGAAAGGTTGGGAGAAATCTGCAAATGCTAGAACCTCAGCCCCTGTCAAAGCCTGTTTCAACTTGTCGAAAGCTGTCTGATGCTTCTCCTGCCACGCCTCGCTAATAGAGGCAAACTTCCCTTTCTTGCCCTTGGAGTGCTGGTTGACCAGACTATGCAGTGGGCCTGCTGTTTGAGAATAGTTTGCCACAAAGCGGCGATAGTAACCAGCAAACCCCAGAAATGATCGCAATTCCCTCACATTCTTTGGAATAGGCCAGTTCCGAACTACCTCTGTCTTCTCAGCCTGACAACTCACCCCTTGGGCAGAGATGGTATGCCCTAGGTAACTGACTTTTCCACGCAACAGCTGGCATTTTTCTAAGTTGAGCTTCAACCCTGTTTCGCCAATTCTCTTCAAAACTCTTTCAAGATGCTGCAAATGGTCAGTGAAAGTGTTGGAGTATATCATCAGATCATCCAGATAGACCAACAAGAAGTCAAACAGAAAGTCTGACATGGCTGAGTTCATAAGGCGCTGAAATGTGGCAGGTGCGCCAGATAGCCCAAAGGGCATCCTTGTGAACTCATACAGGCCAAACGGAGTGGTGAAAGCAGTCTTCTGCTGGTCTGTTGGGTCCATAGCAATCTGATGATACCCACTAGCTAGATCAAGAGTTGAGAAAAACTTTGCACCAGAAAGGGCATCAAAACTCTCCTGAATCCTAGGCAGGGGGTAAGCGTCTTTCACTGTCTTACTATTCAGACGCTGATAGTCAACACAGAGGCGCATCTTTCCATTTTTCTTCCGAACTACAACTATGGGTGCTGCATAAGGACTATGGCTTTCCCTAATGATCTCTTTTTCTAGCAACTCCTGAATGTGCCCCTTAACCTCTCGAAAATCACGGGGTGCCACTGGGCGATGGGATTGAACAACTGGAATGTCATCTGTGGTTCGAATCTTGTGTGACACTCTATCCGTGAAGCCAATGTCAGCATCATCTGAAGCAATGACATGCCGATAACGGGACAAGAGATCTACCACTTGTTGTTTCTGTTCTGCTGTACCAGGGAAATCTGACAGATCAAACACAGCACCTATGTCTGGCTCCGGTGTCTTGGGATGCCTCTCTTTCTGAACAATGATTTCATTAGAGGTAACCTCCAACTGACAAGCATTCTGAGACTCTATCTCCTCAACTGCATGAAGCAGGGCCAACGGGGTTCGGGGATGAAGATAGACATCTTCTTCAGACAGGTTGACCACTCTGACATACCTGGAGGAGTTATCAGCACCAACCAACGTGGGAACAACAAACAAACCTTGAGGTAAGGTATGCCCTGATGGTTCGGCAACAAGATTCCTGAAGGGCTTCTCTATGCCACTCACCTTCACCGCCACCAAGCTGCAGCCGGGAACCCTGGTTCTGCCCACTACCTTAGCCACTCCCCTCACCGAGGTATGCATGGCACGGATTTCATGGATAACTGGCTGTAAGCAAGGAGGAACACTATCATGCATACTAACCTTATCAAGGGGTGACACAACCTGCTGTAAAATATTCATCCCTAAAATAGCTGGTGTTTTCAACTTCTTAGCATAAGTAGAAGAATCTACAGAGTCCTTAACAACTAAAAAAGAAGCTCTACAACTCTTGCCAAACACTTGCACGGACCCTTCTAACAACCCTACATAAGGAATGTCTAGTCCATTTGCTGCTTTAAGACTTAGCCAAGTTACTTGTTGCAAAGGTAACTTACTCAAATACTCCCTATACCAAGACTCTGTCAAGGTACTTACTTCACTACCTGTATCTACTAGAGCTTGAACTTCTTTCCCTTCTACACTAACCATTGTCCGTGGACACTGTCCCGTTACACTGACTTTACCAGCCCTTGTGTCTGCCTCCGCTGCTTGGCTGGCCACAACAGAGGACGCTAGTTTCCCGTCTCCTTGTTTCGGGCCTTCTCCTCGTCCCTCTTCCTCTTCAGGCAGTCTCGTCTCAGATGGCCTCCCCTGTGACAGTAGAAACACTTACTGTCCTGTTTGGTGGTCTGCCCCCACTGGAAGGTGGTCGTGCTGCTGGAGTCGTGGACTCAAGGCGCTTCGTGAGGGACATCAGGGAGGTCTGCAGGGCCTCAACGGTGGTCGTCAGCGTGGCCACCTGCCGCCCCAGTTCAGCCACCTGTGGAGATGGAGCCGAAGGAGAAAGGTGCTGCTGGAACACTGATGAGGTCACCGGGGGGGTGGCCTCCATTGGGTCTCCTTCTTCTCTGGTCCACCTCAGAGCCTCGTCCCTGATGGAAAAGAAGTCCATCCCCTCCCTTTCCCTCACTAACCTCCTGAGTTCTCGCTTGAGGGTGGTGGACTCAAGACCCTCAATGAAGCGGTCCCGAAGCATATCAGAGGGGACACTATTCTTGTCTCTGTCACTTGCTTGGTCCCTAAGATTTTTAAGGGCTTGTGCGTATTCTAGTACAGACTGGCCCGGGAGCTGGTGTCGGCTGTGGAACACCGACATCAAGGTAGTCAGAGGCCTTCTGTCCCCAAAAGTGTCACTCAGTACTTTAAGTACTTTTTCTGGAGAGTCATTTCCTTCTCTCCCAAGCACCTCCCGTCTGGCCTTCCCTTTTAGATGGCGGATGATGAATTCCACCGCCACCGGCCCCGGTATTGTATAGGAGCCCAGGACCCTGGTGACCTCGCTGATGAAGTCTTCGGCTGGCCCATCTGCTGACTCTCCTGTGAATATTGGGAGCTTCGGCGGCGCCCACCACTGCATGCCCCGTGGCTGGTCCCCGTTACCCTCCGTCGTCATCTGGTGCGTGTGGCTGTGTGTTTCTTTCCTACCTGGTCATGTCCTGCCGATCCTGCTCGCAGCGCCAATTGTTGACAGGTTCAACAATACATCATTTCTCTCGGCACAAAGAACCACTCTGTGCAGGCAGGGTGCAATGGTTGCAGAAGTTTTATTTTTGACCTATAAGAAGAAACACACAGCTCAACCCAAAGAACGACTGCTGTATACTAGTGTCTGCTGTATACTAGTGTCGTCACATCGTTGCCACTACGGCCCACTAGTCGCCTTGCTGTCCGTCCTCTGGCTGTGGCAGGGAAAGGCTGAGTGACTGACCACTTCCCTTACTTACGCCAAACTTATTCTGCCCTAAAGTCTAACCAATCATGTCCAGGGGGGTGCCAGGTGACTTGGCTTAGCCCAATCAATTTAAACTAAAAATTTAAAAAGAACCAAGTCAGCAAAAGTTAACCACAACAACAAGCTTGTTGAGCAATAGACTAGCAGGGCAGACCTGTTAATTGTCGCCAGCTTGTCTCAAGTGGGCAACAACGACTCTCCCTCCTGTCTCAAGTGGGCAGCCAGGACTCTCCTTCTTGTCTCAAGTGGGCAGTCACAACTCTCCCTCTCTAATTCCGACTCTCGCGCGACTCTCGCGCTAACAGAGAAAAATAAGTCGGGTACACATAGACCTATGTCAGCCCCTGTAACACTCTTAGAAGAGAAGGGGAAGGAGGAGGGGAGGAGAGGGTTGTAGTTCGACAGTTAGTGTCTAGTTATAGTGTCTAAAGTGCACACTATAACATATATATATATCCCTCCCTCTCATGATATATAATTAGAAACATTATTTCTACGATTGTAATCATAAGATTGATAAAGATATTAGGGTATATATAATTGTATCCCTCCCTCTCATGATATATAATTAGAAACATAATTTCTATGATTGTAATCATAAGATTGATAAAGATATTACGGTATAATGTGCCTTACAGCGGATAGATTCCTCTTGTGTTCCGTTACATGATTTTATTCAGAATTCAAGGCATATTATTATTTCCCTTAGAATGAAGTTTATTGATGAAATGTGCGAGAACCAGTGAATATATGTGTGTGTGTGTGTGTGTGTGTGTGTGTGTGTGTGTGTGTGTGTGTGTGTGCGCGCGCGCGTGTGAGTGAGTGTACGTGTGTTGTTGTTGTTGTTTTTATTATTATTATTATTTATTTTTATTTTTTATTTTTATTATTATTTTATATTATCATTTTATTATTATTATTTTATATCGAGATAATGGAATAAGCACTCTTGTGCTTTTTTACATCCAGTTCCCGTGTGTATGCAGTTGTGTAAATGTCATCTGTTCCCACCGCCACACGATGGCCTAATCTTACGAAAAGCGGAACAGGATTTAACGTGTGCGCAAGATGTTCTGCGTGCGTTCGCACACGGGCCTCGGTTTAAAGTCTCATCCGAATGACTTGTGGGGAGAGTGGAGTCATCACTGATGTTAACTCCAGGAGAAAAATCTCCTCGACCGGACTCGAACCCGG
>CM060321.1:1028362-1033362 GCA_030674155.1 Stramonita haemastoma | reverse complement strand
GCTGATGCTGCTGCTGCTGCTACTCTGACTACTGCTGCTGCTGCTGCTGCTGCTGCTGCTACTGCTGCTGCTGATGATGATGATGATGATTATGCTGCTAACCGCTGCTGCTACTACTACTACTACAACTACCACTACCGCTACCACTACTGCTGGTGATGCTCCAGGATCAAGAAAGGGTCTTCCTATCACTGGGACCTGATGGTGGTGGCCCTGATCAACCTGGTGCCTTCCCTGCTGACCTACCCCATGGTGCACGCCGCCCTGCCTCACTCCCCGCTGCACCTCAGAGCCCTGGCTGACGTGGAGGAAAGGGTCGTGGATGGCCACGTCATAGAGTCGTCAGTGTCCTGTAGTGTACTGTGCTGTGCTGTGCTGTGCTGTGCTCTGCTCTGCTCTGCTCTGCTCTGCTCTGCTCTGCTGTGCTCTGCTCTACTCTGCTCTGCTCTGCTGTGTTGTGCTGTGCTGTGATGTGTTGTGCTGTGCTGTGATGTGTTGTGTTGTGATGTGATGTGTTGTGATGTGTTGTCTATCTTCCCATGTTTGTGCCAGGGAGAAGCAGAGGGGAGAAGGATAGGTGGAGGGAAGAAAGGGAGCGAAGGAGGGGAAGTGGGGGAGGAGGGGGTGGATTGGGGGAGGAGGGTAGGGATGGGGAGGAGGTAGGATGGGGTGGGTAGGGATGGAAGGTGGGGGGAGGAGGGAGTGGATGGGGGGAGAGGGGGGAGGGGAGGGAGGGAGGGAGAGGAGGGGGGGTGGGAGAGAGAGGATGGGGGGGGGGGTAGAGGGGAGGAGTGGGGAAGGGGGGGTGGGGGAGGGTGGGGGGGAGGATGGGAGGGGTGGGGTGAGGGTAATAATAATTTTTTTTTAATTAAAAGCAGACACCCCCCCCCCCCCAATAAAAATCCTACCCCAACTTCCAAACAATTAGATACACATCACCAACAACCAAATAAACAACAACAACCAAGAGGGGGAAAAACAACACACACACACACACACACACACACACACACACACACACACACACACACACACACACATATATATATATATATATATATATATATATATATATATATATATATATATATATACACCTGCTTATCCTATTATCCTCAATATAAAAGAATAAAATATAAAAAATGAATTTTAAAATTATCAAAATAACTATTATTTTAAACACAATTTCTTCCGATTTTACAAAACAAACCGACTGCATGATAATGATAGGCTACTACTAGGCTGGATG
Organism: Stramonita haemastoma; assembly: GCA_030674155.1. Taxonomy (NCBI): domain Eukaryota; kingdom Metazoa; phylum Mollusca; class Gastropoda; order Neogastropoda; family Muricidae; genus Stramonita; species Stramonita haemastoma. The sequence goes on along the minus strand of CM060321.1, from coordinate 1,032,113 downwards.
TGTCTGTTTACGTCTGTGCTGTGGCGTCTGCTACTCCTTTTGTTTTGTCTTCCTCCGTGGATTTCTCACACATGTTTTTTTTCACTACTTTCTTTCTGTGACTGTAGTAAGATTCACAAAACGATATGGACTTTGGATCATCCGATTTATAGCTATATAATATTCAGCAAAGAAAACTTATCTCTGATTTGATTTAATTTGATTTGATTTATTCTTTTATATCTTTTAATTCGCCAAGGGGTCTGACCCTGAAACTGCGAATGACGCAAAAACAAGGCTGCGCGCACATGACTGAAACTCTATCCACAAAAAGTAGTTCGACATAAAAAGTGTTTTTACGTAAAATACCCCCCCCCCCCTCCCCCTATAAAACATTTATTAAAACCAGTGGAATGTAATTGGGAAGGGTCAATTGAGTAGATTGTGTAGTCAGAAATTTTGAAGCAATTACTTTGCACCAAAAATAAAAATTTTCTTGACTACAATTTTTTTTTTACTATTACTCTTTTTTTATCGAGGATAATGGAATAAGCACTCTTGTGCTTTTCATTACATCTAGTCCCCATGTGTGTGCAGTTTTGTAAATTTCACCTGTTCCCACCGGCACACGATGGCCTACTCTTACGAAAAACGGAACAGGATTTAACGTGTGCGAAAGGTGTTCTGCGTGCACACGGGGCCTCGGTTTATAGTCTCATTGTCTGCCTAAGGCTTAAAAACTTATTTAACCGATTGTAACCTATTAATTTTGGGTCTGTTGGCACACAGGGTGGTGAATCGTAACCTATTAATTTTGGGTCTGTTGGCACGCAGGGTGGTGGATCGTGACCTATAATTTTGGGTCTGTTGGCATGCAGGGTGGTGGATCGTGACCTATTAATTTTGGGTCTGTTGGCATGCAGGGTGGTGGATCTGGATCGTGGATCTGGATCGTAACCTATTAATTTTGGGTCTGTTGGCAGCAGGGTGGTGGGTGGATCGTAACCTATTAATTTTGGGTCTGTTGGCACGCAGGGTGGTGGATCGTAACCTATTAATTTTGTGTCTGTTGGCACGCAGGGTGGTGAGAGTGCGGGAAACTCGGTTGGCGGCCATTTTCTCGCACATCCTGATCGGGGCCAGCCTGACCGTGACCTCTTACCTGGCCTACATTCCCAGAGCCGTGCTGTATGGGCTGTTCCTCTATGGTGGCCATCACCCCGCTGTACGGCAACCAGCTGTGCGAGAGAATTATGCTCCTCTTCACAGAAGAGGTAAAAGCATCTAAAGACACATAAAACACACACACGCACGCACGTACGTATGCGCGCACAGCACGCACACACGCACACGTGCGCGCGCGCGCGCACGCACGCACGCACACACACCACACATTATCCTCGATATAAAAGAATAAATCAAATCAAATTAAATCAAACACACACACACATACACACACACGCACGCACCACAACACACACAACACACACACACACACACACACACACACATCCTTTTTAGAGGGAACCGGGATAGCCTAGTGGTCAGAACATTGCCCTGGCAATTTGACGATCCCGGGTTCGATTCTCGTTCGAGAAGATTTTTCTCCTTAAGTTAATATTAGTGCTGACTCCACTCTACCCCCAAAGTCCTTCGGATGAGACTATAAACCGAGGCCCTGTGTGCGAACCCACGCGGAGCATCTTGCACACACTTTTAAATCTTGTTCCGCTTTTCGTAAGAGTAGGCCATCGTGTGCCGGTGGGAAACAGATGACATTTACAAGACTGCATACTCACGGGAGACTGGATGTAAAAAGCACAAGAATGCTTATCCCATTATCCTCGATATAAAAGAATAAAATAAAAAATAGATTGGGTCACTTTTCCGTCAGTTTTCCTATAGTACTCTTGCGTTCATACTAATATCTCCAAATCCAATCTGATCTTGTTTACAGCCTCGCTGACCACACAGGCCATGTCACTTCGTCAAATTTTAAATCTCAGAATATACCTGTACAATTGTGGTTGACCAGGGCGTCGATACAAAGTAAGGACAGTCGAGTTGGTTTCATACCCCGTTTGAAACTGTTTATAGTTGCACATTTTTAATACGAGTTTTAAAAATGTGACGAGGTGACAGCCCCGATATGGCTTGTGCGGTCGGCGGGGCTCTAAGCAACATCATTGGATTGGACTGACCTGTAACATTAGATACAGATTAAAACGGGATAAAATCAACTCTTCTGTCCTTGCTTGTATCGACGCCCTGGTCAACCATAAGGGTCAGCCATGGACGGTCACCGCGTTGTGGGAGGGGCCCCACATCGACCACACATAACATGAGATCAAATCAAAATCAGTTAAAACAAACCTTGTTCTTAGTGACCAACACTTTCACACTCATCAGACGGGAAAAGCCCGATTCTCTCTACCACACCTACTACGGTATTCTATCTATCTATCTATCTATCTATCTATCTATCTATCTATCTATCTATCTATCTATCTATCTATCTATCTATCTATCTATCTATCTATCTATCAATATCTCTATCTCTCTATCTAATCTATCTATCTATCTAATCTATCTATCTATCCCATAGTCTGGCGACCGTGGGGCACCCCTGAAGACTTGACAACCAGTTCTCTCCATTCCACTCTCTGCTCTGCCTTTCTCAAAATTTTGTTGAGTTAGTTGTAGGCCTCTCCATTCGCTGATGTTGTACTCGCATCTCTTGGCCTGCCTTTTTTCTTCCTCTTTGGACAGTGCCTTGCAGTATTGTTTTTGCGAGTCCTTTGATTTTGTTACATGCCCGTACCATTTAAGGTGTCCACGGATATTTTTAATAACTTTTTTTTATTGAAAGACTACCCTCTGACTCAAAATTCGCGTGATTTTCCACAAATTTGGTACGTTTGATTTTTTTCAGCAAACCCTTTGTCGTCTGCTAGTTTCCTGACCCCAATATACATGCGTCGTGTTAACACTGTAAGAACACCAAAATAATCCTCATTAATTTTTTATGATCATCTCTAACTTTCTCACGCCGACCTGGTATTCTCTATGTACTCGATCCCAAAAACAATACACAGTGCATTTATCACACTTTAAAAAAAAAATCTTTCAAAAAACAGCACCAAAGAAAAAAAAAATTCGGACGGACTAACACTTTACAGAAGATACTACATGACCCGAAAGCTAAAGGTGAAGTGTAGCCTGTATAAAGACGCTTTTTTTGTTTGTCCACTATGGTTTATCTTTTGGGTCCAACAATATCATTGTATACAAAAACAAAGAGCATTAAAGTATAATTTGTTTTCAAAGGATCTGCTTTTCAATTCTTCCTGTTAAAAATAAGGAATATCCTGTGTGATTCGCATCAGTATATCAAAATGACTGTCAGTATTTTAATTACGCTTCAGAGATGACTAATTAAAGTGTTTTTTGACTTTGACTTTGACTTTGTGCCCAAAATTCACCTTTCTAGCTTTCAAAGCTCAAAAGATTACTCTTGTTCAGTTGCCTGGCTTCCCACTTTTCCTATGAAACAAGTACGTAAGAGTGTTAATGTGTAAGGTGTATGCATTCTGATTTTTTTTTTTAATCTTAGAAATATAAGATGTTCCTTGCTTCTAAGAAACTTGCATTTTCAATTTCTCTAATAGGGAAACAAAATGATTAATACCATTGCAGATAGGAAAAAGAAAAAAAATGGGTAGGCGTTGCACTTGTGGCGACGCGCTCTCCCCGGGGAGAGCAGCCCGAATTT
>CM060321.1:1023312-1028262 GCA_030674155.1 Stramonita haemastoma | reverse complement strand
CCTCCTCCCCTCTCTCTCTCTCTCCCTCTCTCCTCTCTCTCTCTTCTCCTCTCCTCTCCATGTTCAGTTTTTCTCTGTGCATTTGTGTGTGTGTGTGTGGGGTTGGTGGGTTTGTGTGTTGTGTGGTGTGTGGGCACGTGCCGCGCGCGGGGTGTATGTAATGTGGTGTACGTAAGGCGCGCGCGGCGCGCGCGCGGTGTGGTGTGTGTGTGTGTGTGTGTGTGTGTGTGTGTGTGCATGTCTGCGTTGCACATGTTAGTGTGTGTGTGTGTGTGTGTGTGTGTGTTGTGTGTGTGTGTGTTGTGTGTGTGTGTGTGGTGTGCGCGCGTGTGTGCTGTGTGTGTGGTGAGAGTGGTGTCTCTTTGTGTGTCTGTGTCCGTGTGTGTATGTCTGTCGTGCGTCAGTTGTTTGCATGTATGTTTGGTGTGTATATGAATGCATGTGTTGTACGTGTGAGTGCACACATGAGCCCGATTGTGAACTTGTGCATGAATATAAATATGTATGTGTGCGTGCCTAGTGCATGCGTCCATTGCAGGCGTATGTGAGCGCTTGGTATGTGCGCACACAATGCATGTGTGCACAGGCGTCAAGTCAAAGTCAAAATTTTAATTTCCGATGGTACATAAGTAAGCAATAAATTTGCTTTATTTTCATCAAGCCATCTATCTAGGAACCCCCCGCCCCCCCCTCAAACAAAACAAACAAAACAATACCACCCCCCTCAAAAACCACTTATAAAAAAAAAACAACACAGAGAAAAACTAACAAAAATGAAGCAGCAAGCAAAAACAAGCAGAGTACAACCAAGAAAACTCCACCCCCCAAAATATTTAGCTACAACATTGTTACAACTCATAACAACGTGCGTAGTGTGTGCGTATGTATGTTCTGAATGTGTCCGTGGTGTTTGTGCGTCTGTGTCTTTGTGTTTGTATCTGTGTTTCTTTGTGTCTGTGTTTAATTGTGTCTGTAGTGTAAGTTTGTGTCTGTGTTTTGTGTGTGTCTCTGTGTGCCCGTATCTGTGTGCGTGCCTGCGCATGTTTGTGTGCGCGGGGCGTGCGTGCGAGCATTTGTGTGCGTGAGTCCGTGTATGTGTTTTCGTGGTGTGTGTTTCTATTACATTGATTTATCTGCGAACAGGCTTCCTTGCCATTGGTGCCATTTTCTCATTTGAAAAGGGAGACAAAGGGACTGAGGGTTTTTAGAGCTTTACAAATACTGACGTCACACAAGCCACCATTATCCACTCGCTTTTCTTGTTGTTGTTGTTGTTGTTTGTTGTTGTTGTTGTTCTTCTTCTTTCTTCTTCTTCTTCTTCTTCTTCTTTCTTTCTTCTTCTTCCTTCTTCTTTCTTCTTCTTCTTCGCGTTCCTTTTTCGCATTCTTCTTCTTCGCTTACTTTTTTCTTTCGCATTTCTTCTTCGCATTTTTCTTTCGCATTCTTCCTCCGCATTTTTTTTCTTCTTCTTCGCATCCTTCTTCGCATTCTTCTTCTTTGCATTCTTCTTCCTCTTCGAAATATTTGCATTTTTCTTTGCATTCCCCCTCTCTTATCGTTCTTCATTGTGTTCCTCTGTGCATTCTTCTTTTTTGCATTATTTCGTTTTGCATTGTTTTCTTTTGTTTTGTCTGCTCTCTCTCTCTCTCTATCTCTCTCTCTCTCCTCTCTCTCTCTCCTCTCTCTCTCTCCTTCTCTCTCTCTCTCTCTCTCTCTCTCTCTCTCTCCTCTCTCTCTCTCTGGGGCCACCGAATCAGAGGCTTTTAAAAAATTCTATTGCATGATGATCAGTGATAAAGGGGATGACATAATGCTGCTGCTATGGAAATGCATATGCTTTGAGACTACTTGACAGGGTTGTGATATACGCTTACTATCAGAATATTTCCCCGGCGTCATCTGGACCCGAAAGATACAAAAATCTGCAGTGTTGGTCAGATAATTTGAGCAAACGCTCTCAAACTGGCATCCGTAAAGTGGATGAAGCCCGACTGTGCAGGCCCAGTCTTCCCAATGAGCCCACAGCACACTCACTTCTGGGCCGGCCGGATTGCAAAAAATCCCTATGGCTCTTATGGGATCTGAACCCGCGACCCCTCCATTCCGTAGCCCATGACACTAACCACTGCGCCATGGTGGCTGGTTTCCTATGTACATTTTCCCCATCCAGTCCCTGTGTGTATGCAGTTTTGTAAATAATGTCATTCATTCCCACCCGGCTCAAATGGTCAGTTCTTCTATAAGGTGGAACGGGTTTTTAACATTGTGCGCAACATGTTCTGCGTGCGTTTTGCACAGGGGACCTCGGGATATAGTCTCACCCCAAGAAAATCTTTCAGGGGGAGTGGTGATGATACTAATAATAATACATACAACAAGACTTTGCAATGCACAAGGTAAGACAAAAATATAAAAAAAAATACAATACTACTCAAATACAAACAAAAAATCTTTCATGACAACAAAAATAATACCATCTCACACAATCCTCCCCCCCCTCCTCCTCAACATAGTCATAATCATCATCATGTCCATCATCAACATCATTACATCATCATAGTCATAATCTTCATCAAAGTAGTCGTCGTCGTCGTCGTCGTCGTCGTCCCTCGTCGTCATCATCATCATCATCATCATCATCATCATCATCATCATCATCATCATCATCATCATCATCATCATCAACATCATCATCAACAACAACAACAACAACAACAACAACAACAACAACAACAACAACAACAACAACAACAACAACAACAAAATTCAACCACAGTTTCAACGACAAAAATCCAAGTGAAGCCATCAATCACTGCGCCCTAGCCTGTAAATGGGAACAGTTTCATACAGTAACACGAAGTGTGAAATCCCCCCCCCATCCCCCCCCCAACACACACACACACACACACACCAAATCCCCAGCGACAGACGACTCCCTTGACAAGCCTTCAAGTCACAGGACTGGAAGAGATTGAGGGACAGGAGAGGGATGAGACAGAGAAGTGTGAATAAGACACCCTTGCCTCACATCAATCCTTCTCTTTTTGACCCTCTCTGTCTCTGTCTCTCTGTCTCTGTCTCTCTCTCTGTCTCTGTCTGTCTCTCTCTGTCTCTGTCTCTCTGTCTGTCTGTCTCTCCCCCCTCCCTCTCTCTCTCTTTCTCTCCCTCCTCTCTCTCCCCCCTCTCTCTCTTTCTCTCCCTCTCTCTCTCTCTCTCTCTCTCTCTCTCTCTCTCTCTCTCCTCTTTCTCTCTCTCTCTGTATGTAACTCTCTCTCTCTCTCTCTCTCTCTCTCTCTCTCTCTCTCTCTCTCTCTCTCTCTCTCTCTCTCCTCGCTCTCTCCCCTCTCTTTCTTCCTCCCTCCTCTCTCTCTCTCTCTCCCTCTCTCTCTCTCGCTCTCTCTCCCCTCTCCCTCCCTCCCTCCCTCCCTCCCTCCCCTTCTCTCTCTCTCTCTCTCTCCTCCTCTCTCCCCTCCCTCCCCCCCTCTCTCTCTCTCCACTCTCCCCCTCCTCCATTTCAACAGACAAGGTATCGATTCAATATGCTTGGGGTTGTCTTTGGCCTTCTGTGGCTTGTAGCCTATCACACAAACATGGCCTTTCTCCTGGTCCCAAGGTCCTCGTTAGTTTTTCCCATCTTTTCCAAACCTCTCAGCTTCTTTAGCATATCTTCTTCTCTTCTTCTTCAGTAGTTTAATTCTTTCAGTCTGTCTGTTTGTTTGTTTGTTTCTGTTTTCTTCCTGAATCTTCTGCTTTGGGTGGTGTGTTGTGTTGTAGGTAGGTTGTGTGGCGGGATGTCATGCGATATTGCTCCCTGTTTGTGGTGTGTCATTTTGCATTGTGTAAGTGTTGTGTATTAAATTTTGATCCCTCAGATTGGGTTAAGTTATGTTGGGGTTTTTCTATGCTCTATTGTATTTTTTCAGTGTGTGTTTTTTCAGGATGGTTGTAATCAAATTATCACTGATAACAGAGTTGCAGTATAAGTTCTGGGCACTGTTCAAAATTTGCATCGACCTCTTGCTATACCAGATTATTGGGGGGGGGGGGGGGCTGGGAAGAGGCATAACTACATCTCCAATATCCATGCTCTCAATGTAGAAGGATGGTTGTAATCAAATTATCATCGATGACAGAGTTGCAGTTATGGGTAGTGTTCAAAATTTGCATCAAAATAATCTTCCTTTGCAATTAACAATTTGCATTGATGTTGCTTGGTTATTGAATGCGTTTGGTTAGAAGGGCTTCTTCTTGATCAAGCGCATTATATGCTTATGTCCTTGAAGTTGGAATGTGGCTATCTTTATGATGGGAGACGGGATAAGCCTAGTGGTCAGAACATTGCGCTGGCAATTTGACGACCCGCGTTCGATTCCCGGTCGAGGGGATTTTTCCCATGGAGTTAACATCAGTGCTGACTCCACTCTCCCCAAAAGTCTTTCGGATGAGACTTTAAACCGAGGCCCCGTGTGCGAACGCACGCAGAACATCTTGCGCACTCGTTAAATCCTGTTCCGCTTTTCGTAAGAGTAGGCCAATGTGTGCCGGTGGGAACAGATGACAATATTTACACAACTGCATACACACGAGGACTGGATAAAAAAAAGCACACGAGTGCTTATCCTATTATTCTTGATATAAAAAAGAATAAATAAAATGAATAAATAACTAAATAAATGGTCATCCAAAAACATTAGCATACACAAATTCTCACCACTGGTGAACCTCAAAGCTCTAGCTAAGGAACGAAAAGAAAATTAAGATCAAGCAGGATGTGATTATACTCTAAGATTGTTGTTGCTTTAACCATAAATTGCGTTGTGCAACTAAACACGAGAAAACATCCTTCCAGGAATAGCCAGTTTATGAAGACAAGATGTTAATACTACCTATACAACCCCAAGGCTGTAGATTCATAGACAAATTCATACAGACTAAGGTAATGAAAAAGGC
>CM060321.1:1005812-1018312 GCA_030674155.1 Stramonita haemastoma | reverse complement strand
AAGGAAGGAAGGAAGGAAGAAAGGAAGGAAGGAAGAAAAGAAGGAAGGGAGGAGGGAAGGAAGAAAGAAAGGAAGGAAGAAAGAAAGGAAGGAAGGGAGGAGGGAAGGAAGGAAGAAAGAAAGGAAGGAAGGAAAGAAGGAATGAAGGAAGGAAGGGAGGGAGGAAGAAAAGAAAGACAGGAAGAAGGAAGAAAGGAAGGAAGAAAGGAATGAATGAAGGAAGGAAGGATACTGAAAAAGGAACTTTTTTCCTGAAAAAGGAACTTTTTTTGCAATATTTTGCTGAAAGCATAATATGATGAATAATCATTCTTGAAATGATTTAAGCAGACAAATATGTAATGCAGCTGTTTGAACAGAAAAGAATGATGTATCAGAAACATTTTAAGCTACTTTTCCACAAACTTAGACAAACAAACATACACACACACACACACACACACACGCACGCACACACACACACACACACACACACACACACACACACACACACACACACACACACACACACGCGCGCGCGCGCGCGCACAAATAAAAAACAAAAATGCAAGCAAACAAGAGACTCCCCCACTCATAAAACCCACTCCAAAACAACAATAACAACACCGACAAAAGAGGAAACAAACGCCAGATATCGGCTGTAACTTCATAAAAATTCGTTTTACAAAGTAAAGGTGTGTGTGTGTGTGGTGTGTGTGTGTGTGTGTGTGTGTGTGTGTGTGTGTGTGTGTGTGTGTGTGTGTGTGTGTGTGTGTGTGTGTGTGTGTGTGTGTGTGCGTGTGTGTGTATATGTGTTGTGTATGTGTGTGTGTGTGTGTGCGTGTTTGCGAACATATGTGTGTGCGTAAATGTGTGCACGCATGCTTGTGTGTGTATGTGTGTATGTTGTATTGTCCCTGCCTACATGGGTATTATCTCAGATGCAATATGCTTGCATAAATGGATGCAGGAGTGTTTACAATTGTCCATACATGACTGCATGTATTCACAGATGTAGGCATCCGTCAGTCTCAGAGGACAATGGAGTTGCGCTCTAAGCTGTAGAGCGCAAAACCTGGGTAAGTAAATATGGAGCACAAGCTGTTACCCATGCAGCAACCCCCCCCCACCCTCCTCTCCACGTCACTGGAATGGTCCATAGGAAATGCAATCGCCGACACGAATGGCTCCAGTGCATATTATTCATACCCACGCATACCTGTGTGTGCTTAGTATCCAATTTTTACTAGCAGAACCATTACACAAGAAAAAGAATCTAGCGAAAGTTAAACTGGGATACAGACCCAAAGTGAGGGGCGGGATAGCCTGTGGTTAGAGTGTTGTACTCATGATCTGTTGGCCTAGGTTTGAACCTCCACCAAGGGATTCGTTCAAGGGGATTTCTCCCCGGGAGTTATCATCAGTAGCAAGTCCACCCCCCTAAAAGTCCTGATGAAACTTTAAACTGAAGTCGCATGTGTGAACGCAAGCAGAACATCTAGCACACGTACACAACGGTTCCACGTTTCAGAATTAAGAGTAGAACATCGTGTGCTGGAAGGAACGGATGACACCAGTTACAAAAAGCTAAATGGACATTTATGTCGTGTTCAGACATCATCCCCAAGGTTGAAATGCGGCTACCTTAATGGTGGAGAAAATAAACGGTCACATGCGCAAAATACCACCATTGGTAAACTTTGGAGCTTTAGTCAAGGCACGAGCAAAGACAACAAGATCGTTGCAACAAGCAGGGAGCACTCCTAGTGCAGCAACAACAACAGAAATCATGGACCAGAATGTTAACAGCAAGATCAACAAGAAAAGCTGTAGAAGTAACAGCAGAAACTGCAATAGCAGCAGCAGCAGCAGCAATAACAGCAGCAGCAACAACAGCAGCAGCAACAACAGTTCTCTGAGAGAAACGATCCCCATGGGTAACTTGTGAAGCAGATCATTCTAATGTCGAAGCAGGAAGTGTGAAATCACCAAAAAAAAAAGCCCCAGTAAAAACCGATTCCCATGGCAAGCCTTTAAGTCATAGGGCTGGATGAACTTGAGGAACAAGACAGGGAGGAGATAAAAGGATGCAAAGGAGACCTTTCCAACCCTCCCCCCCCTTTTTCACCATCTTACTCTTATCCCACCCTCTCTCCTTCTCTCTTTCCCCCCTTCTTCCTCTGCAGATAATTTATTGATTAGCAATGGCGGTCGTTCTGTTTGGCGTTTTGTGGCTTGTCTCCTATCAAACGAGTGCCTTGTATTTTTTTTTTGCTTGTCCAAAATCCTCATTAATTTTTTGTTGTTGTTAATCTTTAACGAAGTTCTCAGCTTCTCTGGCGTATTATCTCTCTCTTGCGGTTGTGTTTTGTTTTTCTGTGCTTTTTGAAGTTTGATTTTTTTAAATTCATACTATGCTATGCTGTGTTATGTTTTGTTGCGATGGTTTTTGTTCTGTGTAGTGCGGTGTGGTGTGGTGTGGTGTGGTGTGGTGCGGTGTGGTGTGGTGTGGTGTGGTATGATGTGTTGCATTGTGTTGTGTTGCGCTATTTTGTGTTGTTTTTGTTGTGCCTGCCGTATTGTATGCAGTTATTTACCAGTGGGTAATTTTACTTGATTCACGTCTTCGTATCTCTCTCTCTCTCTCTCTCTCTCTCTCTCTCTCTCTCTCTCTCTCTCTCTCTCTCTCTCTCTCTCTCTCTCTCTCTCTCTCTCTCTCTCCCCTCCTTTTTTTTCTTCTGATATCCTCCAATTCTCACCACCTACACCCCCCTTCCCCCGCCATTCCTGCCTGCTCTGTGAGTTCCATTTAAACCCGTTCCGCTTTTCGGAAGAGTAGGCCATTGTGTGCCGGTGCGAACGGATGACAAAATTTACAAAACTGCATACACATAGGGACTGGATGTAAAAAAAAGAAGCACAAGAGTGCTGATTTCATTAACCTCGAAATAAAAGAAGACATAGATCAATAAACAAATCCCTCTTCTTTCTCTTCTAGTCTACCAGTTTTGCAGGCATTCTCCTTGCCCCCTCCCTCCCTCGCTCCTCCTTCCCCCTCCATCGTCCCCCTTCCCCCCTCCCTCGTCCCCCTCTCCCAGTCCCTTGTCGATTTTCTGGTTCTGTGTTTCTCTGTCTGAAGCTGACAGGTCTGTTAGTGTGAATGTCTGACGAGTTGGGCTGGTGTTTTTTGTGTGTGTGTTGTTCTCGTAGTGAATTCATGTGGTTGGGGGAATTCTTCAGTGGCTTACTTTCTGCCTGTGTATGCTCGTCAGTTTTCTTGTGGGTGTCTTTCTTTTTTTTCTTTTTTCTTTCCTCTGCTAGAGGCATGTATTAGGTTGGATGAGAAACAAGATAAAATAAAAGAAATGTTTGGACAACTGTGTCTGTGTCTCTGCATTTGTAATTTCTCTGTCTCTGTGTCTGTGCATTTGTCATTCTATATCTCTGTATTTCTGCATTAGTCATTTTCTGTCTCTGTATTTGTCGTTCTCTGTGTCTATGTCTGTATATCTGCATTTGTTTTGCTCTGTCTCTGTGTCTGTGTCTCTGTATTGTCATTCTCTGTCTCTGTATCTCTGCATTTGTCACTCTCTGTCTCTGTATCTCTGCATTTGTCATTCTCTGTCTCTGTATCTCTGCATTTGTCATTCTCTGTCTCTGTATCTCTGCATTTGTCACTCTCTGTGTTTGTATCTCTGCATTTGTCACTCTCTGTGTTTGTATCTCTGCATTTGTCACTCTCTGTGTTTGTATTTTTACATTTGTCATTCTCTGTCTCTGTGTCTGGTGGTTTGAGTTACACTCATGATCTAACGATCTAGGATCAAGCCACCAGCAAGGAACATAATTATTCAAGGGAATTTCCACACCTGGAGTTAACATCAGTACCAACCTTTACTCCTCCAAAAGTTCTTCAGATGAGACTATAAACCAAAGGTCCCAGGAGCGAACACAGGTAGAACATCCTACACACATATTAAAAAACATTCCGTACACTTGTGTCATCATTATTTAAACATCATCCTTGCAGTCCGAATGTAGCTAAACTAGTAGTAGTAGGCACCCACCAGTCTCGGAAGACTATGGAGTCGCGCTCTAGTCTTTAGAGCGCAAAGTCTGGGTAAGTAAGTATGGAGGGCAAGCTGTTACCCATGCAGCAGACTCCCCCCCCCCCTCTCCACGCCACTGGAATGATCCATTGGAAAGGCAATGACCGATACGAATGGTTCCAGTACCGTCACAGGAGCCACCAGAACGTTGCCATATACATGGCTAAACTAACGGTGTACAAAATGGTCGCATTTGCAAAATCTAACCATGGGTGAACCTTAAAACTCTACCTGAGAAATGAACCGCGCCTTCCCTCCCACCTTCCAGAAGAAAAAAAAGTTTTATACGAAAGTGAGAAGCCATGAAGGAGAAACGAAAACGACACCCATGGCTAACCCTCCAGATGAATGATTAGAGGAAAATCAGGGAGAAGACAGAGATACGAGAGATGAGCGCGAACACATCTCCCTTTCTCCCCCTCAACCTCCTGGGTTTTTTTTTTTTTTTGCTGCCTCATCTTCTGCAACGTCCACGTCCTGCTGTTCCTCCTCTTTATCACACCCTCTTTTCTTTGTTATAGTGTGCACTTGATGCACTGTAACGTTTAAAAACCGCCTCCTCGCTCAAAGACAGAGGGAGTGATATCGATAAAGGCAAGAGTCGAAAATGACATGATTTATTATATCATGACGTTAGCCCTTACGTCATAAGATTACGTGAAGGAGTATGACTTTCCAACTGGTTGGTGAGGGAGGAGCAAGGACGATTGGTGAAGAGAAAGTGTTGTGTTGTGTTGTGTTGTGTTATTAGTGATGAAGTAAACAATAAAAAAAAAAGTGTTACCATGATACTCCTGCCTGGACTCACATTTCGTTGAGTTGTGGAGTGCCAGACTCTTAGTATTTTTTCCAAGTTCATCTGAACTACCAACATCTTTTTTCCTGTTCCCCCCTTTCTCTCTTCTTACAAAGAACTGATTGATTAGTTGTGTCTGTGGTTCTCTTTCTATGTCTGTGGCCTGTACTTGTTCCACCTCACTCAAAATACCTCTTGCCTCTTTCTTCATCTTCTTCATCAGATTTCTTCCTCGCATCTTTTTCTCAACCTCTCATCTTTCTTAGCATTCTCCTTCCCCTCTCTTGTGGTTTTTTGTTCTGCTTGTGTTATGTTGTATAACATGGTGTTAGACCATACTTCTGCTTGTGTTATGTTAACATTGTGTTGAAAGAAGTGTCGAAATAACCTTCAAGTGCATAGACACTCATCAAATCAGTAAGAAGAAGAAAGTATGAGGAGGTAAAAATTTGATCCTTGCTCGTGAAATGTCTACGATCGTGCAGACCAACTCAATGGCAGAGATAAACAGCACATTTCGTCTTTAAAGCTTTTCTGTTGATATGAGTTTAGTCGCCCCCAAAAACAACCCAAAGGAAAAAGAATTGATTGGTTCTAAGCTTCACGTTTACAAAGAAAAACAAAAAGAACTGTTTTGACTTAAAGCAAAAAAAAAAATTCCAGTAATTTACACACACACTAGTTTAAACTTAAACCCAAATAGTATTCCAGATCTTGCAAAACCCCACAAAAATAAACATTTTTAAAAAAACATTTAGACACTAAACAGCAGCATACCATACAATAATCACATCAGTCACTATTATCCATTTGGTTCATCATTCTTTTTGTTTAGCATCTAGGCACTAAACAGCAGCATACCATACAGTAACCACATCAATCACTGTTATCGATTTAGCTGGCAGTATTTCTGTTTTTCGGCCAATGCGAGAGCCTGGTGACCCGAATCTCCTATCGTAGCCAGAGAGTCTCTCTCCATTTTTTTGTCTAATCTCCCAGTCTACCTCCCACTACCTCCTGCCCTCAAGCTCAATCCCCCCTCGTTCTCTTTCAGTCTAGCAGTTTTTCGGTGTATCCTCGATTCCTCGCTCCCTACTACTACCCCATCCCATTCCCCCCTCTAGCCATCTTTTTGCCTTCCCTGGTTCTGTTTCAGCTGTGCAGCTGACAGGTCTGTGGGTGTGAATGTCTGAGGAGGAGGAGGAGGAGGAGGAGGAGGAGGGTTTTTGGCCAGGGCTGTTGCTGTAGTGGTTGGGGGTTCAGCTGTGTGCTTTCCTGAGGTTGGTTTGTCTAGTTCTCGTTTTATTTTTCTAACTGTTCTTGTCGTTTGTTTGGGTAGTGGGGTGAGAAACAACATATAACAATCTCTCTGTGTCTGTCTGTCTGTCTGCCTTTCTCTGTCTCTGTTTTCTGTCTCTGTCTGTCTGTCTCTCTGTCTGTCTGTCTCTCAATACAAAGAATCTCTGTCCGTCTGTCTGACTGTCTCTTTCTGTCTGTTGCTATTATATATATATATATATATATATATATATATATATATATATATATATATATATATATATATATATATATATATATATATATATATGCATGACATATATGTGTGTGTGTATGTGTATATGTGTGTGTGCATGCGTGCGCAAGCACACGCGCTTGTGCGTGTGCGTGCGTGTGTGTGTACGTGTGTACGTATGTGTGTGTATGTGTGCGTGCATGCAGTGAGTATGTGTGTGTGAGTGTGTGTGTGAGTGTGTGTGTGAGTGTGTGTGTGTGAGTGTGTGTGTGTACGTGTGTGTGTGTACGTGTGTTTGTGTGTACGTGTGTACGTGTGTGTGTGTGTGAGGTCTAGCTAAAGAACAAAAAATAAAAGTAGCAGATTTTCTTGACGCCACCAAACCCCTCCCCCCCAAAAAAACCCAACAACAACCCAAAAGCAAAGCAATTCCTATGGCTAGCCTTCAAGTCAGATGGTCGTCGGGAGAAACTGTGAGTGAGAAGACAGAAAAGAGAGATGAGTGCAAATAACACTCCCCACCCCCTCCCTCCCAGTAAACCCCTTTCCTTCTACCCTCCATCCTCACCTTTTTGCTCTCCTCTTCTCCTCTCCCCTCTCCTATCCCCCCCCTTCTTTCCTCCAAACCTCACCCCTCATCAAGAGAGAAGTTATCGATTAGATATGCTCTTGGTTCTCTTTCGCCTTCTGTGGTCTGTATCTTATTACAGAAGCTTCTTCGCCTCTCTCCTTGTGCAAAGTTTGTCATTAGTAGGTTTTTCTTTTTTTTTCCCCCCAAAAATCTCTCAGTTTGTGTGTGTGTGTGTGTGTGTGTGTGTGTGTGTGTGTGTGTGTGTGTGTGTGTGTGTGTGTGTGTGTGTGTGTGTGGGGTGTGTGTGTGTGTGTGTGTGTGTTTAAAATGTATTTGTCTTGCGGTTTGTTCCAATGTTCTTTGTGTATGTTGTTCGCACTCTTAAATGTTGTTATATTGTTGTGATATAGGTAGTGTTGTGTTGTGTAGTGTTGTACTTGTGTGATGTTGAGTTGCGTTAATATGTGGTAAGTGTTGTGTTGTATTATAATTATGCTGCACTATTTTCTCCTCTCTGATAATTATTGTAGTTGACACTTTTTGTCACAACAGATGTATTATTTCTTGGCGTATTCAACTTCCAAATTCTGTGCTGTATTCTGCACAGAGAAGCTGATTATATAATCGCAGATTGTATTTGCGAAAATGCAATTCAAACATCACCGCAGGCATTACCGAAATAGCAGTTTTCTTGTCCTATTATGCACAGAAATATGACAGTATGTCAGAATTGCAAAACGACAAATCCAGCGGAAAGACACACTATAACACAGGAAAAGCCAGTTTACCAAAACATGCAGACGTCAATTCTGGCCCCCGAGGTAAGGAAGGGCCTCTTTACAACGTTGTGAGCTAAGTCTAAGGTGTCGAGGAAGATAACAGATTTCATCATTTTGCCTTGTCTTTGTCTTGCCTTGTCTCGTCTTGTTTTGTATTGCCTTGTCTTGCTATGCCTTGTGTTGTCTTTGTCTTTGTCTTGCCTTGTGTTGTCTTTGTCTTGCCTTGTGCTGTCTTTGTCTTGCCTTGTGTTGTCTTTGTCTTGCCTTGTGTTGTCTTTGTCTTGCCTTGTGTTGTCTTTGTCTTGCCTTGTGTTGTCTTTGTCTTGCCTTGTGTTGTCTTTGTCTTGCCTCGTGTTGTCTTTGTCTTGCCTTGTGTTGTCTTTGTCTTGCCTTGTCTTTGTCTTGTCTTTGTCTTGTCTTGTCTTTGTCTTGTCTTTGTCTTGTCTTTGTCTTGCCTTTTCATGTCTTGTCTTGTATTGCCTGTTTTTTTTGTCTTGCCTTGCCTTTGTCTTGCCTTGTCTTTTTCTTGCCTTACCTGGCCTTTTGTCGATCCTTGTCATTTGTTCAGAAATTGAGTGATGAAATCATTTACTGTCAGGATAACTAAAGGGCAAAACAAAAATACATTGCTTTGACTTAAAATAGGCATTCAAGTGTCTACAACAGATTTGAAGGGCTTTGCTTTTTTGTTTTTGTTTTTGCCTTTTGACAGTGAACGGCACACTCTTCAATATGTCAGTCCTGATTATCGATTTGGTTAGCAACAGTTTTTGTAGTATACGTCAATCATAATTTTCGATCTGGTTGGCAACATCTTTTGCAGTATACATCAATCATAATTATAGATTTGGTTAGTAACATCATTTTGCAGTATACATTAATCATAATTATAGATTTGGTTAGCGACATCTTTTGCAGTATACATCAATCATGATAATAGATTTGGTTAGCAACATTTTTGGCAGTATACGTCAATCACAATTATCGATCTGGTTAGCAACATTTTTTGCAGTATACGTCAATCATAATTATCGATCTGGTTAGCAACATTTTTTGCAGTATACGTCAATCATATTTATCGATCTGGTTAGCAACATTTTTTGCAGTATACATCAACCATAATCATCGATCTGGTTAGCAACATCTTTTGCAGTATACATCAATCATACTTATCGATTTGGTTCGCAAAATCATTTTGCAGTATACGTCAATCATAATAATTATCGATTTGGGTAGCAACATCTTTTGCAGTATACATCAATCATGATCATAGATTTGGTTGGTAAAATCATTTTGCAGTATACGTCAATCATAATTATCGATCTGGTTAGCAACATCTTTTACAGTATACATCAATCATGATCATAGATTTGGTTAGCAAAACCATTTTGCAGTACACGTCAATCATAATTATCGAACTGGTTAGCAACATCATTTTGCAGTATACACCAAACACAATTATAGATTTGGTTAGCGACATCATTTTGCAGTATACATCAATCACGATTGTAGATTTGGTTTGCAAAATTATTTTGCAGTATACGTCAAACATAATTATCGATTTGGTTAGCAAAACCATTTTGCAGTTTACGTCAAACATAATTATCGATTTGGTTAGCAAAACCATTTTGCAGTATACATCAATCATAATAATTATCGATCTGGTTAGCAACATCTTTTGCAGTATACCTCAATCATAATAATTATTGATTTGGTTAGCAACCTTTTTTGCAATCATAATAATATCATCGATTCTGTTGCCAAACATTTTTTCGCAGTATATATTAATTAAGCAAGATGATCGATTCTGTCAGCAGCAGCATTGCTGTGTGCAGTGCCCCAGTCCTTTGACCTCTGTCTCCCATCGCAGCCAGTGTGTCTCCCCTCTTGCTAATCTCCTTCAGCCGTACACTTCTACCCCTCCCTCTAACACTACACTCTCAAGTCCCTCCTTCTTCTCCTTCTTTTTCCAGTTCTGCCCGAATTTTCATTTTTCTTTTTTTCTTTCTTTCTTTCTTTCTTTCTGTCTGTCTGTCTGTCTGTCTGTCTGTCTGTCTGTCTGTCTGTCTGTCTGTCTGTCTGTCTTTCTTTCTTTCTTTTTTTCTTTCTTTTCTTTCTTTCTTTCTCTTCTCTCCTTCTTTCTTTCTTTCTTTCTTTCTTTTATTCTTTTATTTCGAGGATAATGGAATAAGCATTCATATGCTTTTTTTTTTTTTTTTTTACATCCAGTCCACGTATGTATGCAGTTGTGTAAATCTTGTCATCTTTTCCCACAGGCACACAAAGGCCTACTCTTACGAAAAAACGGAACAGGATTTAACATGTGCGCAAGATGTTCTGCGTGCGTCCGCACACGGGGCCTCGATTTATAGTCTCATCCGAAGGACTTGTGGGGGAGAGTGGAGTCAGCACTGATGTTAACTCCAGGAGAAAGGAAGTTTTGCAGCACCTTTCTTTTTCTTCCTTTCGGTTCTCTGATTCTGTCTCTCTTCTTCTGTTGTTGGGGAACAGGAGAGCCTAGTGGTTAGAGCGTTGCACCATGTTCTGACAGCCCGGGTTTAAGCCACCACCGAGGCACATGTTCGGAAGGGATTTATATACCACAAGTGTCGACTCCACACCCTTGAACGTCCTTCCGATGAGACTATAAACCTAAGTCCCCTTGTGAATGCACACAGAACAGTCTTTCGGATGAGACTGTAAACCGAAGCCCCGTGTGCGAACGTACGCAGAACATCTTGCGCACACGTTAAATCCTGTTCCGCTTTTCGTAAGAGTAGGCCATTGTGTGCCGGTGGGAACAGATGACAATATTTACACAACTGCATAACTACGGTAACTGGATGAAAAAAAAGCACACGAGTGCTTATCCCATTATCCTCGATATAAAAGAATAAATAAAATAAAATAAAATTTAGCACTCGTGAAAACCCGTTCTACGTTTTGGAAGAGTAGGTCGTGGAAAGAGCAGATGACGACATTTACAAAACCACATGCACAGTCGGAATGCGGCTACCTTAGTGGTGGTTTAATAACAGTCGCATATGCAAAACCTCCCCATTGGTAAACCTCGGAACTCTAGCCAAAGAACAACAAAAAGTGTATGTAACTGACTGTGAGGTTGTGGGGGACAGGATAGCCTAGTGGTCAGAACATGTCGCTCGCAATCTGACGACTCGGGTTCGAATCCCGTTCAAGGGGATTTTCTCCCGGGAGTTAACATCAGTGCTGACACCACTCTCCCCATAAATCCTTCGGATGAGACTATAAACCGAGACCCCCGTGTGCGAACGCACGCAGAACATTTTGCGCACGCATTAAATGCTTTTTCGCTTTTCGAAAGAGTAGGCCATTGTGTGCTGGAGGGGAACAGATGACAAAATTGATAAAACTGCATGCACACAGGAACTGGATGTAAAAAAGAGCACATGAGTGCTTATTCCATTATTTTTGCTATATAAGAGTAAACAAAGAAAAAGTAATAAATAAAAGTGTCTGAAGAGTGTCCTTGTGTTCTTGCTATTACTGAGGTGGTTGCTCTGAATGCTGACTTTTAGTGAAATTCTTTGTTTCTTTCTTTCCGTCTGCTGTCTTTGAATCTTTGCCCGTGGACTCATTCCCCCACCCCCCTCCTTCCCTTCTCTCTTTCCATTTTTTGTTCAGGTATATTATGGCTTCTGTGGGTGGGTGGGTGGGCTGAAAACGCCATAAAACAAGCTATTTTCGTCTCTGTCTTGTCTCTGTCAGTGTTGTCAAAGTGGGGGGGGGGGGGGGGGGGGGGTTGTGGACCGGCACCGTCCCCGTGTCCCCCCCCCCCTAACGAACATTTTGGTCAAGGGACTGCTGATGTTGATGATGATGATGTCTGTATTATTCTGTCTCTGTTTCTCTGGCTACTCTCTCTCTCTCTCACTCTCTCTCTCTCTCTCACTCTCTCTCTCTCTCACTCTCTCTCTCTCTCTCACTCTCTCTCTCTCTGTGTTCTTGTCTCTGTTTCTTTGGCTACTCTCTCTCCCTCTCTATCTCACACTGACACAGACACAGACACACACAAAGACACAGACACACACACAGACACAGACACACACAAAGACACAGACACACACACAGACACAGACACACACAAAGACACAGACACACACACAGACACAGACACACACAAAGACACAGACACACACACAGACACAGACACACACAAAGACACAGACACACACACAGACACAGACACACATAAAGACACAGACACGCACAAAGACACAAACACATACACACACACACACACACACACACACACAACATCCACCCTCCTACACACACCCCTGAACCATCACACACACTCACACACAGTCAAACTCATGCGTCTATCTACCCGCTTCTTTATTCCTATTATTTTATACACTCAGTTCCCCCCCAAAAGAAAAACACACTCTTAATAACAAAAAAACTGAGAAAAAAAACAAACTCCGTCAACAGACCAAACCAAAACCAAACCAAAACCAAAACCAAACGAGGCAAAAAGGCATTCTCCAATAAACTACAAGAAGAAAACGTCGTTCCAGGCTTAACAACAAACTCTTGGCTAAGCACATTCCTTGCATTCTTTACATCCCAGGGGGGATAAAACGCGTGCTTTGTGTTGTCCTATTCCATGCTTCATAATATCCCGCAGGATAGAGTTGTCTCTTTAACGTCGCCTCTTTTATATCCACTGGGAGAAAATCCCATCTCTCCATTTGTGTTTGGCTTCGTAGCA
>CM060321.1:995812-998312 GCA_030674155.1 Stramonita haemastoma | reverse complement strand
TGTATTCAGTTTTGTCAATTTAATCATCCGTTCTCACCGGCACACAATGGCCTATCTTCCGAATAGCGGAACGGGTTTTAACGTGTGTGGAAGATGTTCTGCGTGCGTTCGCACACAGGACCTCGGTTTATAGCCTCATCCGAAAGACTTCCTTAGGGGGTGTGGAGTTGGCACTGATGTTAACTGCAGAGGAAAAATCCTCTTGAAGGAGATTCGAACCCGGGTCAGCAGATCATGAGAGCATCACTTTGACCACCAGGCTATCCCACTCCCCCTTAAGATAAACACACATGTCGCATTCTGTCGCCTGTTCCACTTTTCGTAAGAGTAAGCCATCGTGTGCCGGTGGGAACAGATGACATTTACAAAACTGCATACATACGGGGACTGGATGTAAAAAAGCACAAGAGTGCTTATTCCATTATCCTGGATATAAAAGAATAAATCAAATCAAATCATGGTAACAGACAAGCAAGAACAGGACATAAAAATGCCACAGCATTGAACCAGATTTTGAAATCCAGAACAATGGGACCTGAAAACAAATATCTCAAGCAAAAACATTTCCTCTGTGGGGATGCCAGGGGCCTGTCAGTATGGACAGCATCCCCCCACCTTCTGAAAATTCTGTGTCACAAAAATTCCCTCTTTTCCATCCCTCTCTTTGTTTCTGCCTTCTTCCTTTTCTTCATGTTACTTCCTCCTTTTCTATTTTTTTTTGGCTTCCTGGTCCATTTTTTAAATAATGATGATAATGATAATGATAATGATAATAATGATAATAATAATAATAATAATAATAATAATAATAATAATAATAATATAATAATAATAATAATAATAATAATAATGAGATCAGGGATTTATATAGCGCTGAATCTTGTAGAGTCCACAAATCAAAGCGCTTTCATTCAAATTAGTCACGCGCATGCAACTTAACCGTTTACATACAAAATTAACAAATTACACGTCTTTTGTCTTACATGTCTTATTTGTTTTTCCCCTAAGAAAGACTTTAGAAAAGAACAGTTCTCTCCCACGCAAAGTCAGATGCGCTTGGCCTGTCTTGTGCAGCGTTTAACGGCAGCGCAAGGAATTTTCGCTCATAGGACAGACAACAATAGTTGCTGTCTGAGTGTTCGACGAAGAAGAAAAACCAAAAGTATGACAGTGGTACCTTACAGAAAGGTATTCCTTTAGTCTGGAATTTTAACTTTATCGAGGTGAAAGTCCTGACATGGCCTTTGTGATCGGTAGCGTTGTAATAATGGTTTTGGAATGGAGGTATTCAGCACCCTTTTAAACTTAAGTAATAAAGCTTCACGGAAATATATACTACCAGAGCACAAAAACAACTAGATTACTTTCTTTTAGACTAGCTTGTAAAGAGGAACAAAAGCAAGCCATATTTCATAACCTCATCGTGTGGAAACTAATACCAGTTTAGTTCAGAAAACACAGTGCTTTCTTTCATGATATTTAAAAAACAAACAAACATAAAGAAATAGAGACTTTAAGCAAATCTCATGGCAGCAAAGTATTCGTTCCAATGAAAAAGAAAAAAAACATCGTGAAACACTGAAACGGAGTAGCTTACTAACAAAACTCTCTCCAACACACAAAAAACCGCCCCCATGTAACCATAGTGTCGAACACCACCTCAAAACTTAAGTCATAAAACCGCAGAAAACACACCACTACAGCTTAAAAAAACAAAACCCCGAAACAAACCGCTTTCTTTCATGATAACCAGTGATCAAGATCGAACCACCAAAGACACGGTACGACTAATCGAATGTCCAGGCAGCACAGCACAACACAGCACAGAGACCTGACAGAAGATAGGGTGACACAATCCTGACAGACACAGCGCACTGTGTGGGCTTACCTTGGACTGTAACAGCTGATCAAATAACAGCCAGAGAAGATGGCGACCAACTTGACGGGAAAGGGAGAGCGGCGGGAGGGCCAGCCAGGCGTCGTGAGTTATGGTCCTTACTCGGCGCCATGGCTTTAACGACGAGTGAAGAGAGGTGTTAGGAACAAGAGCGTGAACACTTAGAACAAGAACGTTCATCTTTTCTTGCCACAGAAGCCCAGAAGGGCTTATAGACACAGCTATTGACACAACAATTTGACGACCCGAGTTCGACTCCTGTTCGAGGGGATTTTTCCCCTGGAGTTATAACATCAGTGCTGACTCCACTCTCCCCCAAAGTCTTTCGTATGAGACTGTAAACCGAGGCCCCGTGTGCGAACGCACGCAGAACAACTTGCGCACACGTTAAATCCTGTTCGTAAGAGATAGGCCATTGTGCGCCGGTGGGAACAGATGACAAGATTTACAAAACTGCATACACACGGGGACTGGATGTAGAAAAGCACATGGGTGCTTATTCCATTATCTTCGATATAGAAGAATAAATAAATAAAATAAATAACTAAACAAGTTTTTAAAGGAACAAGTCGGCGAAGACACATACAATGCAAAATGTACTTT
>CM060321.1:983312-988312 GCA_030674155.1 Stramonita haemastoma | reverse complement strand
CGGAGACAATAAAGTATTTTTGAATTGAATTGTATTGAATTGAAATAATTATAATGGATATATTTCATTTATTTATTCTTTTATATCGAAGATAATGGAATAAACACTCGTGTGGGTTTTTTTTACATTCAGTCCCCGTGTGAATGCAGTTTTGTAAATCTTGTCATCTGTTCCCACCGGCACACAATGTCCTACTCTTACGAAAAGCGGAACAGGATTTAACGGTGTGCGCAAGGTGTTCTGGTTTTGAAATTATGTATTAACTGAATAAAAACGGAATACTTTTATTTTGAAACAGCATAGCTTACCCCACCAAACTAACAATACTGGCCCAGACCAAAAGCTTTGTCGTTTATGTTGATATAAGCTAAATGCCAGGACCTGCCGCATCAAAATGTTGCTGTGTTTTGAAAATGCTGTGTTGAGATTGTCTTCAGCCGTGACCATTTCTTCAATTTTATTTATTTTTTATACAACTCTACGTCACAGCAGATTTCACTGCGCAATATTCAGGATGCTCTCTCCACGGGGGGGGGGGGGGGAGCTCGTCGCCACAAATGCAGCGCCACCCATTATTGTGTTATTTTTCTTTTTTCTGTCTGTAACTGTATTTGGTTCCCTATCATAGTGGCTTTTTATAACAGAATTTTGCCAGGCACAACCCTCTTCTTGCCGTGGGTTCTTTTACGTGCGCTAAAGAATGATGTGTAACACACGGGACCTCGGTTTATCGTCTCACGTGAGGGACTAGTACCCAGATCACCACTCATGGTCCTATGGATGGGGTAAAAGTTATGGGCCCAAAACGGGATTCGAACCACCGACCATTCCGACCCGGACTTTTCGCTTTCTAGGCAGGCGCGTTACCTCTAGATCCCCGATCCACTTTCTTAGCAAAACAAATCTGCACTCTCCTTCACAGGGGCAATTATCAAACCTGAAGTTGGTTTATGGGCTCTCTGGATGGCGATGCAAGTAGAAGACAGTCATACTCACATATTTCTTATCCACACAGTCCGCCTCTAGCCTCATTCATTATTCATTTCCTCATACTGGCCCAGAGCCAAAAGTTGTGTCAGTTATTGATGTCTGCTAATTACAAAGACCCTGCACTAAAATGTTGTTATGATGTAAAATGCTATGTTGATATTGCCTTCAGCCATGAGGAGCTCCTAACATAATAACCTGCACTCTCCTTTTGAGGATAAAAAAAATCCTCTGAAGTCGGAGTGTGGCTGCCTATATGGCGAGGTTCTTGAAAACAGTCATACACGCAAACTTTTCATTCAGAGTGCAATTTTCAGTCTTACAGTGATTCCCAGGTGGGATGAGGGAGTCAGAGTGTGCACATTATGGTTGGCCCCCAGAGTGTTAAGCTGGGGAACGCACATCATCAACGACAAAAACAATAGTCCAAGCGCCAGATGGAAAAGCTTGTTTTGCGTCATAAAGTTTTTTTCTTTGGTGATTCTAACTGAGTTTTCATTGCTGATTTCAAATCTGATGGGGGCCAGACGCTAAACTTTGGGCATTTTTGTCTGGAAGTGAAAATCCAAGATGGCCGCCGTTGAATTAGAGTGAAAGATGTTGTGAGGGGTATCATGCATTTAAAGACATACAAAATCTACAAACTTGGCTAAATAGCATGCAATGGAAGAAAAAGTAATCACACTTGATGAAATACATATCAAATATTGGATAAAATGTGACACTCCACCACGAAATGAGTCGCTTAGCACATAATCCATTTTTCTGCTAGGAGCCATTAAAGGCAGGAGGGGGTGAGGTGGTCGATTTTGAGATTTTGATTTATTATAAAACTATAGCACTTATTCTACCTTGTAGTAAAATATCAAGGCATAATTCTGTTTCCTTTTGTCTTTAAACGTGCTTTGAAAATAGCGAACCCCTCAATCTGACCACCTATTAGGATGCTAAAATTGTCCGTTTCTCATTTTGACATTTCCTGCAGTCTATCATTTCAAATTGTAGTAACTTTTGATAGAATTGTTCGATTTTCAGTCTGTTTTTTGCATGTCAATAACTAAAAATTTACCTCTAGTGCAATGCGATTCTTTATGTGGTGGAGCGTCACAAATGGCTACTTCAGAGAAAAGATGGCCGCCATCTATGTAAAGTATTCACCAAGTTTTCAGAAATATGTTAATCAGCAATACACTTGAAAAACCGTAGTATTGAAATCACTTAAATTGTTTAATAAGGGGAAAACACTGGAACACTCCAGTGTCTGCTGGTAGTTCTCACAGCAAGAGTGGCTGAAGGGCATCTGAAGACAGTTCATGTATCCTCATAGGGTGGGACAACGACAGTCATTGGATTATTGCAAGCAAGTGTTCCTTCGCATTTGCAAAAGGCCATACAGGTGCAGGTACACTATGCTGTACTGCATCCAGTTTTGCAGCTGCAACTGACCAGATTGAGCACGTCATCAGGAGCTGGCAGTTGATCATCAAGTCCAGGGGCTGGGCTGAGTGTTGACTGGTGTAACTGCCATCCCTAGTCAACAGGATCCAGCTCAGGAGGAGATGGCTGCCCTGCAGCTTGCCACAGCACAGCCTGAAAGTGTGCTCGTTTGATGTGGGCCTGAAAACTTGCCATCGTTGGAGGAAGGGGACTCCATTTCGGGGGAATGTGTCTCTTTCCAGCAATCCTCTTCCTGAAAAGGTTGGCTCGAACGGTGTTCAGATTGGCCCCTGACTCGTCCCCATAGAGCAGATCAGTGAACTGAAGGCATGACTCAGAGGTTTCCTGGAAAGGTACAGACATCTTCCCAAGCTTCAGCTCATCAGAGAATACTTCAAGCTTCTTGAGGACTGTCATCTTTCCAATTCCAGCAAAGGAAGAAACTGTGTCACAACCAGTCAGTGCATGAGCTGCCAGCAGAATAGGCATTATGGTTGCATGCTTTCTGATAACGTCGTTGACATTTATGACATTATGTGTGGATGTACACGACTCGATGGTGAGAGTCATATTCTGGGACAGTCCTTTGGTCTTCATGTAGAGATGATGGGCCAAGATGACGAGTACATCGGTGTCATCAGAAACAACCCTGATGTTCCTCTGTCCTAATGACGATTCGTTCATTTCATGAAACACCATCAGCACATCAGCTTCTTCGTGATACAGAGGGGCTTGCTGAAGTCCAGACCCCATGTGTATAGTGTGCGGGTCTGGCGCAGTGATGATAACATCTGTTGCTGGTGGAGGCTGCATGCTGCAAAGCTGATGTACGATCATTTGTATCAGTTGTTCCTTGTTGGCTGTGACTTTCAGCGTGACACTTTGCTGTGGCAGAGGAGACTCCGGTCAGGTTGTACACACGACTAGTCTCCTTCTGACGGACGGTTCGACAGCATGACTTTGTGCTCAGTTTGTAGTGTCTGTCGAAGACTACATGTGACACTGGTGCTGACTGAACTCGTTGCAAAATGCTGGCAACTGCGGCTGTGATGAAAGCCGAGACTTTAGCTGGAGCTGCAGGCCAAGGTACTGTCCACAAAATTGCACGGCCATCCAGGATGACAACAGTGGGAGGTTCTTGGTTGCGAACACCAGACAGAATCTGTATTTTGTTCTTCAGAGCAGCCTTGCTAGTTGTCCTCATGTCACCATTCTCGTCAAAAAGGGCTGTAGGTTGTAGAGCTAGCTCATGGGAAAACAAGGTCTCAACAGAAATGGATTCCCTGGAAGTCGCCATGATGCCAAGAACGCGTTCATATATGAATTCAATGTCAATAGCTGTGTCCACTTTAGCATGTTTTATAGTCACTTTCATGACTGCAGCCATGTTCTTCACTTTCTTTGTGAGCTTGAGGTGGAAACTGGCAGGCCATCCACCCTCAAACGCCCATTGTTCTGCAGCACCCACCTCTACTGCCTCATGGACATTGACAGTTGGGTCATCAATGACGCGGCCAAAAAAACACGTTGATGAGGCCAGTGTCAGGATGTCTGCTGGTGTCCAGGATGTCACGCATGTGACAGTGTCTCTGAATCTTGCTTTGTCAGCAGCAGCATCCTTGATGCGTGTGTGGCGCTCTTCTTTGTGTGTGTTGAAACTGTTGAACACCCCTTCTTTGATTTCCTGGAGGTAGTTCAATAGCTGGTCAGCGTGCTTTGTAAAAAGACCCATATGGCAGGTGGATTCTTCGAGGGAGAAGAGGAGAACGATCGGAGAGAGGAGAGAGATGAGGATGAGAGAGATTGAGAAGAAGAGAGATGGAAGGTGAGAAGAGAGAGAGAGAGAGAGAGAGAGGAGAGAGAGAGAGACTAAGGAAACCATTTTTTAGCCTATCATCATCGTTATTGTCATCATCATTGCACGCTACGCACATCACACACACGCACGCACACACACACACACACACACACACACACACACACACACACACACACACACACACACACACACACACACACACACACACACACACACACACTAATTAATTAATTAACTAACTAACTAATTAAGTAACTAACTAACAAATCAACTAAGTACCTACAGAAAAGAACAATGTTTACGAAAATTAAAAGAACTAGTACTGCCCCTAAGATGTTTCGGTACTTCTTCAGAGAGTTCGTCAGTCTTTCTCTTTTTTAGCAGACGCTGAATATGGTCTTTGGAACAATATGTGCTCATACAGTTCTTGTGACGCAGTATGAACTCTGCATCTTCTGGAAGCCTTTGACCGAGTCTATCATCTTGCTGCCGGCTTGCTTCCTGAAAACTACTTATCCGTGTAGATTTGATTAGAGGTGGGTTCTTTCTTTGACAGAAAAAAACACTCCATGTCTGAAAATAAGAAATAGAGATCACATTAGTGTGTGTACTAAGAGTCACAGTGAGTGAGACAGTGTGTGTGTGTGTGTGTGTGTGTGTGTGTGTGTGTGTGTGTGTGTGTGTGTGTGAACCAGAATGATCGCATCACGTCCTCACAAACGTGCAGATCTATACACAAGCGTTTAGATGTAGGGTG
>CM060321.1:973654-978212 GCA_030674155.1 Stramonita haemastoma | reverse complement strand
AGGAGAGAAGAAAAGAGAAGAGAGAGAGAGGGGAGGAAGGGGAGAGAGAGGAGGGAGAGGAGGGGAGAGAGGAGAGAGAGAGGAGAGAGAGAGGAGAGAGGAGAGAGAGAGAGGAAAAGGAGGGAGAGAAAAGAGAGAGAGAAATTGGGAGAGAGAGGGGAAAAGAAAAGAGAGGAGAGAGAGAAAGAAAAGATGGGGAAAGAGAAAAGAAAGATAGATGGAGAGAGAGTGAAAGAGGGAGGGGAGGGGTGAAAGGAGAGAGAGTAAAAGAGCAGAGACAGAGAGAACTCGGAACTTAAAAAATTTTGTCTATCATATTTTTGGCCTTTGGCCACAAAACAATGCAAAGAGAAAAAGAATAAAGGGGGGAAAAAAAGAAAAAGTTGAAATAAAAACTTTACGTAAACTTTGGTCAGACATTCCCCTAATGATACACCTTGGCACCACCCAAAAATGTACTCCTAAAAAAACTGTTCCCAAAATTTATAAATATTTGTGAAAGAGATACAGAGAGACAGGGGAAAAAAAGAAACAGTGCCCCTGAGAGACAGACAGTGAGCCCGTGTGAAAATACGCAGATAGACAGACAGACAAAACAAAACACACAACACAAAATATAAACATTTTATATTTTATAAAATTTTAATATATATTATATATATATAATAAACAGAGAAGACAGACATACAGACAGGGCAGAGAGGGCAGACAAACAGAGACAGAGGGCCCGGGAGTCAAACAGGGACAGATTAAATTCCTGGCAGGTTTGGGATTTGTTGTTGTTGTGGGTTTTTGGGGTCAGGTGGGAAATTGTTTTGGGGTTTTTATAAAACCTGGCTTTTTAAAAAGTTGTGAAAGTTGTAAAAATAGGACTTTTAAAGGGCCCTTTTTTTCTTTTTTTTTTTTTTGGTCCCTGAATTTTTTTTTGCCTTCCCCCCTTTCCCCCCCTCTCTCTTTCTTTTCTTCTCTGTTTCTGTTTTCCCCCCCTCTCTCTCCCTTTTTTTTCTGGGCTGTCTGCTGTCTGCTGTTGTCTTTCTGTCTGTTTTTGTCTGTTGTCTGTCTCTCTCTCTTCTCCTTCTTTCCCCTCCCCTCTCTTTAAAGTAGTTTTTTATTATTTGTATTTTACAAAATTTTTAAAAATACTTGCTTTATCTCTCTCTCTTTCTCAGTCTTTCATCTCTGTTTTTCAGTCTCCTCTTCCCGGGCCCCTTTTCTCTCAGGCCCCTCTCCCAGTCTCTCTTCTCAGGGGGCTCTCTCTCAGTCTCTCTCTTTTTTCTCTCTCTTTTTCAGTCTTCTTTTCTCTATACAAAACATAAAACAAAAATACCTCTCGCTCTCTCTCTTTTCTCTCCCCTCTCTCTCTCTCTCTCTCTCTTTTTTCTCTTTTCTCTCTCTCTCTCCCCCCTCTCCCTTTTCTCTCTCTTCTCTCTCTCTCTCTCTCTCTCTTTTCCACTTTCCCTGTAATCTTGAGCTCTACGTGAGTGTCTGGCTTTTATGTGTTAATCATTTTTACTGTATTTTATCATGTTTAATTGTATTGTTTTGTCTTGTGTTACATTATGTTGTATTGCACTACACTATGTTGCATTGTATTGTATAGCATAAACTTGCCTGTGGTATTTTATTCTGTTGTATGGTTCCATAGTGTACTATATCGTATGGTATTGATTGTATTGCAAAAAAAGCAACCAAATAATCCCCCACAAAACAAAGACACGAAAACCACAAAACAAGACAAAAACAAAAAAGCAAACAAGCAAATAAACGAATCCAAAAAAAAAAACTCAACTCAAAGTACGTTCAACAAAACTAACAACAAACGAACAAACAAACCAATATAAACACAGTAATCTTAACTCAATAGTGCATTCTTGTTCGGTTTCAAAAGCTCACAGTAGAAAAAAACAACAAAAACCCCCCAAAACACAAAAAACGTTATATTACACACGTAACAGAAAACATCCTTGTAAACACACATATCTTGAAAGAGAAAGGCAGACCAAACTCCAAGAAAGCCTTGATTTTCGTAAAAAAAAAAAAAAAAGCAAGAACACGAAATTATTCAAACAAAAAAAAGCAAAAACAAACGAGAAACAAAAACAAAAGAGGAAGAAGAAGGGGCTCTGTGTTTGCTTGTTTGCTTGTTTGTGAGTGTGTGTGTCTGTGTCTGTGTCTGTGTCTGTGTATGTATGTATGTATGTATGTATGTATGTCTGTATGTATGTATGTATGTATGTATGTATGTATGTATGTATGTATGTATGTATGTATGTATGTATTTATGTATGTATGTATATATATATATATATATATATATATATATATATATATATATATATATATTATATATATATATGTGTGTGTGTGTGTGTGAGTGTGGTGTGTGTGTGTGTGTTGTGTTGTGTGTGTGTGGTGTGTGTGTTTGTTAGTGTTAGTGTTAGTGTTAGTGTGTTTATTTATTTATTTTATTTATTTATTCTTTTATATCGAGGATAACAGAATAAGCAACCATGTGCTTTTTTTCATCCGGTCCCCGAGTGTATGCAGTTTTATAAATATTGTCATCTGTTCCCACCGGCACACGATGGCCTACTCTTACGAAAAGCGGAACAGGATTTAACGTGTGCGCAAGATGTTCTGCGTGCGTTCGCACACGGGGCCTCGGTTTAAAGTCTCATCCGAAGGACTTTTGGGGAGAGTGAAGTCAGCACTGATGTTAACTCCAGGAGAAAAATTTCCTCGACCGGACTCGAACCCGGGTCTTCAAATTGCCAGCGCAATGTTCTGACCACTAGGCTATCCGTCCCCTGTGTGTGTGTGCGTGCGTGCGCGTGTGTGTATGTTTGTGTTTGAGTGTGTTAGTGTTTGTGTATGTGTATGTGTGTTTGTGTGTGTGTGTGTGTGTGTGTGTGTGTATTCCTGCACGAATGCCTGCATGTGCGTGTGTGGTGTTGTGCGCGCGCTTGCTTATGTGTGAGTGTGTGTGTGTACGTGCGCGCTTATGTGTGAGTGTGTGTGTGTGTGTGTGGTGTGTGTGTGTGTGTGTGTGTGTGTGTGTGTGTGTGTGTGTGTGGTGTTGTGTGTGTGTGAGTGTGTGTGTGTAGAGGAGGGATGAGGTGGAGGGAGAAAAGGGGGGGGGGAGGAGGGGAAAGCGTGATTGGCTGAGATCAGACAAGAAGAGAAGGAGCTGAAGGTTTGCTAACAAGCAGCACTTAACCCTCTTGCCTGCTGGATTTCCAATGCCAAATTGAATCGCAATCGGATTCTCTCTGTCTCTCAGTCTGTCTCTCTGGCTGTCTCTCTCTCTGTCTTGTCTCTCTGTCTTGTCTCTCTGTCTGTTTCTCTGGCTGTCTCTCTGTCTGTTTCTCTTTCTGTCTCTCTGTCTTGTCTGTCTGTCTCTCTGTCTTGTCTCTCTGTCTTTCTCTTAGTCTGTCTCTCTGTCTGTCTGTCTCTCTGTCTGTTCACGCGTGCACGGGCTGTCTCTCTGGCTGTTTGTCTCTCTCTTCACATCTCTCTCTCTCTGTCTCTCAGTCTGTCTCTCTGGCTGTCTTTCTGTTTGCCTCTTAGTCTGTCTCTCTGGCTGTCTCTCTGGCTGTTAGTCTCTCTCTTTACATATCTCTGTCTCTCAGTCTGTCTTTCTGGCTGTCTCTCTGGCTGTGTCTCTCTCTTTACATATCTCTCTCTGTCTCTCAGTCTGTCTTTCTGGCTGTCTCTCTGGCTGTGTCTCTCTCTTTACACATCTCTCTCTGTCTCTCAGTCTGTCTCTCTGGTGTCTCTCTAGCTGTTTGTCTTCTCATTACTCTCCTTTTTCTCTCACTTGTCTGTCTGTCTATCTCTCTTCTTTTGTCTCTCTGTCCAGTCTTCCTGTCTTTATCTCTCTCTGTCTATCTTTCTCTATCTGTCTCTATCTGTCTCTGTCTGTGCCTCTGTCTCTCTGTCTCTCGTCTATCTGTTATGTATGTTTGTGTTCTGTCTCTGTCTTATCTCTGTCCTGTCTGTCTGTCTGTCTGCCTGCCTGCCTGTCTGTCTGTCTGTCTGTCTGTCTGTCTGTTGCCCCTCTCTCTCTCTCTCTCTCTCTCTCTCTCTCTCTCTCTCTCTCTCTCTCTCTCTCTCTCTCTCTCTCTCTTCTCTCTCTCTCTCTTCCACCTCTCTCTTTCTTCTTGACTGCATTCAGTCGATTGCATGGTTGATCTTTTTTTTTTCTCTCTCTCTCTCTCTTGTAAAAATTATTTTGGACAGCATGAGAATGAATGCTTTATAATAATACTTGTGCGGTATTTCTCTCTCTCTCTTCTCTCTTCTCTCCTCTTCTCCTCTCTCTCTCTCTCTCTCTCTTCTCTTCTCTCTCTCTCTCTCTCTCTCTTCTCTTTCTCTCTCTTCTCTCTCTCTCTCTCTCTCTCTCTCTCCTCTCTCTCTCTCTCGTATTTCAACTGCGTTAAAATGAATGGCCTGTCACGCATATATACGTGTTTTTTACTGTTGCTTCCTTTCTGCCCTACAGCACAGACCCTTGCGAGGACAATTGTCGATGGTTTTGTTTATTTTGTAAAGTGCCAAG
>CM060321.1:958654-961154 GCA_030674155.1 Stramonita haemastoma | reverse complement strand
TAAGATCAAAAGGGAAAAAAAAACAAGAAAGAAAAACGTAAGAAATGGGATGAATAAGAAAAAGGAGAAGAGAAATGTGTAAATGGAGGCAGTAATAAAAAAAAACACAAGCAAAAACAGGTCGTAAAATAGGACCACAGCACTGAACAAAACGACGAAAAACTATCGAAAATTCTCTTTAAAAAACAAACAAACCCAAACAAACAAACAAAAAGAAATATACGAAAACAGAATAACAGAGAGAGAGAGAGAGAGAGAGAGAGGAGAGGAGAGAGAGAGAGAGAGGAGAGGAGAGAGAGGAGAGAGAGAGAGAGAGAGAGAGAGAGAGAGACAGACAGACAGACAGACAGACAGACAGACAGACAGACAGACAGACAGACAGACAGATTGACTGACACAGACAGACACAGACAGACAGAGAGAGACATACAGATAGACACACAGACATACAGACAGACACACACACAAACACAGAGACACAAAAGATATCATTAAGATAAGAACTAAACTTATAAACATTCTTAAAAAAAACCCACCTCCAATAAGAACAATGAAAAAAGCAAAGCACTTCTTCCAAAAAAAACCCAACAACCCCAAAAAAACCTCAACCACAATCAGAACTGATGATAATTCTGCAGACCACTGCATACACACTCAAACATAATCATACATACATATACACCACACATACACAGTTTGCCAATGCCAGGGGACCACACATGACACAGCCTTGTTCACGTGCCCATAACCATCACAAACCACACAACATCGCTGGCTGCAGCAGCAACAGCCGCGCTTATGCCACACATAGGTTGGGAGACAACCAACCAGGCTGTCTGAATTATTGAAAGCAAGAGGGGCCCTTGCCTTAACACAACAATATGGCTGGCGTTTTGCGGCACTTCTTAATAGCAAGTAGGGTTTTTTGTTTGTTGTTGTTTTTTTTCGTTTTGTTTTTACTCTGGATTTTCTTCACACATTTAATGTGGTTGGGTGGATATTGTTAGACAGGAAGGAACAAAGATGTCAGAACATTTTTTTCGTAGAAACATTCCTTTTTGTGGCAACATCAAACAGAACAGTAAATCAAATTTCTTGCTAGGGGAAACATCGCGCGCACACATTAAAAACTTTTTTGGAAGAGTATGCCGTATTGGGCCGGTGGAATGGATGCCAAACTTATAAAACTGCATGCACTCGGGGACTGGATGTAAAAAGAAGGCACGAGTGCTTATTCCATTATCCTCGAAATAAAAGCATAAAAAGAACCCCAGAAAATGATATTTATTCAGCTTATGTCCTTTTAAATGCTATAACGGATATGGCTTCATAGCAGAAAACGGGTCAAAATCCATATTGTAAGAAGAATACTTATCATGAAATGAATCAAGCTCACCAGAGGTACAATTTTTTTTCCACGAACTAGGATTATACAGAACTTAACACACAGTAGAAAGATTCGGGCTTTGCTATTGCATTATGAACATGTAATAAGTACGATATTCTAAACGAAAATGGATCCAACTAAAATGTCAGATTGTAAAAACAGACCCCCCCCAAAAAATAAAAAAGATGAATCAAGCTCATAGATGACATACTCCTCTTCGCAGATAGTTTATTCACAGATATTTTTATTTCCAGAGAGTATAAATATACCACAGAGAGTACATTTTCAGAAAGTATATACGAGAGATGTTACATTTCCAGAGAGGATATACCACAGAGAGTATATTTTCAGAGAGTATATACGAGAGAGAGTTTATTTCCAGAGAGTATATACCACAGAGAGTACATTTCCAGAGAGTATAAATTTATACCACAGAGAATTCATTTCAAGAGAGTACATACCACAGAGAGTACATTTCCAGAGAGTATAGAATTCCACCACTATAGAACACAGGTAGAACAATGCTGCCGGCAACACGACTTAGAAATGGTGAAATGTTGAACCACGCAACCACAGTACCACAAACCATATGAAAGTCTTTTTCCATGCATCATACCACGACAATTTGATGTCAGTTTCTATAAATCATAATTTCACCTCCACCTTCACCTATCCCGTAGTCTTGTAAACCGTGGAGGAACCACTGAAGATTTTGCAAGCAGCTTCCTACACTTTCCGTTATCCACAAGGCCAGTCCACTCTCTGATGTTGTCTTCCCATCGTTTTCTCTGTCTGTCTCTTCGTCTCCCCTCTTATACTGTTCCCCGTAGGACAGTCTTCGCGACTACAGATGTTCGTGTGACGTGCCCGTACTTACTTCTGTTTGCAGGGTTGTTGTTTTTTTCACTGAAGTCAGAAGTTCTTCATGATTATGGTCCTTCGACAGTTTTTAATTCTGATTTTCACTTCCTGATTAGTGATGTGATCTGTATATGAGATACCGAAGACTTCCTCATTAGTGATGTGATCTATAGATCTATATGAGATACCGCAGACTTTCTCATTATGTGATGTGATCTGTATATGAGATACCGGAGACTTCCTCATTAGTGA
>CM060321.1:943654-946154 GCA_030674155.1 Stramonita haemastoma | reverse complement strand
GCAAAGTGAATTTGTTTACAATCGCTAAATGTGTATGTTGTACACAATACCTCGATTTTTTTTATATAATTATTTTATCTAAAAGATTAGTACGCAGACCACCCCTCAAGGTCTAGTGGATGGGGGAAAGTTTGGGCTCAAATGGGGATCGAACCCGCGACTTCACGCGTTCTAGATCGATGTATTACCTCTAGACCACCGATTCACTTCTTCTCTGTCTTTCTGCCATCCATTTCTCTTTGTGGAGGTTTTTTTTTTCCTTCTGGAGTGCAAAAAAAAAGAAATCCACGGTTCTAAAATAGAAGCCAAAAAAAGCAAAGATTTAAAGGCAGAAATTTTGAACACACACAGAGACACAGACACACAGACAGAGAACACAACACGCACGCAACACAACACACACATACATATATACATAATCACGGAGGAACAGGAAAGGAGAGATGAGAGAGAGGAGGGGGAGGAGGAAGAGAGAGAAGAGAGAGGAGAGAGAGAGAGAGACAGAGAGAGAGAGAAGAGAGAGACGAGAGAGAGAGAGAAGAGAGAAGAGAGACAGAGACAGAGCAGAGAAGAGACAGAGAAGAGACAGGACAGAGAGAAGAGAGACAGAGAGAGCAGAACAGAGACAGAGAGAGAGACAGAGAGAAAGAGAGAGAGAGACAGACGAGAGAGAGAGATGAGAGAGAGAGAGAGACAGAGAGAGAGAGAGAGAGAGAGAGAGAAAAGAGAGAGAGAGGAGAGAGAGAGAAGAGAGAGAGAGAGAGAGAGAGAGAGAGAGAGAGAGAGAGAGGGAGAGAGAGAGAGAGAGAGAGAGAGGAGAGAGAGAGAGAGAGAGAGAGAATGACAGGAGGAAGAGGAAACAGAGAGAGAGAGAGAAAGAGGAACACAAAGAAACAGAGACAACCACACAGACAGGAATGGACAGACAGACAGACAGACAGACAGACAGACAGACAGACAGAATGAGAGAAGTTCTGCCAATGCAATTTGCAACTGTTTCCACAGCCAGTCTGTAGCCATTAGCGTTGTGCCCAGCATTTGCTATGCTTCTGTCCCAGTGCAGGATGATAGTTTTCAGAATGAGGGGAGGAGGGTGGCTTTGGGGGGGATGGGGATGGAAGGGAGGGGAGGGGGGGCCCCGGTGGGGGGATTTGGGGAAGGAGGAAAGAGAGGGGGGGGACCCACGGAAGAGTGATGATAAGAGTCTGGAAGACAAAGTACTCATGCAGACAGACACCAGTGATGAGCATGCAGCGGCTAATGATGATTTTTTTCTGTAATATTTTTTTCCCTGTTTACTGTTTAAATGAAAAAGCTAAGAGAGAGACAGAGACAGAGAGAGAGAGAGAGACAGAGAGAGACAGAGACAAAGACAGAGACAGACAGAGACAGAGAGAGTGAGAGACAGAGAGACAGAGAGAAGGAGGCAGACTGACAGACAGAGAGACAGACAGACAGACAGACAGGCAGAGACAGAAAAACAGAAGAGACAGACAGAGAGTGAGAGAGAAACATAAAGTTGTACAAAATACAAAAATACAAAATAGAAACAGAGACAGAAAGAGAAACAGAGACAGAAAGAGAGACAGACAGAAAGAGATAGACATACAGACAGAAAGACAGAGACAAAGACAGACAGAGAGAGTGACAGAAACAGGCATAGACAGAGAGAGTGAGACAGACAGACAGTCAGACAGAAGATAGAGTCTTCCAATGCAATTTGCAACTGTTTCTAAAAGCCAGTGTGTGGTCATTACATTGCTTGTGGGGAGTCCGTCTCTCCCTCAGTGCAGACACACTGTGATGGCTTGGGGATGGAGGAGAGGAGAGGAGAGGGGGGGGGGGGGGCTTTGGGGGGAGGAGGAGAGGGTAGGGGGCTGGATGGATGCGGGGATAGTAGGGGTCTAGTGACTACTGATGCTGCAGTCTGGGACGCAAGTGCTCAGACACCAGTGATGACCGATGATGAAGTTAGATGATTTCTGTCAAGGTCTATTCCACTCACCTATCTCAGCATCTTTCTCTCTCTGTGTCTCTCTGTTTCTCTGTTTCTGTCTCTGTCTCTGTTTCTGTTTCTCTCTCTCTCTCTGTTTCTCTCTCTCTCTCTCTCTCTCTCTCTCTCTCTCTCTCTCTCTCTTCTCTCTCTCTCTCTCTCTCTCTCTCTCTCTCTCTCTCTCTTCTCTCTCTCTCTCTCTCTCTCTCTACTGAAATCTTTATATTGTTATTTGCAGATGACCTTACTCTGATTGCATCCACTGTTACTGGTTTACAAAATCAACTGAACTTATTGTACGCTTCTGCTGAACGGCTGAAGCTAAAAGTGAATATACAGAAGAGCAAAATAATTATTTTTCGAAAGGGGGGACATGTTGCAAAGAGAGAATCTTGGTGGTATGGTGGAAGTAAATTGGAAGTTGTGAACAGCTACAAATACCTGGGCCTTACTTTCTCAACTCGGTTAAGTTTTACAGATGCTATTGACAGTTTCGCTTTGAAAGCA
>CM060321.1:916199-918699 GCA_030674155.1 Stramonita haemastoma | reverse complement strand
GCAGTTTTATTTTTTATTTTTTTTTTTCCTTTTATATCGAGGATAATAGGATAAGCACTCATGTGCTTTTTTTTTTTTT
The DNA here is from genome assembly GCA_030674155.1 of Stramonita haemastoma. NCBI lineage: Eukaryota > Metazoa > Mollusca > Gastropoda > Neogastropoda > Muricidae > Stramonita > Stramonita haemastoma. The sequence goes on along the minus strand of CM060321.1, from coordinate 918,620 downwards.
AATCCAGTTCCCGTGTGTATGCAGTTGTGTAAATATTGGCATCTGTTCCCACCGGCACACAATGGCCTACTCTTACGAAAAGCGGAACAGGATTTAACGTGTGCGCAAGATGCTCTGCATGCGTTCGCACACGGGGCCTCGGTTTACAGTCTCATCCGAAAGACTTTTGGGGAGAGTGGAGTCAGCACTGGTGTTAACTCCAGGGGAAAAATCCCCTCAACAGGAATCGAACTCCGGTCGTCAAATTGCGAGTGCAATGTTCTGACCACTAGGCTATCCCGTCCCCAGTAAATAGGGAAGGAAGCAAGATAAACACCAATAACAAAAAATAAACGAAAGAAGGGAAAAAACCAACAACAATGTACAATTAAGTAAAATCATTGGAGGAGGGGGTTGGGGATTGGGGATAAGTATTGGTCAGAGTGTTCATTTCGTGATCTCAGGGCTGGGGTTCAAGCCTCCACCGAGGCCACCCGTTTGAGGGAAATTTTCCAATGAAGTTCACATCAGTATCAACTCTACTTCCCTGGTTGTCTCCAGGAGACTATAAACCAAGGTCCCGTGTGTGAAAGCATGCAGAATATCTTGCACACACGTTAAAACCGTTAGGGGGAGGGATATAGCCTAGTGGTCAGAACATTGCGCTGGCAATTTGACGACCAAGGTTCGATTCCCGGTCGAGGGTTTTTTTTCCTTTGGAGTTAACATCAGTGCTGACTCCACTCCCCACAAAAGTATTTCGGATGAGACTATAAACCGAGGCGCTGTGTGTGAACACACGCAGAACATCTTGCGCACATGTTAAATCCTGTTCCGCTTTTCGTAGGAGTAGGCCATGGTGTGCCGGTGGGAACATATAACATTTACAAAACTGCATACACACGGGGACTGGATGTAAAAAAGCATATAATTGCTTATTCCATTATCCTCGATATAAAATAAAATTAATAAAAATAAATAAAATAGATAAACCCGTTCTGCCTTTCGTAGGTGTATACAATTGTATGCCAGTAAGGCAACAAATGACAATTTTATTTTGAGTTTTAAAATGCATGCATGCACACTCGCGCCGTGTTTAGACATTATTCCCAAAGTCGGATTGGGGCTATAATCATAGGCAAAAAAAAACACCCCCAAAACCCGCTCACGTGATATGCAAAAATCTCACCATTGGTCAACCATCCCCAACAACAACAACAAAAAAACAAAACAGAAAAGCAAACACACAAAGAAAGAAATCAACAAACCAAAACAACAACAAAAAAATTACAGAAAAAAAGTATACACGTGTAGATCTAGGTAAAAAGAAAAAGACAGAAAACAACCAATCAACCAAAGAAAGAATAAAACATAAATTTAGAAGAAAAAAAACACACAAATAATTTATGCTTATTATGTAAATTGTGAACTTTTTGTTTCTCTATAATTCAGAAGAGTTAATGGGAACTAACCATTGTGAGTTGTAGATTAGGGCTGGGTCTGTGGTAAGAGATCCACAGATTCGGACCGAGTTCCCAGGTAGTCAGGGTGCTAGTCTCTACGCTGAAAAAAAAACTGCAATCCACACGTGTTTGTCTTGGCTTCTGCATTAAGTCCTAGAGGAGTTATTAGCAGTGCACTGGGTTTATTGTTGTTGTTTTTTTTCCAGGCAGTGCCAGTGTCAAGGACACGTTGAACCTGGCAGAGCTTACCCCTATTATGGATGCATGCTAGGTATGGTTGTGTCACCATCTTACCAGCTACAATGGGCTTTCTCTGCAACGGATGGGGATTTTAACGTGAGTGCAAGATATCCTGCGGATGTGTGCACGCAAGACTTTTGTTTTGTATCATCTAGAGAACTTTCAGAGGAGCGGATGTGAATAAATGCACAGAAAATGGGGGGAGGGGGGGGGGGGGGCAGCTGTCTCTGACAAACTGTCTCAGTGTTGCTGTCCTTCTGTGCAGCAGGCATTCTCTTTTGTACCTGTGAGGAATTTCGAAAAACAAAAGAAAGTGGCGCCTGAAATATTTTTTTCAAACGAAATAAACAATCCCTGTGCGTATGAATGGCACAAAACAGTTAAAAAAAAACAAAAAAAAACAAAACAAAAAACAACAACCAATCAACCAAAGAAAGAATAAAACATAAATTTAGAAGAAAAAAACACACAAATAATTTATGCTTAAATTTTTAAAAATAGACATAAATACTCCAACTAAATATCTAAAATAAATATTTCATTCCTCTCTGAATAATCATGAGCTATGTATTTGAATCGTTCAAAAGCTAAAACAGTCTTATAACGTTTGTAAATTTGTTTTAATTAAAGTCTTTCTCTTCTTTCTATGACTTTCTTTCTTTCTTTCTTATCTTTCTCTTTGTCTTTTCTTATTTTCTTTTGCAGTGTAATATTCAAGCAAATGGAAAGAAAGAAAAGT
>CM060321.1:908699-913699 GCA_030674155.1 Stramonita haemastoma | reverse complement strand
CCCCTCCTCTCCCCCCACTCACACACATCCCTCACCTCCCAACAACCCCCCCTTCCCCTCTCCCCCATCCCAGTCTTCAAAACGGAAACGAAAAAGACAAAACAAAACAAAGAAAAAACACCTTTAAAAACTAGTATATAGATATACATATTCATGAAGAAAAAGAATGGAAAGGCAAAACAAAACAAAGAAAAAACACCTTTAAAAACTAGTAGATAGATATACATATTCATGAAGAAAAAGAAGGGAAAGGTACCCCCCCTACACACACATCAAGTGTCACACACACACACACCACACACACACACACACACACACACACACACACACACACACACACACACACACACACACACACACACACACACACACACACACATCAAGTGTCACAAACATGCCGACAAACAGCGGCTGGGACGGACACAAGTGTCTGAAGGCTTTACAAATTACATACGCTGAAGCAACCTCCCTCCTGTGCATAATTATGATGATGATTATTATTATTATCATCATAATACTACCTCTCTTCCTCACCCAGGGGACGAGATAGCTCAGTGGTCAGAGTGCTCCCTTTCCCCCAGCCAAAGTTTTAGCAGCGTCGAGCGTGGTTGCCAATTGGATGGGTGACCGTTTGCGCAACATGGCTTCAGTACAGTTCCCCCCCCCCCCTCCCGCCCAGTTCACCAAGCTGTTAATGGGTACCTGCCCTCTTTAGGGTCAGGGAAGGTAAAGAAAGCAGCGAGGGAGAGGAGATGGGCGCCACTGCTCTCAACATGCTGGCCTCTAGAGAAGCTGAGGTCTCTGATGCCTCGCTTCCCTACGACCACACAGGTTATGGGACACCTTCACTTTTACCTTTTGCCTTCTTCACCTTAAAAATGCAGTAAACAAGTTGGTGGCCAAAAAGAAAAAAGTAATGTGGACAAACCATACATGCTCCGAGTAGCATTGAGAAAAAAGAAAATTTTTTATAAAAACAAAATTCATGGACTATCACGTGACTGCAACACATCCAGCCGATCCACTCGTACGCATGCGCGCATAATTATGCGTTGGTTAATCTCTCGTCGTTGTTTTTGTTATGAATATGAATATTCATTTCTGACTCTCAAGAAACGAAAACAAAAACTTCATTGTCACATTACACCTATTCTCTCCTAAAATCTACCCCCTTCCATCCCCCCCCCCCCCAGGAAGTGAAAAAGCCCCCTCATACCCCCCCCCCCCAAAAAAAAAAAAAAAAAAAAAAAACCCCAACTCCAGATACAGCCAGACAGCAGGTCTGTCTTCATGCTGCCCTCAAAGAACACTCATCTTGCACACATGTTAAATCCTGTTCCGCTTTTCGTAAGAGTAGGACCATTGTGTGTCGGTGGGAACAGATGACAAGATTTACAATACTGCATACACACAGGGACTGGCTGTAAAAATAAAAAAAAAAGCACATGAGTGCTTATCCCACTATCCTCGATAAGAAAGAAAAAAAGGAAAATGTAAATTTTTTTTTTTAAAAGCACATAAGCGCTTATTCCATTATCCTCGATATAAAAGAATATTTTAAAAAATGGGGGGTGGGGGGGCACGGGGGGGGGGGGGGGGGGGGGGGGGAAGGGGGAAGGCCCGATCCAGATTAATAAGCCCTGGATGATTTTCTGTTAAAGTGTTTTTATGCCCTATTCACAACCCAGATTCGAACCCATGATCTCAAGGTTTAGGGCTTCTCAAGAGGACCTCAGTCTATGGTGTGTGTCTCAAGCTTTTAGGTACACTGTCCTAACCACTTACACTGCTGAGATACTTCTTGTTAGCATTGGTTGGTTGGTCGGTTTGATTGCATTTTATAGAGTCCCCGCGGAGTTATCCGATTTAATGACTGTACCATTAACCAAGCATCACCCACCCTTAATTATTGTTGTTAGTAGAGAAATGTGAGCCATATTGATTTTTAAAAATATTTTTTTCTTCTTATTTAGGGCTGTGATTTGTGTGCTAGACAAGACTCAGCGTTATAGAAAACCCGATATATTTTTTTGTTATTGGTTATACCTCAACTTGCTCGCATATGTACGTGTGCGTATAGGCAACATATGAAATATGAGGGAAAAAATCCAAAAGAATATAAAAATGACAAAGGCATAAAGAACACGAAAGTAATGAATCATGACAAATGAAAAGTGTCATAGTGTTTCCAAACAGAGATGGGTGTCACTGTGCACCGCCTACTTGGAGCAGAGAACCGCCCACATTGAAATATTGTTTACTGTTGTTGTAACCGTCACTTAACCGAGAACAATAGATATTTAAAACAAGAACACACACACACACGCGCGCACACACACACACACACACACACACACACACACACACACACACACACACACACACACACAGGGAGAAGATATGAGATAACATTCGTGACAAAAGGTATGAAAAACGGAGTCATTTTCAAAAAATGATAAGAGTACCTGTTTTTCCCCATAGTTAAAATCCAGTAAGCCATGATAAACATGATGGCTGATTTTACCTCTTTTTATTTACGTTCCTATTCCTGGGCTAGAGTTTCAGGTTCACCTGCAACCAGTTTTCTTTTTCCACCATTAGAGTGACTGCATTCTGACTAAGGGAAGTTAACTAAATGAGTTCCCAACTTTGCCCCTGTGAAAAAAAAAGCTGAAGTTAAAAAAATAAAAAGCACCCTAAACAGTTCAGAATGGGATTTGTACCTGAAATTAAAACAAAATACAAAAAAAACATATGAAAACAAAAAACAAAAACAAAACAACGAAAAAACAGAGAGACACTCATGTGAACAGCCACGACTTAACGTTTATGGGAATGTGTGACTTCGCACCGTCTTCAAGGTGGCCAAAAGATAATGGTAAATCCCTTGACAAATCCCGGATACCATTGATAAAAACTTAAAAATAAAAGGGGAATATTTCTATTTTCTTCTTTTGATGCCGCTTAGCTGCCATAAGTGCAACACACAGTGGTCATGTATATGACAGTGATTTAAAAGGATGATGGCAAAAGAAAAGCATAGGGTGTCTCTTTCCATTCATTCCTACTTCTCTCTCTCTCTCTCTCTCTCTCTCTCTCTCTCTTGCTCTTGGTATTTGGATGATTATTATTGTTATTGTTTAGTTAGAGGTTGTTTTTTTATCTTGATGTTATCCCTGTAAAGGGCGGGGGCTGGATGTAAAAAAGCACACAAGTGCTTATTCATTATCCTCGAATAAAAGAACTGCCTTGCCTTGCCTTGCCTGCCTTGCCTTGCCTTGCCTCCTTCGTCTCTTCTCTCTCTCTCTCTCTCTCTCCCCTCTCTCTCTCTTCTCTCTCTCTCTCTCTCTCTCTCTCTCTCTCTCTCTCTTCTCTCTAGCATCTCCCCTCTGCCCTTCCCAGTCTTAGTTTTATGAGACTGGAACAGAAATAGCAACAATTTAACAGCAGCAACAATAATAGAATGAAAGAATGCACGCATGTAGGCATGCGCATAGACACGGGCACACACATACACACACATGTGGCATGCATTGAGAGAGAGAGAGGCCCACTAGGCTTACACAGAAGGACATGTTTGCTATCTAGGGCCTAGACCTACACAGAAGGACGTGTTTGCTATCACTAGATTAATCTGATTTTGACCCAAGCCAAAAAAAAAGCCCAAAAACTTTGTCAGTCACTGATGTATCAGGTCTTAAGTGCAACACTAACGCAGAACATCTTGCGCACACGTTAAATCCTGTTCCGCTTTTCGCAAGAGTAGGCCATCGTGTGCCGGTGGGAACAGGTGACATTTACAAAACTGCATACACACGGGGACTGGTTGTAAAAAAAAAAGCACAAGAGTGCTTATCCCATTATCCTCGATATAAAAGAATAAAATGAAGGGGAAAAAAATGAAAATAGGCTATCCCGTCCCCCGTGTTTTGTTTTAAACCTTACACTGAGATTGTCTTCAGCTATGACCAGGCTCCTAGCAAAAATGACAACCTCTGTACTCTGTCCCCAAAAGGAAAAAAAATCATATGAGGTCGGAGTATGCCTGCCTCTGCGGTGAGGTCCTTTAAAAAAAAATAACAACCCATACTCGCAAAGTTCTCAAAGAGATGTGTGAGACACAGTGCTCATTCTAGGTGATCTCAGCAGTGTTAAGCTGGGGAACACCCAACCACTACAACAACACTAACGATCACAAAATGTCTTGGTAGTAGAGAGGGGGCAACAATTGTAAGTATTGTTTTATATCACAGAAACTCCTTTCTCTTGGACTGAAGAGCTATAATTATAATAGTAGGATTATACCGCAAAGATCGATCTGCATTCCCAAACAAGGACTACACATAGGGGTGTACCATCACCAGAGTGAATACTTATTCTTTGAAGTGACAGGAGTCTGTTTGTTTGTTTGTCTGTCTGTCTGTTCTGTCTGTCTGTCTGTCTGTCTGTCTGTCTCTCTCTCTCTCTCTCTCTCTCTCTCTCTCTCTCTCTCTCTCTCTCTCTCTCTCTCTCTCTCTCTTCTTCTTCTTCTTCTTCTTCTTCTTCTTCTTCTTCTTCTTCTTCTTCTTCTTCTTCTTCTTCTTCTTCTTCTTCTTCTTCTTCTTCACTGAAACACACACACACAGTGAGAGAGAGAGAGAGAGAGAGAGAGAGAGAGAGAGAGAGGAGAGAGAGAGAGGAGAGAGAGAGAGAGAGAGAGAGAGAGGGAGACAGACAGACAGACAGACAGACAGAGGATAACTTTACCCTGGGACAAACTACAAGGGAAACATAGGCTTCATTCATTCATTCATTGACCCACTCCATTCATTCACTCATTCATTCATTCACTCATTCATTCATTCACTCATTCATTCATTCACTTATTCATTCATTCACTCATTCATTTCGTTTCTATAAAACAGGAACAGACGAGACTTTACAACCAGTACCACGTGTCAGTGCCAGAAAGGGGGAGAGGAGGAGGGTGGAGAGCATTGGGGAGAGAGAGGTTGTGACGG
>CM060321.1:901199-903699 GCA_030674155.1 Stramonita haemastoma | reverse complement strand
CTCCCAGATGATGTCTTCCTATCTCCTCTGGCTTCTTATCATTCTGCCTCCTTGGGCTGAGCTCGGAAGGAGTGTTTCTAGCAAGTTTTCAAGGGGATGAGTTTTAAATTCATCACCTTGAAAACTTGCTACAACTTTTGGTTATTTCCTTTACCTCAGGCAAGGACATTTTGATTATTTTCAGTTCAGTTTTTCCACCACATCAGCAAAAGTGTCACTAGCACTGGCCATTCTCCTTGGTATACTCCGCGGGAGGGTTACAGTCCAGTGCCTATTGTGTCACGTTGTTACAAACGTTGTGCTAGGTGTAGCCATCTATAACCATTATTTTCGGCATTCAGCTCTTAGAGCCTGTCACAAAACATAGCTTTGTTAGAAACTGTGTGCTTGGTGTATCCATCTATAACCATTCTTTTCGGCATTCATCTCTTAGAGCCTGTCACATAACATAGCTTTGTGTATCCATCCACTTTAGGTTTTAATTTTCTCTCTGTTTTTTAGGAGTTCGTCATTTTCAATTTTCATTTTCATGCCACTTTAAGTCACGGCAGATTTCTTTGAGTGAAATTCGGACTGCCCTCCCCCGGGGAGAGCCCGTCGCCACAAGCAGCGACACCCATTATTTTTCTATTTTCCTGTCTGCAACTGTATTTCGTATCTCTATCAGAGTGGCTTTTTCTACAGAATTTTGCCCAGGGACAACTACCTTGCTGCCGTGGGTTCTTTTAAGTGCGCTAAATAATTGTGTATAACACACGGGACCTCGGTTTATCGTCTCATCCTGTGATAACCTGATGTTTAGAGACAAAAATCAGTACACATTCAAATCATAAACTGTTTTTTTAACATAATTGTTTTGTTGTTGTTGTTGTTTTTTTGGGGGGAGGGTATACACACTAAAAGATGAATTTAACACTAAGGGAAAAAAAGACAGATTGTCTAACAATTAATGTAAAAGAGAGAAGGAAGGAGAGAGAGAGAGAGAGATGAAGGGAAAGAGAGAGAGAGGGAGAGAGAGAGAGGGAGAGAGAGAGAGAGGAGGAGAGAGGGGGAGAGAGAGAGAGAGAAGAGGAGGGGAGGAGAGACAGACAGACAGACAGACAGACAGACAGACAGACAGACAGACAGACAGACAGGGACAGATAGAGACATAGAAAGACACAGAGAGAGTCAACAAAACCGTTTATATGGTTTTTTTCTGTATTTATTTGGTATAATTATGTAATAAAAAAAACCTGAATAAAAAAAAATTGAAAAAAAGAGACAGAGACAGAGACCAGAGAGCTTTCCCCCCAAAAAAAAAGACCCAGTCAGTGGTGTCGACTGTGATTGTGTTAATGGTAGCCTGGCTAGGAGAGTGTGTGGGCAAGTGATACCTGAAGTTTCCTGTGAAAGAGAGACACAGACAGAGAGACAGAGACAGACACAGACATACAGAGAAAGACACAGGGAGAGACACAGAGACAGAGAGCTTTCCAAAAAAGACAGAGACCCACTCAGTGGTGTGACTGTTGTGGTCTTAATGGTAGTCTGGCTAGGGGAGTGTGTGGGCAAGTGATCCCTGAAGATTCCTGTGATGACCACGATAAAATACAATAGAATGTCATTTTGGGAGGAGGAGGGGGGGGGGGGGGTAGCCGCCTGTCCGAGACAATCAGCTCGGCAGATCAAAGAAACAGAAAAGTGACCTCTGTAACATTACACTACACCATCCATCACACAATGACTGACTGACAACACTGTTAAGACAGGCAGTGAGGATGACAGGTTGTTGTTTTCTTTCATTTATTTATACCACTTTATGTCACATCATGCATATTTCTCTGCATGAAATTCGTGCTGCTCTCCCCGAAGAGAACGTGTCGCCCCAAGTGCAGCGCAAAACACACACACCACACACACACACACACCATATATATATTATATATATATTGTATATATATATTATTTATTATGTATATGTGTATATTTATATATATATAGTGGTGTGTGTGTGTGTGTGTTTGGGTGTGTGTGTGTGTGTGGTGTGCGTGTGTGTGTGTGTGTGTCGTTGTGGGCTCGCGCTTTCGAATTTGCTAGAATTATTCATTGCAGTGGTTGCTTGTTTGTTGTGAGGGTCGAGTGCAAGCGCTTTGATTTGTTTTTACAAGATATAGCGCTATATAAATTCCATGTATTATATATATATATTATATATAATATATATATATATATATTATATATATATATATATATATATATATATATTGTACTTTTTCTTGTCTGCAACTGTATTTGTTTTCCTATCAGAGTGGCTTTTTTTCTACAGAATTTTGTCAGGGACAAATCTCTTGTTGCAGTGGGTGTTTTTTTTTTTACGTGCGCTAAATAATGATGTGAACTCACGGAACCTCGGCTTATCGTCTCATCCGAAAGACTAGCACCCAGACCGCCACTCAGGGTCTAATAGATGTGGGAAAAGTTTGGGCCCAACAGGGGTTGAACCACCGCACACTCCGAC